>JAJKFI010000008.1:13704867-13756368 GCA_029204185.1 Lerista edwardsae
GAGAGAGAGAGAGAGAGAGAGAGAGAGAGAGAGAGAGAGAGAGAGAGGCGCACCTGGGTCACAGACATCCACATAAAAGAACACCCAGCTCTGCACAGTATCAAGCTGTATAGGGGAGATAGCAGCACCAGGACTCCATAAAGTCCAGCCAATGTGTTATGCAGTGCAAGGCTCAATCAGCAAGTTCTTCCTTTTTTCAGCAATAGCTTGGATCGAGGACACCTCAAGGTGCAGACACCTCAAGGTGCAGAACATACAGAACACTCCCCCAAACGGGGTTTTCCCCCTATATGTGAAGTCCCTCAATGCTGCATTCCACAGGCCAAAACCCCTGATCATACAAATTGATGGTAAGGCCATACCTGGAGTATTGTGTCCAGTTCTGGTTGCCACATCTAAAAAGCGACATGGCAGAACTGGAAAAGATGCGGAACAGAGAGCAAGCAAAAGCAACAGGCTGGGGCACCTCTCTTACAAGGAAAGGCTACAGCATGCGGGGCTCATCAGTCTCCAGAAAGAAAGCACCGCAGGGGCATCAGGACTGAGATATATATTATGCATGGGGTGGATACAGGGAAGTTATTTTCCCGCTTGCAATATACCAGAACCAGGGGACATCCACTAAAATTGACTGGAGTGAAAGTCAAAACAGACAAAAGGAAATATTTCTTCATCCAGTGGAAATATTTCTTCATCTTCATTAAGTGGTCCAAACTTAAACTGTGGAACTCCTTGCCACATGATGTGATGACTGCACTTGGTTTGATGGCTTTATATGGGGATTAGACAGATTCAAGAAAAAAATATCCATCACAGGTACTGTATACAATCTCTGAATGCCAGATGCTAGGGAGTGGCAACAGGCAATAGGAAGCTGGATTAAATGGGCCTGATCCAAGAAACATGTTTTTATGAGCCAGGAAACTAGTAGACCTGTTAGGCTTTTTCCCCCCCTGCAACTATGCACAGGGAAGTGAAATAACTTACATTTTGGTAAATATGAACTGCAGTGCTGGTGAGGGAGAGCACTCACCTAGCCACATCTACAGGCAGCCCAATCCTAACCTACGCTGGAATAGGGAGGCCAACCGGCCTGCCCCATATTCAGCGTAGGGTGGGGCTGCATGCAGCATACTTCAGAGTAAAGGGAATTTATTCCCATTGCCTTGTGTTGCATGGCAGAAGTCCTAATAAGACTACACGGATCTGTGCCAGCAAAAACACTAATGCAGGTCCGAGCGGCCTGTTTAAGGCCAACCGAGGTGGGTGCGGGTGTTAGGATCCAGCCTAAGTGCCAGAAACTGGTCCCACCTCTTCCCCAGGCCAGTCCATCCACGCCCTGATCCACTTGCTTTTCACCCTCCCCAATCCCCTGCGCCATCCTCCCTTACCTGGCCCGGGATGCGGCACAGGTAGGCCAGCACAAGTCCATGTGCCGGCCTCCCTAGCGCCAATGGAGGCACAAACATGATTTATGGTGCGTTTGCAATGCTCCTGGGCTGGCACAAGGTAGGATTGCACCGTCAGTCAGTCTTACTGAATTCAACGGGATTTACTCCCAAGAAAGTGTGTATAGGATTGCAGCCTCAAGGAGAGATGTCTGGATCACCTGCAACAATAGTTTCAAGTGCTGGACTCCATTGCTGCAAGTGATTAGACACCTCAGGGAAGACATGCAGCAAAAAAGATGACCCCCGGGTGCTAGTGGAGAGTTCAAATGACTTTCTTAAAGAGAATCAGGCGCTGTTCATCGGAGAATCATTTTGAGTGGTTTGCCACATGTGAGAAGGTTGTGCTGCATAGCCTTCCCACCTGGCAAGATCCTACATTCAACCTGATGTGACTCATTCAAAACAAGAAGTAATGCTAGCTGAAAGGCCCTCTACTCTGATCCTCTCTATCAATGACTTAATGGTTAGAAGCTATTCTTGAGCCACACAGAAGGACTGGCCGAAATATATAAGGTAAAGGCCACTATCCTTTGTTGTTATGACTTTGCCTGACAGCTTATGCCTGATCAGTGCCTAAGCTTTGACAAGAGTATGTTACTTATAGTATCTGCTGTATCTAAAATGGGAGTTAATGGTCGGATGGCCTTTGAGTACAGAGATCCCTAGAGTAGGTCCGTTTGTTCTAAGTATCCAATCCAAAGACTGCAAAATTGGGTGCAATCCCATACTGGCAATGAGCTGGCGTATGTCCCTTATGTTGGACCAGTGCTGTAGCAAATGTGCCATAAGGCACGTCTGCGCAGCAGCAGAAGGTGCTGGGCCAGTGTGGGGAGCTGTTCTTACCCAGGGGTGTGCTGTGGACGTCCAGGAAGCTGGGTCTGCGCCAGCCAAGTTTGGCTGGCATGTGGGCTTGGGGAAGGTGGTGGGAAGGCAGAAGGGAGGCGGAATGGGGTGGGGGAGGGTGGAGAGAGGGTGACCCTGTGGGCGGGCTGGCCCAGGGAGGGGGTGGAGCTCAGATCTTGCACTTGGGCCTGATCCTAATCAGTCGGTCCTTATCCAGATCACTTGCATTTGCACCAGTGATTTTGCTCCCAGGTAACTGTGCACAAGGCTGTATGCAGTAAAAATCTGTATATTTTTATGTATCCAGAAAAATCATGTGCATATACAGTATCATTAGCACTTTCTTGGGAGGAAGTCCCATGAATAAACTTGTAGGTACACGTGCTGGGAATCAATCATGACAACAGAAACTTAAACAGATCTAAGAAAGAAGCCCCCGAAATACCCCAAGACTTGGGAGCCTCGTTAAGGAGCCCATTCATAAAGGGGCGGGAGCGCCATGAAGGGGCGGAACTTCCAAAGCACGGAGTGGCTATTTCGTCCACGGAAATCCCCTTGACTCCGCCCCCGCCAAACTTTTCTTGGGTCCCACCCGCAGGAAAGCAGACCCTCATCTGCTGTCTCCAAGCGCGTCTTCCAACCCAACTTCACTCAGAGTTTTGGGCTCTTCTTCGTGCCCGGCGGGATCGCAATCCCCAAACTCCTCCGTCCTTCCGGAGCGGCGCTTCAGCAGGGTTTCTTCGCAGTCGAATGGGCGACGATCCGGTTGCCACGCGAGTGCGGGGCGCGGCGACTTCGGCGCGCCTCCTGCAAGAGCTCCGGAGGGCTGCTCTGGCCCCCGGGCCGCGCTTAGATCTAGCTGCAAAGGCGGGAAGGAAGGCCTGCCTGTTTGCCTGGTTCCCCATCAAGGAGACTCCGCCCCAGCCCATCTGCGCTGCCTTTCTTGGGAGAGGCGCACTCCAAAGACAGCAGCCTTGGATTGGCTTCAGCCGGCTTCCTTCCTTTCCCTCCTCTTTCTGGGGCGGCTTTCGGGCCTCGGCTTTAACGTTTGAGGTGTGCAAAAAAGATCAAAAGTAACCATACAAAGCAGAGCGGGGCAGCCCACGAAGCCCAGATTCTCCCCCCCCCCCGGTCCTCGGCATCTCCTGCGCCACAGTCGCAGCGGCCGCTCCACATTCTTGGCATTCCTGGGCCGTGACTCCGAGGTCGGCGGTGGCGGCTCCTCCAAGCAGCTCCGCATTACCAGGGAAAAAAAGCGACGCAGGCACACACACGCTTCGACCGCCCAACAGCAGCCGCCTTCGCCACCTCCGGCCCTCCTCGCATTACCAGCAAGACAACAATCCCCTCCCTCGCTCGCCTTCTTTCCCCTCCCTCCTGGCTCCCTCGCACCCCCGCCCCCTTCTGCATTTTATGCCTCCTCACCAAACTTCTCCAAAGTTTCCCCAGCGCCGCAGGGACACGAGTAGCTTTCTTAGTGGCAGCCAACGGAGAAGGCGTTTTCTCCCCCGCTCTTTACCAGCCCCCAATCTGCACTAGGCACCGGCCTGATTTTCCCTTCTTTGTCTCTCCCCCCCCCCAATGAATTTTTGGGGCGATCTCTCCGGGTAAACTTTCTTTCCCTTCTGTTTGGATTCGTGGGTTAAGAAGGGAACCTTTGCTAAGTTGGTAAATCTTCCTCGGGGATTTTTGTGTTGTTTTGTCGGCGTCCTTATTGCACAAAAGCAGCCTGCCCTTTTCGGGGGTGTGTGGGTGAGAGAGATCACAGTGAACGTTGCTCCTTTGGAGAAGCAGCTGCCTTCGGATGACCCAAAGACATGTGAAGCAGGTAAGCAGAAGCGCAACAGTTGCGGGGGAGGGGGAATCTGAGCCGGGGGAGTTCGCCTTAAAGTTTCTGATTCGAGATTGTGGACAACACTGGTTGTGTAGCTGATGGGGACTTCACGATTTAAATCATCACACGTTATGTGTGGATGTGCCCCCCCCCCCCGCCGCGCACACAGGCACGCACGGAATCCTGATATAAAGATTATGGTGTGTGTGCGTGTGTTTGTGCACGCAAAAATGTACCTACGATGTAAGATCGGTTTTAGCATGCAGCGCCTGGGACAAGATTGAAGCTTAATATTCCTCTCGACTGGCAGGTTGTGAATGCAAAGGGTGTTTTGCCAATACAGGACCTTTCGAACAAACTTCTTGACACAATTCCACGTCTTTAACCTGCGTTCCTTGTTTCGGTAAAAATCTGTGAACAGCTTAACTTCTGAACATTGAGTCTCTCTCTCTCCTTCCCCCAACTTTCAGCTACCCTCCCATTAGCGGATGGGCGGAATTACCTTCTTGCTCTTTGTTAGCTACCAGTCAAGTCTATACTGGTCAGTCCTCTCTGGCAAAGGCTGTGTCAAGAAAAGTGAGGAATGCAGTGAGTGGCATCTGCTCCAGCTCTTTCCCTGACAAAATCCATTAACCTCGAAAGGGCCCAAAAGCTCCCTTCTGAGATATGAGTCATTTCAGGTATGGTGTATACAAAATAGAGCTCTGTGTGTGTGTTTCTAAGGACTGGAAATGGGATGAGGTTTGCTAGTTTTGAACTCTGTGGGCCTTTTGATTACAAGCTTCCCTCTTTGTAGTCTCCGGTAATGTGCATAATGAAAGGTGCAGGTAATGAAGGGAAGGTATCATTTTGGAAAAGTGTTGCTTAAATGTATTTTCCCCCTCCCTTGTTATGGCTTTATTGCTGTGAAATATGCGCAGTGGTTTGAAGACTTTAAAACGCACACGCACATGCAACACAGACACACCCCGTCTTGTTGAGCTCTTTCTTGCCTTGGATTTTATAAGTTCCAACTTGGTGTACGTGTTTGGGGCTTAGAAGCAGTTACTCCTCAAACAGAATATGAACCAACAGCCCTCCTTTGTCCTCAGCAGTTGCCAAAGTGTTTACCACAACATGTGATGCTCACTTCTAATGCAATCTCCATCATCTTTAATTCCCAGTGGAAATGTGAGATGGTTTGGGGCTAAATCCATTTGATGTTACCGCCTGGTACAACCCACTGGATTTTGCTTAGATGGGGCAGGATTATGAAAAAGAATGTTTTTTGGACTTTTGCCTCTCCCTCATTGCATTATTTTGATTCAACTGGTTCAAAAGGCCCATGTTTATTAGTTGATTTCTGTACGTGATTAGCTATGAAAGTATGGACGGACTTGGTTGAAAAGCATTCCATTTTAAGGTGATTAGAGTGCTTCATCTTGTTGTTGACCTTGTATTGGGCCATTCGCACATGCATGTTGTTTTTTCTTGATGTTGTCATTGGGTGATGGCCAATAGGTGTTGTGTGTGAACGAACTGCAGTGAAGTAACTTAAGCTGTGAAATGGTGCCTTGGTCAAGGATGCTTGTGATCACCCACAGCCAAACCTGTGTTCTATCCATCATTTATCACAGTTTTTGTCTTGGTTTTTAGATATGGATGTGGCTGGAAGGGTGATGGGATCTGAGTGTGTTTGTTCTTCTGTACTTTATGGCTACCAGGGAAGCTCTGTTTCTGTTTGAGGAGCGTGAGTGAGCATGAATCCGTGCTACATATGTAGTGCCTAACCAGTGACATGACTTACTTTACAGAGTATTTCAAAGTGTGCTCCTGATGCTGATTTCTGGTAGTAGAAGAGGGGAGCAGGCAAATTAAGAATCCGATTAAACTAAAATAACTCAGTTTATGCATGTCTACTCAGAGGTAAATCTCACCATGTTCAGTGGGGCTTCCTCCCAGGAAGGGGTGTAGGGGATTGCAGGCTTACTGCGTTTTAAGCAGCCTGTCATCTGATTAATTGGGATAACACTTATTTTTAAAGATAACTTTTTAAAAAAAGTTTCTAAAACTTTTTTTTTAAGTTAACACCTACTTATAAAAACTACTTGTAGGAGTTGCCATTTTGGAAGTTACTCCCTTTTCTCACAAAATGCAATTTTAGGCAAACATTTTTAAAATGAAAAATTGATTAACCTAACCAATAAATTGGCTAAATGCTGCAGCCTTCTTTTAGCAGCAAGAACGTCAGCATGTTCACTTGGAAGTAAGTTTAACAGAGTTCCTTGAGACTGCATCCTTTCTCTGATTGAATTGACACCAATAACTTTATGTAAATAAATGCAAGTTTATCAGCTCATTATCCCCATCATCTTCAAGGGTTATTATTTATGTACTAAATTGGCCAGGCACTATGCAGAAGTAAAATTGGGGAATCGGGCCTGAATTAGAGTCAAATCACACATGCGAGAAGACTGTGGCGCCTCTATAGCAGTTTGAGGATTGGGTGGGTGTATTTGGTGCTGACCAGATTTGTACTCTGGATTTGGCTCCTGGTGATATTTCAGATGAGGCAGCAATTTACTCCTTAGATCAGACTGGCTGTGTACAATTCATGTGCTGTGTCCAGCCAGAAATTTCGTTGTCTTCTCATCCAGCAAGGTGATTTCCTTGGTGGGCTGACTTCAGCAAAGCTGTTTTCCGCTTCTGGCACCAATCTGTAACGCTGTTTCTTTCTGTTTGTGCCTACAGTACTGGAGTTTGGATTGTGTACATTCATCCGTTGGGGTCTGGTACAAAAGTTGAGTTATCTTGCTTGCTCTGATGTGCTCCTGATGGTTCTGTAGGGTTCTGGGACTTAACTAGAATGAAGATCAGCATGTTAAGGGCAGATGGGTATGATCAGTTGATGAGAATAATATGCAGTACACTGCATGATATTTTTCTTCTCCATGGCTGTGTTTCTTGCACATGTTGCAAATGTGTGGTTCAGGATGATTGACAAATGTTGGGAGCCTCTTATCAACAAAGCTAGTATGCAGTGATCTTAACAAGTATGAAAAATTGTTACCTTTGAATCTACCTTTGGAGGAAAATCTAGTGGAGGAGGACACAATCACCTGGCACCTGTGGCTGTCAAGGGTTTCAGTCAGTAGCTTGAGGAAGCTGGGCGCTGTGGTTTTCATGGTCTCAAAGCTTTATGAAGCTTTATCAAGATGATTTTCTTGAACGTCTGTGGAATGATCCAATTGTATGAAGATTGGAAAGCTGAAGAATGTTTATGCTTTTTGAAATGCGCTCCATATGTTGGTGTTTATTATAGAACGCTGAAGTTCTGTATGGAATTTGGCTGTCAACCATCTTGTTCCTTGAAGGCCGTATATTTGAGCTTCGTTACTTCACTTAGGGTGCAGTCCTAACCAACTTTCCAGCAAAGGGACAAACAGTTCCTGACTTTGAGCGGGGACCCCATGACTACATAAGAACATAAGAAGAGCCCTGCTGGATCAGGCCAAAGGCCCATCTCGTCCAGCTTCCTGTATCTCACAGCGGCCCACCAGGTGCCCCAGGGAGGCACGAGACAACAAGATGCTTGCATCTTGTTGCCACTCCCTTGCACCCGGTACTCTGAAGTAGCCTTCACTACTGTAAGGAGTACTGTACTCTTTACTACTGTAAGGAGGTTGCACAATCCATCATGGCCTATAGCCCATGATGGACTTTTCTTCCAGAAATCCGTCCAAACCCTTCTTAAAGGCATCAAGACCAGATGCCATCACCACCTCCTGTGGCAAAGAGTTCCGCAGACTAACCACTCGCTGGGTAAAAAAGTACTTCCTTTTATCTGTTTTAACTCTCCCAACCTTCAGTTTTAGCGGATGCCCCCTGGTTCTGGTGTTTTGAGAGAGGGAAAAGTACATCCCTCTATCGACTCTTATCTCTTCCGTGCATAATTTTGTATGTCTCAATCGTGTCCCCCCTCAGGTGCCTTTTTTCTAGGCTGAAGAGCCCCAAATGCTGCAGTCTTTCTTCATAAGGGAGGTGCCCCAGCCCCATAATCATTTTTGTCGCTCTCTTCTGCACCTTTTCCAGCTCCACTATGTCCTTTTTGAGGTGCGGCGACCAGAACTGCACACAATATTCCAGGTGCGGCCTTACCATCGATTTGTACAATGGCATGATAATATTGGCCGTTTTATTCTCAATCCCTTTTTTAATTACCCCAAGCATGGAATTGGCCTTCTTAATTGCTGCTGCACACTGGGTCGATACCTTCATAAATAGACTACTAGTCCATTGCAGGATACAGAACGTGCCCCATTGACCCAGCTATGTCAGTGCTGGAAAGTTGGTTAGGATTGTGCCCTCAGCCACTTTTAGTACCTGTGTTGAACCAATGTTTATGATAATTTTACAATGTGTTCATGTTGACTTTTATGTACATCTACAGCATACTTCCTTGATTAATTTGCTAGCCATGCATAAAAATAAATGTAAACCTGCATTTTGGGCCAAATCCTGTCTAACTTTCCAATTCAGCCCTCAGATCAGGGAACAAATGGCTGCAATCCTTTCCACACCTAACTGGGAATAAGCCCCATTGGCTATAATGAAAAGTAAGTCCGAGTATACCGAGTATATTGTATACTGAGTAGACATGCATAAGATTGGGCTCAAATGTTTCCTTGCCTTGAGGAGGCCTCCATGACTGCCCTCCCCCACCCACCTCAGGATGCAGCACATGCCCCTTTGGCATGGCTGCATTGGCGCTGGAGAGTTAGATAGGGTTGGGCCCTTTGTGGCAGTTTTGGCAGAAGGCAGTTTTGACGAAAGGCAGATTGCACCTCCTCCAAGAGGAACATCTGTATGGCATGTTCTGTACTGGAAGCAAGATACTAGAGTTGTTGAAACGTTTCTAAGTTACTGATGAGGAAGTGATGCCACTTCACATCGTGTGAAAAAGAATCAGTGCTTAATATTTTAATCATAGTCATCCCAACAAGTAGCTTAGAACAGTAGTAAAGCTGTGACATAAACATGAATTGTATCACAAGAGGGACAGTATGGCGGGGCTGTTCATGAGACTGACAACAGACTAACCTGTATTTCCTTTCCCTCCCCCCCCCCACCGTTTCTTCACAAGTAGTATGTATCCTATGGGGGAGGTAGAATTTTCCAGAATTTTCCATACGGTTATTGCAGTGTGTACAGTGATGAAAGACGCGATCTCTATGGATGGGTCTGTTTAATTATGAGGTTGTCGATGTAAGTTGAGATTTGATGCGATACTGGTTCACAGTGCTTGGGTGATTAGATATGGGCAGTTACCTGCATTGTAAGGTACTGCATTGTAAGGGCCACTGTCTGTTCTAGAAAGCTATGTGCATGGTTGGGAAAGAAGCATAAGCACCACTGAAGGCATTCTGAACACTTCAGAATTAGGTTGAGCCTAATTACCCACGGGTTTTTCATCTGTGGATTTGACTCAAAGCGGGGCCCCCTGCATTGAGCCAAATCTGTGCGTGGCTTCAATGTGGCCCAGAAAGCACACCGAAGGGTGGGGTGGAGTGAATCTTCCATTCTGAGCCCCACCGAGGCTGCGCGCAACGGGGCTCAAATAGCCCTCCAGAGAGTGGGAGGGCAAAATCTGCGGGTTTAATTACCTGCGGATTTATTTTTATATTTGAAGGTTCCGAGAACAGGACCCTCATGGATAAAAAGGACCCACCTGTACTGCAACTCAGTCACCTGATGGAACAGGAAAGTCACTATTCCATTGGAGTGATCGGGTGCCATTAAAACTTGGAGCTGACCATGCCCGTCTCCTCTACCTGTGTTATGGCTGCATAAGGCTACCCTCCAGGTCTTATAGTTTCTTTAGTTTTGTCAGTCAGTTGGATCTTTATGTCTTTGATATATATTGGAATTTAGGTCTAGAATTTTTAAATCAGAACCATCAGAGTCATAGTTCCAGGCCTTTCTAAACATAACATTAAGGGACAGTGATCTGCTAGAGGTCTTGGTAACCACTCTGTCAGCCTGTCGGGTCCTGTGATAACCCATTCTCTCAGTATGGGTCCCAATGTACAGTTGATGTGCTGTACAGCTGGCAGAAAGCGCAATAGGATTTGATGTGCTTGCTCTGAGTTATACAGACCCATGGATTCCATAATTGCTCCACATAGGTTCAGTGTAGAGTTGCTTGAAAGACCATTGCAGCCAATTTTTTTCTCTGCAACTGCAGTTTTTGTTGTTGTTGCAGAATTAGAGGTGTGAGAATTCTGAAGTAGGATGATTTTTTCAGTTAGCACTTTAGCAGTGTTCATGTATTACTTGTGCCTTGTATGGTTTGTGCCAAGAGACCAGAGCTAGCTAAACCAACCCTATTTGTGGCCTAATTACCGTATGTAGTTTTTTTTCCTTAAAATAGTTTGATTGGGGGTTTCTCCTCCCCAAAGTGGGATTCGTGGATCGTCTGATTATTATTGCAGGCCCTTAAGGTTTTGCCGCGGTATCGCAGCTTCAGCTTGTCTGCTTGTGCAATGAAAATATGTCTGTTTAACAAGTGTGCAGCCTTTATCCCTTAGCACAGCCTGTGGGGAGTTTTCCTTGAACAAGAAGTTGAAAATCAGGAAAGCATTGATTCTGTCATTTTTCAGTAATGACTTACAGTAGCAGTATTGGGCTAGGTGCAACATTGTTCATGGGAGCAATTAATTAGCAGCTGGTGTTAATGTGTCTCGGTGCTCCGCTAGCCATTAATTGGCAGCAGATGCTCTGTGCTTCTACTGAAATATGGGATGGGCTCCTGTGAAAAAGATCTGTTCATACAGTTGTGCACTAAAGGCTAAACCAGGCATCAATAAACTCAATATTTCAACTGAAGAGACATGTAGCTGTATGGATGCATGGCACCCATGAGCATTCAGTGCAGATATAATATCACCTTCTTGCACAGCGGTGACATTGGGGGTTGACCAGATTGGACCCTGGCCTAGTGTCTACTTGCTTGGGCTGGCCAGTGAACTGGTGTTGGTGGCAGTGGTAGCTTCCATTGTGCCATCAGAAGGTGGTGGTGGGGGTTGCCATCAGAGCCGGATGCAGAAGTTTGCCCTGGGGTCCTCAGCCACTTGTTGCCAGTGCTTGTTGCCCTGCGAACAACAAGCAGATTGTTTAGAACCCCAAGAACCCATCTCCCTTCTTTGAAACAGTTTCCCATTCCCTTTCCAACTTAAACCATGGTTTGTGCATACCAGGTGCCTTGGTGGAAATCATGGTTAATGTAAAACAGGAAGAACTCTGCAAAAGAATATCTTTGGCAGTCAAGAATTATAATGGAACCAAGTACTGTGCTCCAAACCAGAACTGCTTAATTGTACTACTTAATACAAAGCACAGATACGTTAAATTACAGCCTAATCCAAATCAATTTTTCAGCTCTGATGAAGCTGCAATGCAACCTGAATGTAAGGGAGCAAACATTCCCTGACCTAGAGGAAGGCTATGTCTGCTCCTCCAAACAGAATGCAGCATGTGCCCCATTGTTCTGTTCTGCATGCATCGGTGCTGGAAAGTTGGTTAGGATTGAACTGATAGTCAATTAACTTCCTTCTTTGTGCTACCCATGGTTTACATCACTGTTAAGTGCATAAACCTGGTGCATATCATGATACAAACCAACTTGACTCACCATTATTCTTTAAAATGTATTTCTAACCATTGGAAGAATTGCTGGTTTATGGCAGTTCATGACCATGGCATAGTTTCATGAACAGATCACCTCTGAATAACCCACTTCTGAGTTCACCATGTTATGTTCACAGTCTGTTCTGACTCCAGGGGTAATATTTGTGGAATTGTCCCAGGCAACTTTAGTCTGTATTTGCTGTCCCTCTGTATGCCGAACACCCAGGTTACCTGGGGAAATTAGTACCTAACCCAAAGAGAAATAGTTTGTCCTCAGATTATTTCTCCCTTCCCCCTGAAATTTACTAGAACATTATATAAATATAACTAATGGAGGTGAACTTGGGAACACCAGGGACAGGCTGGTCAAATAATCAAAATACATGATGTGCATTATTAAGTCTGCTGTGCAGCCTTGCATGGCACAGATCACCAAGACTGGGAGCTCTGTAATGACTTCGGATTTTTTAATTGGTTAGGATTCTCAAAATGTGTTGCTATGAGCCCTGGGGCTCCACAAGCACACTATAAAGTGGCTGCCATCTGCTTGGCGCCGCAGCACTCCATGCATGCGCCGGTGCACTGGGGCTGCCCAAGACTCCGCTTATGTGCCAATTGGGCTCCCTGAAACTCTGTTTAGGTGTGTAAAGTTTTCTGGAGACTGAGAAGCTTGAGAACTGCTGCTGGAGGAGAAAGTGTGCCAGTGTTGTAAGGCTAACTGCCCAGTCCTGTCCCCCACTAGTGAGGGTGATGCAGCCGTGCAGATGGAGCTTGTGCTGCATCCAGTAGTGGATGGGGTGGGGATGATGATTAGAAGGCCAACCAGAGGTAAGTAAAAAAGATAATTGCGTACCTCTGAGTAGGCCTCCTGGCCACCTATGGGTCTCCTTGGACGAATGCTAACTATTTAACTGGTATATGTTTGAGGAGAGAAAGGGGCAAGGCAGGCTGAAAAATGGGGGATAGGATCCGGCATGTGCTTTTGCAGATCACCCACTTCCATGCCCATGCCCTCCTGTCTGGAACAGCCTGAACCTCCCCCTCTCTGTCATCAACTTGCTGACCCTGGTGGGTTTTCATGCTGGTGCAGGTATCACACCTCTGGCCATTTGCTGCAGTGGTCTGGAAGTGTGTAGTGGCAGCTAGCTTGAAGGGCATTGTGTGGCCCAAATAAGATTGGGCCAGAAGGCTGCAATCCTATGCATACATACCTTGGGGAAAGCATCTTTGAACTCATTGGGACTAATTTCTGAGTAGACATGCCTAGGTTTGCCCTATGAGGCTGCCCATATTTAGGTGGAGGTTGTTGGTGAAAGGATTTGTAATTGAGGAGAGGTGGAGGAAAGTGATTTTACCAGGTATGATGATTGTTAGTCCCATTGGCTTGCTCTCACTCTGGGAATGAAGTAATTTCCAACTGCTTGGCTGGAGGGTCTCAGTCCTTGAAATTTGAGAACTGTAGGCATCTCCTGCAGTAGCTGCCAAAAACCAGAAAAAATGCCTGTGATCCAGAATTGCAGAAATTAACAAGCCCTTGCCTGTTGTTCTGTGAAATACACTCTCTTTAGAATGTTCATTTTCTCTGCACTACGTCAAGTCTTGTAGGCTCTTGGAGTGGTACCATTGGGGCTTTTCTCCCTTAAAGGCCTACTTGCAAAACCACCAAACTAATATTTCTGTAATTAATTTTACAGTACAGCTCTTCTTTAAGAGTCCATTTGTTTTACTGATCCTTGTTTAATTCAGCCTTGCAAATAAGTTCACCGACATTATTTGCAAAACCCAGTTTCCTACTGGTGCATTATTGTAACAGAGCTAGGTGTTGGGGACACTGGTACTGTCGATACACCTCCCCCCCCCCCCCAAAAAAAAGAACAACAACCCATGCCAGAGGCTGACAGTGCTGCTTACTGGGACAATTGAAATCCATTTGAATGTAAAGAGAAGTTTGCAAACATACATGCACACGTACATGGTGTGACTTTTTCAAGGAAGACTGATCATGAATAAAAGGGGACAGCAGGAGTGACATGTGAAATGTAATGAGTACGAAAGGAAACTCAGGTAATATGTAACATTTTAATTAATTGTAAAGAACAATGGGAGGGCTTATTCAGGAGTACACTTTCAAGATCCCAACACTCGTTTGGTTTTTGTTTGTATGCTCCATGCAGTTCATGGTAGTTCACTGCTTTTAGTAAAAGTAAGTTTGGGATCTTTACTAGGGCTGCTGTGATGGGAAAGGGGAGGACTGCTTTGGGAAACAGTGATGGGAAAGGGGAAATTGTTTGCTGCTCCTTTGCTCCTGCTGTTGGAACTCAGACATGCATGAATGGGGAAGACGCAAGAGTGAAAGTGTTGGGGAAATCTATTGTCAAGGCGGAGTAGTGGTTTGAGAGTTGGACTCGCATTTGGAAGATCCAGATTTGCTAGTCCTTCCCAGCCTACTCCCCCTCCCCATAAAACCTGATATTGATGCACAGCCTTCCTACCCACCAGTTGATATGCCCCAAGCTGCCTTCTCAAGTCGGCGGCATACACTAGGTTGAACAGTGGTACTGGTTTTAAGGGGTGTTATGGTTTTCTTTTCTTTGGAACTATAATCTCCTTATTTTGAGCTGCCTTGAACATTGATGTAGAAAGGTGGTCTAGCAGTCAGTCATCTTCATTTGTTTCATGTTTTCCTTTAAGGATTGGTGCCGTGAGAACGGTGAACTGCAGTGGGGGAAACTGCAGTGGGGGAAATATGCACAGAAACTGCATGAAACTGCAGTGGGGGAAATGAAATATGCACAGGGCTGCTTCATCCCTCAGTCACTGCAGTCAGAGATTGGGGGCTTATGTGTGAAATGGCTTCTGATAGCAACTTGTATCCACTCTGATACGGAGCAGAGTCTTACAGGAGCAATTCACGCATGCCAGGACTATGAGCTCCTCTTGGCATTTATAAAATTTTCTGATCCTTTTTTTTCCTGGTGATTAATTTGCAAACTGATAAATCTTGCTGGAAATCAGGCTAGCCTGGGCTTTTCTTGGGTGCCCAGTCTGTGTGGTTGCTTTTTCTTTGTCTTTAGAATTTGGGAGGGGAGGCGGATATCTGCAGAAATATGAAAGGCATTTTGTTTTCGTATAGCGCAATCTCCCCTTAGACATTCCTGGGCTTATCCAGTGGATGGTGGGCTCTAACCTGTGATGACCCTCTCTTGACCACAAGAAAGCAAGGTCAGCGGCAATCATTTTAGCTCTCTGTTTGTCTGTGTGCTTTCTTACCAAGGGAAAATGCTTTTATTTACATTCTTCGAGTTTCTTAGATTAGCTCTTATCACAGAACTGAGATGCAGGCATTTGCAGAAAAACGTCGTCCCGTGCTTCATGTGAGTGTGTCTTATACAATAAAGAGCCCAATCCTATCTGTTCTTCATCTCTGATGCAGCCAGGCCAACTGGGCAAGGAGGAGACCCCGTCAAGGTAAGGGAGTGCTGGAAAGTTGGATAGGGCTGGGCCCAAAAACTCAGGGGTGAGCAGAATCAGAGGGCTGTGTTACTCTCATGCAATCAAAGGAACTCTGCAGTCTCTAGTTCTTATTACATGTAGAACTGACTATTTTTGCTCTTCCCTTCTCCCCTGTGCTATATTAGATAAATATTCTATATGAGATAAAGGCAGGACATTTGTCCTGACACAAACAAAAGTAGATCATTTTCTAGATAAATCGAATCTTACATGTTACTTAACTTCTAGTTCAGTGTCTCCTATGATTTGAGGTGCCTGGTGCCAATGGCAAGTTGCTGGGGCGTTCTGGCACTAAGCCCTGTACTCCCCCCCCCCCACAGTGCACCACTGCCCACCTCAGTGGAGGCACAGTGAACGCCATGACTGTCATCGGTGCTAAAATGATGGCCCAGGGGTTGGCCCGGTGAAGATTAGCCTGCTGCTGGGCACCGACTATCTTTGGTAAGCCACTGTCATTGCATTCTCTCCAAATTGGAATTGGAACAGATGGTGGGAAAACGATGATTCGCTAGATCAGTGGTTCTCAAACCTTTTAGACCGGGACCCACTTTTTAGAATGGCACTTGTGTCGGGACCCACTTGAAGTGATGTCATTAACCAGCAGTGATGTCATCAAGCAGGAAGTGCTGTCATTGTAACATAATAAAATAACACTCCTGAAATGCAAAGTGGCATTCTTGGACTGCAGCTATTGTACAACCATGAAGCATCCCTGACAGAAAGCAAGAGTAGGATAAAATATTATGTAAAAGCACTGAACTACAAACAAAACCTTCGCTTGAAAATTTAAACTGTTAACATTCACAAAAGGAAGATATCAACAGTAAGGTCTGCAACTTCTAAGATGGCTGCTCCCAGTTCTCTGCTACCCACCTGACATCATGTCATGGCCCACCAAGTCGGTCCTGACCCACAGTTTGAATTGCGCTAGATTGTAAAGCTGACAGTGAAGTTGTCTGTGCGAATGGAGGAAGGAGTGCTCAAGCCTGGGGCTAATTTCTGGTGACTGTCTGAATTGAGCCATAGTGTGTTAAAATGGCATATGACTTTTTCCCAGAAAGGCAAAGCCATGGATAGCTTTTCTTTTGGCTCTTATTTCTCAGTATATCTTCACCTGTGACCTCTGTGCCACCCTGTGTTTGGAAAAGGTTCTAACTTCCCATTTTTCTGTGTTGCCCCTTATGCATGACACACCGTCCTTGATCACATCTCTGGTGTAATCTTTGGCCTTTTCTTCATTTCTTCCTCAAACCCCAACATTTACACACGGTCTGGCCTTTGGTTTATCCTCTTAATCCTCCTTGTAACAAAGGTTCAAGTAGGTCCCCCCAATCTCCTATTGCCCATTATCTGTGTTAGATTGTAAATTCCTTGGAAGCAGGGACCTGCCTGTGTTACTCTGTAATGCAGCATGTGCACTGATAATGTGACACAATCAATTAGCGCGATGCTTGTGTAAGAGGTGGCGGCATCCAAACTGTGGAACTTTATCCTAAACAAGCATATTGACCAGGGACCTTCACTTCACCGAACTGAAAAGTTTGTCCTTGATCTCTTTTGTTTTGAGATCCTTCATGTGTAGTTTTGCTGCTCTTTTTATCCTTTTTCCCATTCATAACTTTTTTCTCACCCCCCCACATGATGTTTCTGTTTTCATTGTTTTTGTGATGATGTCATTTTGGATGTTGTGTTTTGTTTGGTATGAAAGGTTTTTTTGTTTTTGCTAATTGCCTTGAGGGCTTTATGCTGAAATAAATCACTTTTGTTTTGTTACTGAGAGCATAGTTTATCAGTGTACACAGTGATCTGATCTAAGCATCCACACTGCACCCCACAACACTCATGGCTAAAAATGCAGGGGTGACGTGACAGCACTTGCTCTCAAATACATTACATGCATTTCTGGGTGGGCCTGTAGGCTGGGAGGAAGGAAGGGAAGGGAATCATCTCCAGGTTGACAGAAGGTAGCTTCTTCTGTATGTGGGATACTTTGTCCCACCAGAGCCTTATTGTATTTAAATAGCACGCACACTCACACATGCCCTGGCACGCAGTTTTGGAACTATTGCTGTAGCGGTTCTTAGCCCCGCATTAGAGGAGCAGCTCCATTGGCTGCTGTGAGACTTCTCTTAGGTTGCTTAGGCATTGCGGGCAGTGGGCAGGGTCTGCTTGTCATTCTGTGCATGCATGTGCAAATGTGGGAAGGAATCTGGCTATTTGAGGAATTTGCATTCCTGAGCCTGGCTAACTTTCACTTGCTTTGAAAGAGCCCCAGTCTTGTAGGTTTCCTGGCTGTGAGATTTATTGCAAACATGGAGCTTCTCAAAAAGCAACAGCTTTCAGATTGGAGTCGCCTTCAGAGCCATGTAATGGCACAGATGTGAGATTGCCTGATTTCCCCCCCCCCCCAAAAAAAAAACCATGGTTACTTTATTTACTTGGGTAGAATACTGTATATGCATTTCTTATTTCATGGGACATAAGGTAGCAAGTCTCCTATCCAGATATTGACATTGGCTGAACCTGCTTGGCTTGCACAAGCATAAGGTTGCTGCATCCTATGTCTTCATATTCTGCATTATTGTTTTGGATCACCCCGCAAACTCGTGTACTTCTCTTTTCTGTTCTCACTCTTCTTCCTCCTCCCCTTTCATATAGCTGTTATCTCCTCCAGTTGCGGACCCAACCAATTGGGACAGAGGAGGCGGCGGCGATCCACCCCTTCCACTGTTTCTCTACTCCCATGCCACGCCAGGCTCCATTTCGGAGTTGTATGATGGCAGGAGACGGTGGGCGGACCAAAACTGCTTGCCTCTCCAAGAGGTGAGCTGCCTCATTGCTGCACAAATCTAGCCCCAGCAGAGCTGCCCCTGGGGCTTTTGCCCCACCCACAAAATGGTAGGACCACAACTGATTTCCTCTCTTGTGCTCTTGGAGATAATGATGAGTAGCATTATGTCAACATGGCTGTATTTGTTAACTGTAGTTCATATCAGTAGTTTGAAAGCAAAGTTTTAATGAGCTAACATCATTTGAAAAGCGTTGGTGGTTTTCAGTAGATATTGCACCAGCCACTGAAATATGTTGATGAACGTATGGAAAGTAACAGCTGAGTTAGTCCTCTGGGCCGCCTAGCTCAGTATTGCCTAGTCTTGTCTTCCTGCAGTTCACCAGTGTTTCATTGAGGGTCTTTTCTTAACCCTTCCTGGAGATGCCATGGATTGAACCTGGGACCTTTGACATGCAAAACATCAGCTCTGCCCCATGTAAGCACACATCTAGGTACTCAAAACTCATTAATCACTTTGAATAGGTCATAAGTGCAGCCACAGTAGTCTCTGATGTGTATCTCTGAGCATGTTTACCTTCTTACACACTCCTCCTGCCACACACTTCCAACCTATTTCTCTTCCTGCCACCAAACTACTTGGCTAGAATCCAAAGAACTGCACAACCAGTCCTGCATGCCTAAGGAGGCATCAGGCTTGTATTTCTTTAAAGAACTGTGGGGTCATTCAAAAACAGAATGAGATACCAAGTCTCCTGCTCAAAGGAAAACGTCAAAAATCACACTGGGCATGCCCAATCCTTTAGACACTTCAAAAGAATTCTTTCTATGCTGTTCCTCATTGCCAAAGGGTCTAAAATGCTGAAACTCCAACATCAAGCAAGATAGTGTGCCCATATATGAATTTATGTGCAACTATATGAATTTATCAACACATTTCCTTCAGCAGTGCTGATCTTACTAATATATTCTGGACATAGAATTTGGGTTCTTTTAACACCGGAAATGCTACCAATCACTGCTGTATGGGCTTTTTCCTTCAAGCCGCAATGCACCCAACAATATGGTGACCTTGATTGGCTTTCAGTGATGGGAGGTCCATCGCCATTCAAAAGGAAATTGATAGTTTGGGGTATCAATATAAGATTTTCTTCCAACTAATCTTCTCCTTTGTCTTAGGCCATTCATTTTGCTTACTGCCTTCTTCGTTATTTCTTTATGACAGTAACATTATAATATTATATACATATATTGTAGTCGTCGTATAGGAAATCTTGTAGCTATTGTGCCACAGAAGTACTTTAGAATTTAGCAATGTGCAATTATTATTATTAGTGTTAGATATATGCTTGTTCCTGAGTGGCAAGTATATATTAGTTTGCCTTTTGCATTGGAAATGGAGCTTAGTTTTGACACTCAACCGATAATTACTTGATTAGTATAACTGAAAAGGGGTGGAGGCAATTTCTGCTGCTTTGTTGCTTCAGCCATTAATCCTGCCTTCTTTTATTGTGAATATGTAGGATTTCTCTGCCGGGCTTGCAAATGGTAATTTTGGATTTTTTAGTCAGTGGTGTAATTGGAGTGAGTTAACAACTAGTCAAGTCCTTCCTGAATGCTTAGACTTCTAGACAACTTCCATTAACTCTGAGAACCGCTGTGAAATTTGTCACTCCGTTCCTTTCATGTGACATTTTGAGATGCATATTAATTTTTGCCTGACAAACCACAAGCAATTACAATGTCATGCAAACCGCATTTTTTAAAATCTTGAATCTGTTGACGGAATGGGAATTTCAAAAACATCACTGTTAAAAAGATTCTAGGGTGTTCTCGGATGTCTGTGGAATTGGTCTGTTGCTGCATGTTCATCTGACTTGGATTGCAACCCAGATGCCTGAACTCTCCCTTTTTGACTGGTGAGATTTGAAATCCTGGAAGTTGGGAACACAGATTGATACATGTCTATATTTCGCACTTGGATCCAGAGCTGTATCACATGGAGTTGGCGGAGGGGCGGGGGGAAATGGGGCATACTTTTCCATGATCCAGAGATCCAAGGTCTAGGCCAGCATTTCTCAACCAGTGGGATTCGTACCACTGTGGTAATTGAGGTAGTGTCTGATGGTGCATGTGAGACCCCCAGACTTGGCAGTGAGACTAGCAAAGCAACACGACATGCAATAGCCGTAGGTTTTTTATCAGCTATTAGCACTAGGGGGAAAAAGAGGCTAAAGGCAGAATCCTAACCTGGAGTAAGTCTGGCACAAGTCACTTGTTCCAACCCAGGAGTGTTGCAAACGTGCCATAAAGTGCATTTGCAACACTCTCAGAGTCAGGGAGGATGGTGCATGGATGTGTGCAGCCTCCCTGACTCCGGGTGTGTTGCAAATGCACTTTACAAAGCGTTTGCAGCACTCCTGGACTGGCACAAATTCCTTGTTGAGGCCTAACTCCAGGTTAGGATTGCACCCTAAATCATATTGTCTCTCTGTCTGTCTGTCTGTCATATAATCCTGTATATGCCATGCTTGAAGATGTTGTATAAACCTATTTCCCTGTGTTTAGATGGGGTGCCCAGATTTGGTGGGGCAGCAAGGAACAGTGTTAGGGGGAAAAAAAAAAGCAAAATTCTGCTAACCCAGGTTCTCCTTGGGTGAGGGGGGAAGGAGACGGGGAGAGAGAAATTGTTCAGGGAACTCTGGGGCTTGTACTTGAAAGGCAGAAGAGATGGGTCCCTTCCTGTGTGACATGTTATTTCATGAAATCCATTGTAGAGATGTTGGCAAATTTCTCCAAGCTCAGGATTGTAGAAGAACCTGGGGGACTTGAAAAAGCTTGCCCCAAATTAGATTGGCAGCAGCTAGGAACATTTTTTTCCTTCCTCTTGTTGTCTTGGTGTGCCGCAAGCCTTGGATTGACTAAGAATATGATCTGATTTTGGTCTGGTTTTTTTTTTCTTGAGAGAGAAGAAATTGAATCATTTCCAAGACAAGTGGAGGAGGGGACGAGCTTGCCCATCTCCATCTGAGAATTCCTTGGTTCTGTTTTTCTATATATGGGCACAAGGAATCAATAGGATGTGGCAACCAACTGGCGACAAGAGGGAGGAGCAACGCTGAGGATACCTAGGAGCCTTGAGATTTCAGGGACAGTGGGAACCAGTGCTGCTAATGGAATTTATAGGCTATGTGTGAGCAAATGACAGTGCAATCCTAACCTGGAGTAAGGCTGACACAGTTAGGCCGGCCAAGTTTGGCTGGCACAAGGGACACCAGAAAGCTTGTTTGGACCACTCTCAGAGCCAGAGAGGCCAGCACATAGACGTGCACCATCCTCCCTGACTCCAAGAGTAGTCCAAATGCACTTTATGGTGTTCCTTATGCCAGCCAAACTATGCTGGCCTAACTCCAGGTTAGGATTGCGCCCTGAGTCTTCATTCATGAATGCAAAACCACTGACCTTAGATCACACAAAGAGGGTATAAAATTATGTGCCACTCATAAGTAATAATATCTGTCATACCACCATGTTATGCTACAAAATTATGCAACTGAAATATAAGAAACTTTAAAAAAAAGTATTTATAAAAGGTGAAGGATGCCAATCAAGTTTCGAATTTGTGTGTGTGTGTGTGTGTGTGTGTGTGTTACAGTTACAGGTTTGTCCCAGATCCAGCTAAATTATGCTTGAATAATTACGTTTGAATGCTGTTTCTTCACTTTGCATGCTGCATTTCCTGCAATACCCAGTCATGCTAATGATGATTATTGTAGTTCACAATTGAATGAATGCAGGATGCATTCACTTTCACTGACCGTGTTGGATTGTATGTCTGGAGTCCAAGTGGTGATCTTTGCTGCTCAAGTTGCATTGTGTAACAACAGTTTCTGAAGGCTTCTCCATGAGCTTGCTTCGATAAAATGTGTATGGGAAAGCAATCTGCCTTTACAGTTTGGTATATTTCCATATATAGCAACATTAGCAATGTCAACAAGAATGGCACTTTTGGGTGTACTGAGCTAGAAGCTCACTGTTCCTTGATCTGTAGATAAGGGCATTTGATGGCAGAAGTATGGATCATAACTCACATTCCCCAGACTTGTGCGGGACTTAACGTGTCTACGGCTGCATGTGCATAACTTACATGTTACAAAAGGATTTGTTGCGGAAACTTGGTTTTCACTGAGATTGTTTTGTTACCTTCCTAGTTATGAAGCATCAATCGTGTCTCTATGCACATTTTTTTTGGAAGAAAGGATACAGTTAATAACTAGCTGACGTTTCTCGTGATATTCACTCTTTATGTGAGAAACAATCAGTTTGAAAGATCTCATTTAAAAACAAACAAGCCATTTGATTTTCCTAATGGACATCTTGGTGAAACCCAGCCAGTGTCAGCCGTGCACCTGAGCACACTTGTCTTGATTGTAGTTCTCCAAAGCCAGCTTTTTCAACAAAGGAAAGCCTTATGTTGTGCCCACAAGATCATCCAAGTCTGGCAAGCTATCAGAGAGAGCCAGTTTCATAGACAAAGGCCTACACTGGGAAAACAACCTGGTTTGAAAATTTCAAAGATGTTCGGGGAATTTACTCTCACATTTTCTGTTGAAAAATTTCTCTGTGGGGAAAAAAATCTTTCTTTTGATCTTAGAAATTTGGCACCTGGGCACAAACAAGGTCTACATTGTAAAATTAAGTGAAAATTAGAGTAATGTCAAATGCAGCTTTAATTAATAAATTTTTCTAGTGCTAGACTCTTAATTATATTAAACATAAATAAATGAATTGGAATATTCCTTCGGCTTTTGTTGGTTTGCTTTAATTTGAAATTAATTTAATTTGAATATATTACAAGAAATCTTGTAATATATGCCTATATAATTTGGCAAATTATATTTAGGCAAATATAATTCGCCTAAATAGAGCTTGTAACATAGTGGTACTAAAACAAACCTTAAATTGTTCTCCCTCTTTTTCCTTTTTGCATAGAAAAACCATCTAGATGGTCTAAATAGGCTGATATACAGGTGGGCCTCCATATCCATAGGGGATATCCATAGGGGATATCCGTATCCATTCCCTCTTCCATAGATATGGAAACCATGGATACAGGAGAACCCTGCCCTCAGAGGCTGTGTGTGCCTTCCCCTCTGTATCCATTATAGTTACTGGCTTACTGGGGCAAAAATGTCTTGCTTGTACAAGTTGTGATAAACATTCAAACTTGCCGGATGCCTGAATGCTTGAAAAAATGAGATCATTGCTAGCAGGAAGTTGACTTACTGCTTTTTATTTGCCTAACTTTTGCTGCAGGAGGGCACATTCAAATGGAATACTGCTCAAAGCGGATGTGATGAAAGCAATACCTGGTGACAGGTAACTTGAAAATCTGGCCTACTAAAATCCCATCTCAGTCTGTACAGTTTCTTGGAGATTTACTTTTTCACAGCCAAGACGTAGCCATTTCTACTGGCATGAGTTGCCCATTTATGAAGAGATTTATAGAACAATGAGTGGAAGAAGTGAGGCTTACAAAAGCAGACATGCATGAAATGCTCATTTGGGAATCTGCGTTCATCAGCTGCAGAGAGCAAATGCTGCAGCAGAAGGTGACTACTTTGGTTGGATCACCTTCAGTTTGGCAAGGTGGAATAGAAAGGTTTACCAGAGGTCTCTGTAGATTAACGGTGTGTTCCTGTGGAAGCTGGACAAAGCCACTTCAACTTGATGCAGATTTTAACATGCCCCATCTCTTAATGTTCTTCTCCTGTTTCACTTGTGAATTTCCCTTCTCTTCCCTTTTGGGACTGAACTCTGGCTGAGCATTACATCCGCATGGATGTTAACACTAAATATGATTGACTTCAACCAGAAGTTGCGAACCAATTTCAAATCCTGGTTTGCAAACTTTAGTTTGAAATGAAACTATGATCAGCGGTAACATAAGTGCAAATACAATATATGCTTGGCGTACCAGCTGACTAAAGCCGCAGTTCATATAGACCAACGTTTCTCAAACTCACAGGAAGTTTGAGAAATGAAGTAAGTTTTGGCAGGGGTGTGGGGAGCCTCTGTAGGGAGACCTCTGAAGGGCTCCCCACACCTTAAAACATTGAAAAAATGCAATTGCGACCCACTTCTGGGTTGCAATTGCAAAATCAGGAGTGGGTTGCAATTGCATTTTTTCAATGTTTTGAGGTGTGGGGGGCCCTGCAGAGGGCTCTGTGAGGCTCCCCACACCCCCTAGTGACTGCCACAGACAGGGATAAGTTTAAAAAAAAGCCCCTGTGTCCTCTCCAGCAGTGCAATCCCATCATCACCCTCCCACCTGCACTTAAGAGAGCAGAGGCAGGGTTTCTTGGGCTGGTGGGTCGTGACCAGTGGCGTCATCCAGGTGGAACGGCCCGGTACGCCGTTCTGCCAGTTCTGCGGACGGGCCCGGTCTGCACCGCCTCTCTGGAGGACGGGCGAGCTGCTCCTGAGCCTGCCCTCCCTCCCTCGCATCCCGATTGGAAATGGAGCGATTCGGGCGCAGGGAGGCGTAGCAGCCCTCCGCCATTGGGGCGGAGGGCTGTCAATCATCCGGGCGTTTGGTTCCTGGCGCGCCTGGATGACATCACTGGTCGTGACCCACCTGTTTGAGAACCCCTGGTATAGACACTTATCTGGGAGAAAGTTCCATCAAACTCAGTGCCGCTTACTTCTGAGCAGGCATATTGAGTTGAAAGTCATTGTGGTCAGATTCTTAGCTGGTATTGCTCCACTGATGAAGGAAATCTCACTTTAAAAAATAGCCGTTCATACGCCATGCAACTTTTCCCATTAAATCAGACATGTTTAATGTCTGGTTTCAACTGACCTGAAGCATTCTTCATGTAACCCAATAGCCTTCTGTAACCCAATAGCTTCATGATCTCATGGAGGAAAGCTTCTGATGTGTCCAACCATTGGCCCATCTAGCTCAATATTATCTACACAAACAGTGGCTCTCCAGAGCTTCAGAGAGGGACTTTCCTATGTGGAAATGTCAAGGATTGAACCCAGAATCTTCCACACACAAAGCATATGTTCTACCACGAAGCTAATGGCCCTTCTGTACTATCTCTTTGCCTGCATCTTATTCAGCATAGTAAAACTGTGAGGACACAGTACTGTGTTGGCAAAGATCCACTGGTAATCCTGATGGAAATAAGATTTTGGATAACATCTTTACAATGTACTGTTCTTCTCTTTTCCACCCTATCTCAAGCTTGATTTCTTGAAGTGCAGGAATCTTGTAATTCTTCCTCTGTGGCCAATGAACTGCTTATTTTGTCCTTAATTTTGAAATTAAACTCCATTTGGAACTAGAGGGCAATTCTCTGAACTATAAGCCCAGAAGCGTTGTGTGGCCTTCCATTGCAGTGTGTCTGGAGGGGAATACAGCCCTTAATTATCAAATTAGATGCACATTCTGGTTTTCTGGCATGCCTTTCTGGCTCCCCATCTGTTAGGCTGGATTTGGGCCCACTGTGAAGTAGCCTACTGGTTTTCAGCAGTGCCCAGGCGCCAACCAACGTTGGGTTAAGAGGGGCAGCCTGCAGAACAGTTTCCATTCAGTCTCCCCTGCCAGGAGCTCTTCCTATGAGCAAATCAGTGCCAGTGTAAGCCCATATGCCTCATTTGTAGGGGTTCACATCTGTGGAGACAGATGCGGCCATTGCTATATCAAGAGTAAATGATAAGGAATGGGAACTATGGCCACAGTTTATAAATCAGGAGGCCCTTTGCAAGTTAGTTAATAATGATGCCACTTCATCATTGCAAGTGCCTAAAGAAAAAGTCCTGCAAAGGTCAGGCCATCAGCTCTCTCTGTTATTTCTTTGAATACCCCAAAGCAGCTGGTCTGCTCAAGGAGAGCCTGCCGTAGTTGGTCTGATGATAAGAGATTAATTTAGGTGTTTGCAAGTTTCATTTCCCTAGAAGTGGTTCAGATGTATATAGGCACATTTTGGGCTTCTTTGTGCTACCTGATGTGTCCTGGGAGTTTTATATAAGGAGCCTCTGTGACAAATCTCTAATAAGCCAGTTCCTTAAAAATGCTTACCGCTTCCTAGGGAGAGGAAATGACTATTTCACTGATTTTAAGTATGTACTGCCTTAACCACTGTACAACCCTGATGTTGTCTGATTGCACTTTCACAGTGCAGGAACAAAGACAAGTGCAGCTTGAACTGCAAAGCCTTAGCACCTTTTCTGGACAGAAGCCATTGACTGCCCTCTGTTTCCCTACCGAAACAGTCAAGTCGATATGCCTGGCAATATAGCACTATTGCTAGGCATATTGTGCTTTTAAATATATGAAAATATTCAACATATATGAAAATATATAGTGCTATTAAATATACAGTATGAAGCTGCTTTATACTGAAACAGTCTGTGTGTCCATCTAGTATTGACTACATGGGCTATAAGGACTCTCTAGGCTTTGATGGGGGACCTCCTAGGAACTCTACTGGAACTCACTGTGGTATGCATAAAGTACAGTGGAGAACATGAAATACTGTCAATGCTGAGGCTTCCGGTGCAGGTGCCGCTTAGGATTTCATGCGTCCCCCCCCCTCCTGGCAGCCATGGGCCTGCCTCAGTTAATTAATGCATGTTGCTGGGCGTATACTGGACTGGTCATTATTGTGGGGCAAGTGGATGGTGATCTGGTAGTGGAAGCGATGAAGATCACTCCTTTCTTATGGGCAGTTTTCTACGTCTGTGCCATGGCACATGGTTGTGCTGCAATTGGTCCACAGGTGTACCAAGGGAGTTTGTGGGGAAGGTCATTTATTAGGAAGGCTATTGGGGGAAGTGAGCCAAAAACTGATAGTGTCCTTTGACAATTTTAGCATCTTGCCAGTGTGTTGTGAAATGAAAAAAGGTTGAAAATGAGTGGTTTAGACCAATGGTCTTCAACCTTTTTCATTCCGCGACCCCATTAAATGAAGAAGTGAATAAAGTATGAGACTGGGAACCCACAGTCAGACCTATCCCCCCCTCCCAGGACCATATCTGTCTACCCCGTCCTGTTGTTGCCCACTCCCCATCCCCGTTATCCCCTCCCAGCATTGTAGCCAAATATTCTTCTTAGAGAGAGAGAGCAAATATTTTCCCATGAAGCCTTGCACCAGTGAAAACTATTTTAGCACAGTTGCTAAGAACCTGAGCAGGACTGGGACACCATCCCCTGGCACCTGAAGGGCTACACCAGATGCCTCCCCTTTACTTGGTGATGTTCTAGCCCAGTGGTCTTCAACCTTTTTCATTCTTGTAAGTTGCCATGACCCTACAACGGAGGCTTTGTGACCCTATTGGGGTCCTGACCCCAAGGTTGAAGAATACTGGTTAAGACTAATACATGCTCCTTTCTTCTGCAGAGACAGGGAGCTGAATAGCCTGTCTCTGGAGGCTGATGGATTCGTGGCAGTGATGGCAGCAATGAAATCATTTTTCTGTGCCACAATTGTAGTTACCAAGAGCCCAACTAAGCTTTTCCGTGTAGCATGGGATTTATCGCATCTGGTCCATTAAGGAGTTCATGAAAGCTACTTGGTGGCTCACTCTGACTATTTCCTAGGCATTTCATAGGAAAAAAATAATAATGCGCATCCGTCACAACATGATCTCCACTTGATCCCGTGAAAGAACTTCGGTCCCTCAGTGAAATGCTATTAATAACTTCGTTCCTTCTATAGGATCAACATGACTCATTTCTTTCTGTCAATGACTAAAGTTTTCAGAATGGAACCTGACTAGGAAATTAATTGTTTGCAGTCATCAAGAAATTCAGTTTTGTGCCAGTAGTATGGAAATGTTATTTTTTTGTTATTAAGTTTTGGACTTGCAAAATATTCATTTTTACAGCATGTCTACTGTTAGGGGCAAGTCACATGTAACTTTATGCACCTGAGATTAGAGCTAACCTGCTTGGTTCTTGTTCAGTAATAGCAGCCAAGTTGGGCTTGCTGTGGATCAGGGCTGCAAGGTGTTCCTGTCATGTGTTCCGGTCATGTGTCATGTGCTGCAAGGTGTTCCTGCAAGGTGTTCCTGTCATGTCCAAATCCAGTTTGGTTCCAGTATGACTCTGAAAAAGAAAGCTCCCAGTTACAATCCTGATTACCACTTGCCCTCCCAGGTTGTGGTTGCTGTTTACTGAACCATCTTGTACTTTAAGTAGACACATAGAATATGATTTTATAATATTATTGAATATTATCGGGGCATCTCTTTATATTGAAATCCCATATGGTATCTCTTTTAATTTTAAGGCGCTGAAGACATGGAGCTAAAAGAAACTAGAAATTAACATAATTTATTATTAAAAATGTGATGGTTGAAGAACTGCAATAAAATATAACTAGTATATCACAAGGGTGTCTAGTTATGTGAAAGTTACAGAGTTAGGCCAGTGACCTTTCCCTTACAAGTAGTAGGCCTTCCAACCAGCACTTTGAATTATTTTTTTGCATGCCCTTTATTGACTCACTTTTATCTTTCATACATGAGTAACTGAGACTTATACCAAAAGCAGTGCAATTGAGGAAGCATTAAAGGGGATAATACCTTGTGTATTGGTGTATACTGTAGATATTATGTATCTGTTAAAGGCATTCCCAACATTCCATCACCTTATTGCTTGACCATTATTCATCCACAAATCTACAGATTTGTACTTGTTCGACAGATTTGTACGTGTACTAGATAGGCCTTAATTCCAGACACACTCCATTTGTCATGACAATGGGCATTGTGTAGGAGTTAGATTCGAGTGGAGGCCCTCTCGTGAAGTTCTCTTGAAGTTGTGTTTGAATGGAAGCCCTTCCTTGTTTAGGATGGTTGTTCAAAGTAGCAACAACATGATATCTCAACTCTTGAAACTGCCTTTGGGTGGTCAAAGTGAAACAGCGGAGGATGGTAACGGTGACCTCCTAGAATAGGAGTTACCCAAAGTGTTTGCAGGGAAGGGGCTAAGGCAGCAACGCAATCCCCAGGATTGCATTTCTGCTGGGGACAGAAGGGTTTTTTTTTAGCCTTACTTGACAATGCCAGCCTTCGGGGGGTGGTGGTGGTGGTGGTGGTGGTGGTGGTGGTGGTGCAAGGCGTCCTGCAGACACCTCTTCAGGTTTCCCCAAAATTGCTAAAAATAGCAATCAAAAGCCTCTTGTAATCACAATTTTTAGTTATTCTGAAGCTTAGGGAGCCATGTGGAGGTGTCTGTGGGGTTCCCTGCACCTCCTGGAATCCGGCACTGCCTTTGGTAAGGCTAAAAAACCTGTTGATAAGAACATAAGAAAAAGTCTTGCTGGATCAGGCCAAAGGCCCATCTAGTCCAGCTTCCTGTATCTCATACTGGCCCACCAGAGGCCTTGGGGGGAGCACGCAAGACAACCAAATACTTGTGTCCCGCTGTGTCCCCTGCATCTGGCATTTTAAAGTAGATTATTATTCCCCTTGCACCACCCCCAAGGAAGACACCAGACTGAGGTTGGGGTTCAACTTTATTAAGCACAATGTAAATCACGTAACCTACTGAACACCCATCCCTCCCTCGCCAGTCCGGAGCGAGCAGCAGCAGCACAATCTTGGGTAGCATCTCACTGCCTTCCCCTCACTTCCCCCTTAAGGGGACAGGGACAAGTGCTTCCCTGGTTGGTGGCTCGCAACCCACCAGTTTGGGAAGCACTGACCTAAAACATTTAGAATTGCCCATGGTTAGTTGCTAAGAGCCTAGCAACTTAGAAATATTTTAGTTAACAAGGTACATATGGGAAAAGTGTAGTTGGTAATCACAGTCATGTGTGTTATTTAAGTACAACTTTGCACTATGAATAGGGGTCCATACATTTTAACTTGGTTTGTTAGCTGTGGTCCTTACAGATCTTTCCTTTCTCCACAAGGCCTCTGTGTGTGCCAGAGAACATGGAGGAGGAAAGATTGCTTGTAATCATTTTTGACTTCGGAGCCAGCAAAAGGAATGTGGGTTTCTCCCTACCTAAATGTGATAGGTACGATTCTTCCTCCTCGCTTCAGAGTTTGGTTGAGGCGTCTATTGTGCTGGGCTTTATAGCAGCAGTCTGCTTCTGCCAACTTTAAAGCTAAGTGATATGGGAGCCTCCCTCTTTCTCCCTTCTCCGCAGTCAGAGGGGACAGTTCACACTGAGCCTTGGACAAAAACAGAAACATCCCAGTGTGAAAGACAATCCAGCCTGTACAGATTCAAAGTGGGGAAGGAAGGGTTGTCATGTGACACCAGGGACAGGCCCTCATTGAAGGATATCGGCCGGTTGCCCCAAGGGACTAGATTTGTTGAGATTTGGGACGTAGCAGCCTGCTTCCTGCTGCTTTTTTGATTGGAAATGAGGACCATGCCCACATCAAAATGAAACGCTTGAACTACAATCTCAGAATGTATGCGTTCAGTTTTGAGAATTAAAACTACACCAGTGTCCCAAGTTTTCCAGAAGTACTTTCCTTTAGTTTTATAAAACTGCAAGGGAAAAACAGGCTTTAAAAATATGTGACAAATGATTTGCTATTGTTGAGCTCTTTCTTCTCTGGTTTGCTAAAATAGGCAGGGATGACATAGTATCTGCTTTTGTCAAAGCTCAGGCAATGTAAGAATCTGCTCCTTCACTATCCAGAAAGGCTTTCTTTGAATTTAGAACAGCAGTCGCCAAACTGGAGACCGCTGCATTTCAAAAATCCCCGTCCTGGGCAGCACTTATTGTTCAATGCAAGTGGTGCTCCATTTTCAAACAGAAGTGGTGGCAGGGACACTCTAGGCAGTCACGTTTATGCCTGGTGTCCTGCTACACAGCCTTCTGGGATGCCCGGGCATAGACGTGACTGCCCCTAGTGCCCCTGCCACCAGTTCTGCTTGAAAATGGAGCAGCACTTGCATGGAACAGTAAGTGCTGCTCTCATGGGGGACAGATTTTTTCCAAACTCTGGATCCAGTCTGCCGGCTGGGGTTTGGAGACTCCTGATCTAGAAAGTCCTATAGTCAACCTGCCGGGTGTTTATGTGGGCATTGCTTCACTACAAAATATGCTATGCTGCAGCCTAGTATTTGGTCTAAATATACTTCCTCATTAAAGAGATTGCCTTTGGGATATCATATTATTTTTAACATTAAATAACAACACACTAGTTGAGAATAATAAAGAACATAAGAAGAACTGAATCAGGTCAAATGCTCATCTAGTTCTGCTGCCTGCATTTCACACTGGCCCACCCAGATGCTTCAGGGAGCACAAAGAACAACAAGATACGTGCATCCTGTTGCCACTCCCTTGCACCTGACATTCAGATACTTCTAGAACCAGGAGATATGCCCATCATGGCTTATAGCCTGTGATAGGATTTTCCTTCATAAAATTGTTCCATCTCCTTGGTACCTAGGTCAGGTGTCCTCACCATATAATGTGGCAAGGCATTCATTAGATTCTTTACCCAGCGTGTTATTAAATATTTTCTTTTGTCTATTCTAATGCTCCCACCACTCAATTTTAGTGGATGTTATCTGGTTCTGGTGTGGAATGAGAGGGAAAAGAACATCCCTCAGTCTACTCTATCCATCCCATGCATCATTTTATACCTCTCAATCATGTCCCCTCTCAGGTGCCTTTTTTCTAGACTTAAGATAAACACTGCAGTCTTTCCTCATAAGGAAGGTGCCCAGCCTAGTAATCATTTTGGTTGCTCTCCTCTGTAGCTTTTCCAGTCTCAAAATTATATTTATTTATAGAATTTTTACCCTACCTTTCTACCACACATTGGGGCACCCAAGGCAGTTTACATAAAAAAACAACAACAAGATAAAATATTAAAATGATTAACACGTTAACATAACATCAGCTGTTCTCAAACTCCTTGTGAGTTTGAGAAGCACAGCTAGTCCTTGCGGGGGAAGGGGAAGGCAACTAAACGGCACAAACCCCAGGACTGCGCTGCTGCCAAGGAAGAAGGGGTCTTCCCTTACCTTGCAGATGGAAGTGCTGGCCTCTGGGGTGTGTGGGGAGCCCTATGGACACCCCTGCAGGGTCCCCAAGCCTCGGAAAATATTAAAATCATGATGGCTACCCACTTTGCGATTGCAAAACAGAAAGTGGGTCATGATCATGATTTTAATGAAGTAAACACTAAAAAAAAGATCAAAAACCAAAAGTGGTTTTAGATTGTGTGTGTTTTACTATATAAGCGACTTGGGGAGCCCTGCAGAGGCATTTGTGGGATCCCCCCAGAGGTCCCTTAGGTAAGTAGGAAAAAAACCCACTCCCCCTCCCCCTGGCAGCAGCATGATCTTGGGGATTGTATCCCTGCTATACTCCCTCACCTGCACCCTCTTTCAGTGTTCCCAACTCCCTTGTACAATAGGAGTTTGGGAAGCAGTGGTCCAAATGTTGACAATAAAGCTGAAGTGTGAGAAAGGTAATGTAACAAGGCATGATGTGAACAAATGCAGCTCTGTGCAGGAAGGAAGGTGTAAAGTGTGAGAATAAATACTGGAGAGAGTTGTTTGAGGTCACAAAAGTTGGCTTTTCTTGTCACACTATTTGGTTTACCTTCATGCATTTTTGAAATTCCAAGTACTCACACTCTAGCCGCAGATGGTGAAGCTTCTCGGATAAATGAAAACTATATAGTCTTTCAGAAAAGTTATGTGCTTACCAGGTTCAGAGGGGTGTCAGAAGCCAAGAGACAGAAGTGAGATCAGAGAATATCCAGTTCCTGCACTTGAGCACAGGTGTTGCCTGAAAAGAATCCCTCTACTGTAAAAAAACGCCAGATTATCTGATTGGATGCCTTGAGATTTGTCAGCTGCCTTTCCTTTTTCTGTGACACATATTTCATTATTTCATTCTACAGTTGAAGACTGGCAGGAGTAAGCCATCAACATATAGCTGGCTGTGACAGAGAGAGAATTATAGTCTCCGAACGCAATGTGGTTGGCGGTTTTGATGCGTGTTATCGCCGCATGCAAATTCAAACTTTAGCTTTTTTTGGGTATTGTCTTGTGTGCTCTCTGAGGTATCTGGTGGGCCACTGTGAGATACAGGAAGCTGGACTAGATGGGCCTTTGGCCTCATCCAGTAGGGCTCTTCTTATGTTCTTTAATAAAATTGCTGCACTTGGTGTTTTGGGGGCCCTCAGCCAAGTGGCAGAAGAGGTATGGCCTCTCCTTCCCTGCCTCTGATCTCTTGGGGAATTTGTGGAAAATGAGAATTATGGTACATGGTGGCAGTGCCAGAAAATGGTTTAGATGGAGCTGAGAAGGTGCAAAGTGCCTGAGAGGGGAGTAAGTTTTCTCTGATAAATTTATGAGAGAGAAAAATTTGTATTTCGCATTATCACTCCAGTCCTGTGCATAAATGGAAGTGCACCCATGAGGAATGTAAACATGTATGATAATGATGTGAAATGTGCCTGTTCTTCAGATACTCCTCTAGCAATGGAAAGGGGTTCAATTGGACTTATTATTCTTGGTGTTGCATTTACTTCTCTTCTCATCCCCCTCCATTCCAGCTCCTCCAGTGGTGTCACTTTTGAGAAGATGGATCCTTAGGCGGTTTCCTGCGAGCCTAAATAATGGTTTTTTCCAGATTTAGTATGAAACAAAAAGCGATGAAAGCATTAGACTGATGGCATTCATTAATTTACTGGTGGTCTTGTAAAGTCAAAAGTTGGAAGAATCCAGTTGGCATGCAGGGAGCCTATTTTCGTTGGTCATTTATTCATGCCAACTCTTCTGAGAATTGTTTGGTATATCAGGTCTTCCTTCTTTCCTTCCTTCCTTTTGCTGATCAAATAATAAGTTTAAAATCTTTTTGTGCTATTTAAAACATTTGGCTTTCTCTTGCCACAGGGCCAGATGAGCTTATATAGGATGCCATGTTAGGCTGCGTATTTCTTTTTCAAATTTATGCCCTGAATTCTGCTTCCAGGCCAAAGAGGTGTCACTTTTGGTTTATGGCCTAAGAACTTTTCAAATGATCCAGGAACATGTAATGCTTTTTGCATTCTGTTAAATTTCCGTGATTGGCTCTTAGGGGCCAGGTATCGACTTCCCAGTATGTTTTCCTAGGGCATATGGTAAAAAATAGTAAATCATTTTTCTTGTGATAAGATAATTTTTAAAGATGCTGAGTTAATTTTTTTTAAAAAAAATATACAATTACCTTAGAGATTTCACAGGTTTTGCCTTTATTGTGATGTGCTATTACACCTATACTTAAGTTACTCATTACATCTAGGTTCATCTAGGAACATAGAGGTTTAGTCACAGTTTTGTTCCATACTGTATCAATCTAGTAAACTCACATGCTGCTTCTTTCCACTATGTACTTCAGCAGGGTTAATTGTTAATGGGATGAATCAGGGTACAAAGGTGGTTATCTGTGAGTATAAGGTTTTACTCCTGGGTGTGGGTGTCCACTGTAAAATGACAATAAAGGTTATTTTATCTTATCTCATTAGGTAAGCAGAACTATAATTTGTGGGTAGTAGACACTGGTGATGTTTGGAATGTGTCAGATTATATATCTAGACTAGGACTGAACAGACATATCCCAAGAAACATTTGTGATGCATAAGCCCATGTCAGAATCTTCAAAATTTCAGCTTTGTTCCAAGTTAGTTTTTTAAGCAATTCTTTTTTGTGTATTGTACGAGCACATTGAAAAGTTGCTAGTAAATTATTTAACATACACAAGTATAGCCATCTCCAAGGACCTAAGTGATTAGATTAGATTACCACAGATTAGAGAAATCTTCACAGCTGCTGCTGTATGGGTGTTTTGAGAAGTATTGCCATAAAAAGACTCTTAGGTAAAAGTTTTGTATGTTGTGTGAAGTGTTCCTTTGTCCTGCAAATATTATTTTTATGTAAGCTACCTAATCATCTTTCTGTGTGCTATTTAAAGGTAAAGGTTTCCCCACGACTGAATGGTTTAGTCGTGACTGAATGGTCTAGTCGTGGTCTAGGGGGCAGCGCTCATCTCTGTTTCAAAGCCTGTAGAGCCGGCGTTTTGTCCAAGGACAAGCTTCCGTGGTCATGTGACCAGCATGACTCTACGCCATAGCGCACGGAACGCTGTTACCTTCCCACTGAAGTGGTGACTATTTATCTACTTGCATTTAGTTGCTTTCGAACTGCTAGGTTGGCAGGAGCTGGGACAAACAACAGGAGCTCACGCTGTTGCGCAGTCTTGAACTCCCAACCTTCCAGTCAGAAAGCCCAGCAACAGCGGATTAACCCACTGTGCCACCACGTCCCTGTGTGCTACTTACACATGATTGACTGACTCCCAGGGGTAATGGAATTGTTTGGGTACTTCCATATGATGTTGCTGAAGGTATCCCAATTACTAAAACAAAATCTGGAAATGTCTTCATCTTCCCCTCAAAGCTGGTCAGTAGTGCACCCCTAAATGATTAAGGTACTTCAGTAACACACAGAGCCCTGGAATGTGGTGCATACATAATATGCGATTACTAGATGAGCCTGGAATGGAAATTTTGTACATCTCTCCTTCAAAATGCTGTAAAATACTTATGATACTCCTGAATTAGCATCAATGTGTTACACTTCAATTTGTTTCGCTTGTGTTCCAAGACACTCTGCATTCCAGAAAAGTCTGAAAGGGCACATGTTTACATCCAACAGTTGAAAATGGGGAAATGTGACATTTGCGTCACAATAGGAAATAGAACCCTAGAACCTCAGTCCAGTGGAAGTGAAAAACCACACATGGGATGAAATATTGTGCAGTGGGAGTACTGTTGTCCTTTCACAACCTTGAATCAGCGATGAGGGGATTTCCAGAAGATGCCAACCTTTTGCCCATGCAGTTTATGTGTCTGCCAACTCTGGCACTGTTAAGGCCTCCCACCATTTCCTTGTAGCCAAAAGTAAATAATTTCTACTAAGTTATACACAGTAGTTAGAAAGTTTAGTCTGTCTCTTTGAAGGTGAGGAGCGACACGGAAATAGAAGTATTTATACTGTAATAATCACTTATCCCTGTTATAATGAGAGGTACATTATGCTGCTAATTTTGCCAGATGTTGTTGATTCTCTTCACTGATAAAAATGGAATATGTACATTTTGTCCCTCTGTTGACATTCCTGTAATGAAACTGTACCAGTAGTTACATATTGAAACCTTATTTATATACAAACCGTACAATATGGGCTCCTCCCTTAAGAAGTATGGTTTTCAGCAAACACGAGGGCAGGGAACCAAAATTAAATTGACCCCTCAAAAGCCATGCAAATCTCTTCTTTGAGTTCACTTTTTCCTAAAAATAAAGTAGTGCAATGCCATGTACCGTTTTGTCCTTTGGTAAATCAAGAGCCCAAACTCACTTCTTGTAATGAAATGCACTCTCCTTTTCCCCCCATGCAGTTTAAACTGCCAAGTTTAACAGAGAAAAATATTATATGTATCCATGGATATCTAAATTTAGAAAGACAAACAGTTCTCCCTCCTGTTACAGATTAAAAGAAATGGGAAGAAACAGTTGCTTATTACATATTTCTGTATAGGTAGAGAAGAAAATGAGGGTTTTTTTTTTAAAAAGTATTTTTTGTGAGGAAATATGCAATTGCAGCAAACATTTTTTTTAATGCCACTTCTGTTGAGTGGCTAATGTGAGATGTCACAGGTCAGTAAGCTGGCAGCAACTGTAAGGTGGAGATGATGCTTAAGTATTGGATTGGTATGCTAGTAAAAATGTACGTTGATACGTTGATATAATCCTACCCGTACTCTTAGGTCATCTGGGGGGGGGCCCTTCTGACTGTGCCGCCACCAGGAGAGGTGAGGGGGATGGCGGCCAGGAATAGGGCTTTCTCGGTGGTGGCCCCACAACTTTGGTATACCCTCCCCTTAGAATTAAGAACTGCTCCCTCTTTGGCAATATTTTGCGGGGGTTGAAGACTTTTTTATTTAAACAAGCCTTTAATTGTTGACAGGCTGGCTGGCATTTTACATTCTTCATCTTATATTTTAAAGGATCCACGGGGGCTTGCTTGTTTTAAATTTTTAACTGTTTAAATATTGTTTTTAACATTGTTTTAATTGTTATACTTGTGGTTTTTAAAGTAATGATTTTAATGTTGTAAGCCGCCTTGGGTGCCCATGGGGCAGAATGGTGGGATAAAAATTAATTAATTAAATAAATAATGTAGGCAGTATCTTGATCTTGTTCTACAAATTATCTTGTATATTGATCTACAAAGCATCAAAGAGGTATGTTTGGAGACTTGAAAATTGTCTAAAATGAAAATAAGTTGAGTTCCTTGGCTATTTCTTTAAGTAAGAGGAGGCCATGAATCTGTGTTTGAAATAAGGTTGATAAGCAAGGGTAGTGTTACATCCCCTTCGCCATGCACTCTATTCCTCTTTTAAAGATTTATTCAGTTTTTACCTTGCTCCACTTTTACCAAAGTGGATTATGTAATTGAGTCATCTGCTTGATGAGCCCTCACTTTTTTCTCAGGGACAGAAAGCTGCCATTTTGATGCCTCAGAGCTCTGAGTTGAGAATAACTCCTCTAGGCTAATATCAGAGATAAACATGCCATGGAAATACGTAAGGATAGTTTAGATTTTATCACAGAAATGTTTTGTTGTTTCTGCGTGAATGGAGGGTCCCATAAACCCCATGGGTAGAATTGCATATACTGTATTAATTCTGTGTTCTTCTTATTGGCCTTTTCAAAAATTGTTGTATTCAACTTGATGTGAAACTCCTTTTCATTCAACTTGATGTGAAGCTCCATTCCATTACACTGATGTCTGCTGGCTAATCTTGTCCAAGTAGAGATAAGCTTGCACATTGATTAATACAGTGTTCCTCAACCTTTTTAATGCCATGACCCCAATGAATGAATGAATGAGTGAATGAAACTGGGGACCCACCATTGATCCCATCCCTCCTGGGACCTTATCCGCCCACTGCCTGTTTCTGTTACGCCCTCCCAGCACTGTAACCAAATATTCTTATTGGAGAGAGCAGAAAATGTTACCATGAAGCCTGGCACTAGTGCAAGTTATTTTAGCACAATTGCTGAGAACGTGATGTCATAACGTTTCATACTTCCTGTAAGAGAAAATGCGCATGGAGAGCTATTTCTATGTATGGATTTCTATTGCGCAATGGAGAGAAATATGTGTACTTGAAAAGTACTTTTTCCTACTGCAAGCTTAAAAATGATCTAGCTAATAGCTTGGTCTTGCTGTCATTTACCTGACTGGCAGTCCTAATCAACTTTCCAGTATCAATGCAGCCCCAAAGTAAGGGGGAAAAATGTTCACTTGCTTTGAAGAGGCCTCCATGACTGTTTCCCCATCATGGAATTCTGCTGTCCCCTGTAGGTACGGGTACATTGGTACTGGAAAGTTGGTTAGGATTGAGCTATGAAATGCTTGGCTCATTGGGCCAGGTATACTGTGTCAAACCTGTGATGGCCTTAATGCATTTAAAATATTATTTGTCTTCTTTCATGTAGTTTTGAGCCTTACTCTTGAACAGTTTCCCCCTTTTAAATGTCTATGTGGATAGGCCATGTTAATCCTTATATATTCACCTTATTACTTTCAGAGATGCTTTGTGTATATTCACATTGGTGTGAGCTCAGAATTCTCACTGAAGCATTTTCAGGGGGCAATTCTCACCTGGAGTTAGGCTGGCACAAGGGACTTGTGCTGGCCCAGGAGTGTCACAAAAGCGCCGTTAAGCGCTTTTGCACCACTCAAAGTCAGAGAGGCTGGCATGCGGATGTGTGCCCTCCTCCCTGACTCTGAGAGTGGTCCAACTGCACTTTTACGGTGCATTTGCAACACTCCTGGGCCGGCACAAGTCCCTTGTGGTGGCCGAACTCAGATTAGTATTGCGCCGCCAGTTTCTGATTTTGAGTGAGGGAAAAATTTGGTGGGGCTAAAATGATGACAGTTTCAGTGGGGGCAGATTACTAGATTCTGAAGCCTTTCCTGCCAAAACTCTTGTCCTTCCTTTTGCTGCTCTGAGAATGTGGCAGAGAAAATGGAAGGTGTGTGTGTGTGTGTGTGTGTGTGTGAGAGAGAGAGAGAAAGGGCGAGAGCGAGAGAGTGATTGATTTTTGGATGAGCTCTAAGGTCCAAATACTGCTGGAATAAAGGGATAGAAATGTTGTTAACACCAGGGGCTTCTAACTCATTCCAGTACACTGGAACGAGCCAAAGTAGGCAGACACTTCAAAGGAAGATTCCCCTGCCCTTCTTGTTTCAGCAACAAATCTTACTTGTAAGTTTCTTGAGCTGTTTTGGGCTAGTTAAGCCCACACATCGTGCATTGAAAAATAATGCTATAATGCTCGGGGTGGGGAGGGGGGATTGGGCCATTAACTCACTTCTGAACTGTTGCTTTGTTTCTCAGGAGAGGTGGTATTCTGGTCTGCCTTGGAACAAGCACCCTTATTCATAAGCTGTTAGCTGCGTGATTTATATTGAGGCTTACAGTGAATTACAGCTAAGAACATCATTCCATACAGGCATGCATGTGAAGTTGCTTGAGAACAATTTTAATGATTTCTTTCCATGCTATAGTCACGGGGGATGGATGGGAGAGACTGTATTCTAAAAGGGACAGGTTTCTATTTTCCTAAGAAACATGGGATGGGTGAAAACACAGTTTATCCCAGCTCAGTGATGTATAAATAGGGGTTGGTTTTTTTGGTGATTCCCCCCCCCCCAATTTCTTGATTACAATCAGGGTGGATAAAAATCTATGATTTAATAAAATAAAATAACACGAATTTTTTTGATTTAAATTGGATTTTTTTATTTTTATCAAATTTATTTTAATAAAATGCTTTTGGAGTAAAAATCTATCTAAAGATAATTTTCTGTTTAAGATTAATAATTTAGTTTATTCAGCATGAAATTGAGCTTAAGTTATGTAGCATGAGGCTGTATATTCTGCAATATTTACATTTTTGGTAAACTCATTCAGTGAATCCAAGCTCTGCAAGCTGAGATAACATGCACTGCATTGATGCATTCACACAATTTCACAGTAACCATGAGATAAATCATAAAACAAAACATGTTTAAGGAAATACAAGAATATGTAATATAATGTTATTATTTTAATTAAATAAAAGAATTTGAGTAGTTCTTCAACTATGTGTGATTAACCTATTAACCTAAAATCGGTTCTGATATCGCTGTTTTGCTAACCTGGCAGCTTATTATTCTAAATAGGAAACCTTCATTTTGTTTGCAAATAATATTAAAGATTCTGACTACCAGCAAGAATGAGTCCTTACATTTAAAGAGCACCTGTCATTTCAGATCCATCATGGCAGTGCCTGTTAGCAGGCATCCACTCATCTGCTGCCCGCCACATCCCTCACCCTGTTGTGCCACTGCCACATCACTAGCCGTCCCATTAAAGTGAATGGGACTGTCGGTGAGTCAACAGAGGAGGAGCTGCTGTGGGACAGAGATGATAGTTGCTCTTTAAAAATTATGATTTAAATTGAGTTGATTTAAATCAAGCCTTTTTCCTAGTGATTTAAATCGACTTGATTTAAATCAAATCCACGCTGACTACAATATTAAATTGTGGTGTTATGTGTTTTAATCCAAATTTTTATTTGAAATTGTATAAATGGTGCATTAACGCACAATAAGGTCTGTGTCTGTGTCTGTGTGTGAAAGAGAGAGAGAGAAAACATAGCAAAAAGTTCTTCAAAGTATTGTGGATCAAGAACAGGATCACATTTATCTCACAATGAATTAACGGTAAATTGCCATTCACACTCACTGTCCAGTCCTAAGATCAGGTAAAAATGTTTCAATATACAGTACAACAGTATCTCATTGTCAATTGCATTTGGAATGTTCAATGGAGCTTACTTCTGAGGAAGTGTGCTGCATTCTCTTTAGCCCATTCACAGCACAAGCAATCCCCTGGAAGTTTTTGCATAACAATTGATGTCCCGAGAGGCGCAAATTGTAAAAGGACATGGCCCAAACATTTGCTAGCAGATTGGAGATTTGAGCATTCCAGTCAAAGGTCACCTAAATCAAAGTAAATGCCGCCAGTCGTTCCCATAGCCAGCACCTGAGAGATACAAGGCCCAAGAGGAACCAGCGACTGCACTGCTAAAAAAAATAAATGTGTGCAATGTCGCACCTAACACTTCCTCTGCCGAGAAATGGGGAAGCTAGCGAATCTACTCTAATAGTCCAGGGGGAGGAGGGAATATAGGCTGGCAAGCAAGAAATAAGGATGACTGGCCCTGCAGCTGGCTGCCCAAGCAAAGGCAAGCGATCGCTGGCACACACCCGCCTGAAATGACCTGCTCAAATGTTTCTGCACTGCTTTCTGTTTGTTGCTTGGAGCATTGAGAAACTGCTGCTCGCTACGTCCATACTCCTCCTGATGCTCTACTGAAAACTATGTGGATTCCTCAAAAATTAGCAAAAGTGGTGTTATTTTGTGAGATAAGGGGTTTCTTGCGTTTTGATCTAAATTTTGTTTTATGGCTCTATTTGTATAGAAGTTATCATTATTTAGTGTTCTGTGTTAGTAACTGAAGAAAATACCCTTATACATAAATAAATTTCCTTTGTCTTCTTGGTGTTCAATCAATTAAAACATATTTATATACCACGTTACAGCATGAAGTTCCCAAAGTGGTTTACAGGCAAATAATAATAAAGTTAAATGGTTCCCTGTCCCAAAAGGGCTCACAGTCTAAAAAATGCGGAAGACCACCAGAAACAGCCACTAGAGAAGACACTGAGCTGGGGTGAAGAGAGACAATTACTCTCCCCCTGCTAAATATAAGAGGAACACCACTTGGAAAATTGCCTCTTGCCTATTTCTGCTTGCCCCTGTTAAATACTCTGTTAAATGGTGTTGCCCTGTTAAATACTCCGAAACCATCTCCCTTTCTCACAGTAGTTCTGACTTCTAAGGCTGATCCAGCATGGCCTGATTGACAACATGGACTGTATAATATAATCCATATTGTCCCTTTGTTCAGGCTAAGACAGTGGCCAGTAATAAAATTCTTCCATCTTCCATGAGCTTCTCCCTCTTGTGTCTAAACCGTATCTACAAGGGAAAAAGCCTTGCTGAACACAGTCAGACAGACGTGTAAGTAAACATGCAGAGAATTGCACTGAATCAAATGCACTAGTTAATCAGATACAGTAGTTAGTTAAAGATACCTAGAGCTTTGTTCACAAAACAGTTGCTAGACCCAATATTGATGAACTTACCCAGAAATCATGACAGCTACAAATAGGTGTGGGGTGTTTTTTTTGGTTGAAAACCGCCTTTTGGGATTTAACAACTGCCTTTTGGCAGTAAAAGTATCCAAATTAAACCATTGCATTTTTGGTGTTTAAGATATTTTCCAGAAATTAAAATAGACTATTCCAATTAGAAATAATATTGTGGCTGCATCTGCTGACACTGTATCACCTGTATCATCTATCTAGTGAGAATTTGGACTGAGAATGTAGAATAAAAATACATAACACCACAATTTGCTATTTGAATCAAGAAATTTTGGAAAAAATATCACAAAAAGCACACCCCTAGCTATAAATAATCTGTTAAAGATATTTTTAGTGCAATCCTATTTGTGTCTTGTGTGTACTTATTTGTGTGTAACTCAGAAGTCCCATTTTATGCAGAGGGATTTACTGTCCAGGAAGTGTGAATAGGTTTGCAGCTATACTTCCTTGTTTTAATTATATCCCACCTTTCTTCCATTGTGGAAATTACAGCAGTGTACTTGGGGCAGTGTACTTGGGGTTCCAAGTGTACTGGGGTTGGCCTATCCAAGCACAGACCTAATTGTCCTTCAGTCTTTTCAGATCCAGAACTTTCACTCCAGCCTGCAACATTAAAACCAACTTTTCATTGTATACTGTTTGTTTCTCCTGTTCTGTTTTTGTTTTAATTCCCTTTGCCCTCTGGCTACCTCCATGGTTTTCACTTTCTTTCACCAGCCCTGTTTAGATAACAACCCCCCCCCCCCAAATCAGTGAATGATGTGAGGGACGTGGGATCATTGCCACACACCTGATGTGCCCTCTGGCCATGCTGCTGGCAGGCACATTTTGTATTAAAGTAGTGGAGCTGTATCTATGGAGGGCGTATCCATGTCGGAGTTCCAGTTCATTCAGATAAGTTCACCGATACAGCTCAACTCCTTTCATAAAACAGTGAACACACAGGCCTCAAGGGCATGGCCAGTGGTCATATTGGAGTTGGATATGTGTAGCCTGTGGGGGCTCTTCTGCTCCTCCCTCGCACATCCACTGAACATGGGCAGGAGTGTTTCCTGAGCAGAGCTTCCTTCTACCTTCTTCTTACACAATCAAGCAAGCAACCGAAAAACTCAGGAAGAGAAAGAAGCAAATGGTGGCGGTATCATTGCCACGACTCACTGTGCCGCAGGAAAATTACGACCGAATTAAAAGCAATTTAATGATCAATGACAGCAATTTAGAATTTACCTATCACAAAATGCCCCAGAGAATTCTTGGAATTGTTTGGCGACGTACAGAGAATTCTCTATTTGAGATCCCTCACAAAATTTTAGGTCCACAGAACTGTTCGTGTTCTATTTGAGGCCCCTGGCTTCTTCACAGAACTGTAGGCCCATAGCACAGGGAATAACTCCAGGTTAGGATTGTGGCCTATGTGGCATGCTGGCAGAAACACATCTTTAAACCTCAATAGTCACATGTCGAGGAGAAGCCCCAAAGGGCTACTGCGCACACTGGGTGTTTAAATGCATGCACCTCTTGTTCATGTTTGCTGAAGGAAACACCACTGTAACACTGGTATACCCACAAGAAATTAATTTTCATGTGTTTTAGATATTTTTAGGTTGCGTTCCTGTTTTCAACAAAATATGCAATGAGATGTACAACGAACATAACAATTAAAATGAATACAAACAAAATTAGAGACATAGAAATCTAAATGCTAGTCTGAAGTGGCCCTCAGCCACGTTCCTTAATTTTTAGTGGGCAGCTTCGTAACCCAGGAAGATAACTTAATGGTTAACTCTGCAGTACTCATTAGAGTTGTATAATATTATCTTTCCCTCTGAACCCTGAAGGTGGATTCGCTAGGAACAAAGCATTCCTGGCATGAATGGCTATACTATGCATATTCTACAAGGGAAGTCTTTTTAAAAACATTTTGTTTTTAATCAGTTGCACAAGCAAAGAGGCGCTGAAAGGGGAAAAGGTTTCTATCTTTTGCATTTTTAAGGAAGCTGTTCTCAAAATCAGCTGCTTTTGGATCATTTAAAGAAAGACGTCAGGAGATCTGCTTGCAAATGTTCCGTGTCGTGTGCAGTTTTGACCCTTAGATGGGGAAAAAATGGGAAAATTTTTTTTAGCCAATATTACCTATAAGAACATAAGAAGAGCCCTGCTGGATCAGGCCAAAGGCCCATCTAGTCCAGCTTCCTGCATCTCACAGTGGCCCACCAGATGCCTCAGGGAGCACATGAGACAACAAGATGTCTGCATCCTGTTTCCACTCCCCTGCATCTGGCATTCTGAAGTAGTCTACTTCTAAGAAGGTTTCACCACCTATCAAGGCCTATAGCCCATGATGGACTTTTTCACCGGAAATCACTTAGGCCAGATGCCTAAGAAGGCACTTAGGCCAGATGCCATCACCACCTCCTGTGGCAAGAGTTATGACCTATGCTCAGCAAAGGATATATACTCAAGTTTTTTTTATGGCTGACTTGAGTCATAGTCCACCAGTTGCTTTTCTTGCACATCTCCTGCAGTTTCTATTCATCGGACTTGCGTGAGAGACGTTCTTGGCACTTTTTCATTCATGAAACGTTAAAAGATCTAACTGGTGCCCTCACCATGCTCCTGTGAAAGTTCTAGAAAAAAATAGTTGTGACTTATAAAACTTGTGCTAATGAGGAATTGGAAGGAAAAGGGAATCTGAAAGTATGCCTTCTATATGAACCTGTGGAACCCTGGGAGATGCTTACTGTACCTGCATGACAAGTTTGGACCATTTATTTTATTTTTATTTATTTAAAAGATTTTTACCCCGCCTTTATGCCCAAAGGCACTCAAGGCGGCATTACATAAAACTATAAAATTTAACATTAAAAAACACTATAAAAGAACATTAAAACAACATATTCAAACAAAATTAAAAACATAACAATAAAGTTTTAAAAAAACCAAACCCAGTGGATCATAAAAGTATAACACCCCAGCCAGTCAACCTGTCAACAATTAAAAGCTTTTTTAAATAAAAAGGTCTTCAGCCCCCGCCGAAATGTTAACAGAGAGGGAGCAGTTCTCAATTCTAAGGGGAATTATTCTGTGCATTGCTTGTACCTGGCATTTCATATAAACCATACCTTCAGGTGCTACGTGTGCACCCCATCAGTCTGTGCTTCTGATGGGCTAATAGCATACATGCAGGTGAGGTGACCTGATTTAAATGAGACATATGAAATACTGAACGGGTTGGTTCATTGTGCTCATCTGGCTTTGAGTTTGCTTTGAACCTGAAATCTAGTGCTTCCTGTTCGGGAAGAGGCTGATAAAGGAAATGGAGGAAGGGTTGGGCTTGGAGACTGGTTTTCAGTGGCTTGGACAATCAGAAACAGAATGGGGAAGACTATCAGTACTTTATGGAAGAAAGAAAGCTGTGCAAGGCAGACCACTTCTGACTGTAGGAGCCCTTCCAAACACACTGGTATATTTTATTATTGCTATTGACGAATGCTCTTAGTTATATAACTATTTGAATTCTGTAGCAGTCGAGAACCTTAATCCACAATCTAATTGACTATTTTTCTTCAACAACTGTTTAGCTTTGGCTTTTCTGTATTCTGCAGGAAGAGTAGCTTCATATTTTGTTCTGTTGATTTTAATGAGCATGTATATGGAACATTCACTAAACTCAGAGCTACGTGTGCTTGCATGCATTAGGGAGGTGCTGTAGCTCAGTAGAAGGACACACACTATATATTGCATGCAGGATGCCCCAAGTTAAGACTTTGGTATCTCCCAGCAGGGATTGGAAAATCCCCTCCTGAAATCCTGGAGTGCCAATGTAAATTAATGTAGGCCAGGGCGGTCAAGCTTCTATCAGCTGGGGGACCAAACAATCCTAGCATTACTCTCTAACTGTATAGACATCACCCTCCAACTGTACTGACCTGAAAGGTGGGAGACTGAGTAGTGATCGGCAGTGGGGCAGAGCGAGTGAATAGGGTCCTGGTAGGGGATCGGGTCAATGGTGGATCCCTAGTCTCAGATTTTATGAATTTATTGGGGTTGAAGATTACGGGCCTAGGCAATGGGGGGGGGGGGAAGCGTGCCTTTCTTCCTGTGTGGTGCTACTGTAACTCATTGCTTCCGTGGCCATGAAGTTTGCAAATACAGGTGTGCCCCAGTATCCTCTGTGGTTCCGTTTTGGACCCCACCATGGATACCTGAAACCGTGGATACTGGGGATGCCTTTTGAAAGAAGGAAACCACTGTTTTCCTGCAACAAGATGAAAAAAGAGATTTGTTTAATGTTCCCCTATCTTTTTAATAGGCATCCTGGTATCCATGGTATCCGTGGATAACTGAAACAGTGGATACTGAATGAGTGGATACTGAGGTATACCTGTAGTCACATAAAAAGTGAATTAAAGGCAAAGTTGGGCTGCGGGGGGGGGATTTGGTACCCTGATGCGCCTCCACCTGATTCTGAAATAGTGGTTTGATTGTACTTTGATTCAGCACCAATTAAATATATTGATTTTAAATGTGGTTAAGGTCAGCAATTCTAGTAAATGTCCCTCATTTGTTTATTTTTTAAAAAATGGTTAATTTTTTTAAAAAAACAATTTTAATTCTTTGTGGTTCTCTGTATCTGGAGATGCAACAGGAGGCAAGAATGATGAACCTTTCTAGATGAGACCTGCCTCTGGTATTTGGCACTTTGTTAATGCCCTTCTCCTCAAAATGCAGGATTACACCTCATCAAGCCAGTTGCGTTAATTACCCCCTTCTCCTTGCCCAGCCCAGAACTGCATAGTTCAAATAGGTGTGCTGTAATTCTGTATTCTGTGGAATGCTGGAAGACTTCCAGAGACTGTTAGTAAATTTAGACTGCAATCCAGTGCACTCTTACCTGGAAGTAAGTCTCATTAAACCTAGTGGGGCTTAGTTCCACGTAGGCATGTGTTAAAAATGGCAGGGGAAATATATTAAAACTTGTTTCATACAAGACTAGCTTTCCTGTTGCTTTTGGAGCGTGGGAATCTACATTGTGAAATAAGTTGCCCAGAGCTTGTGACACAATGGAGGTTGGCTGTGTATGTTGGGGAGAATTTTCTCAGGCTAGTTTTCCGTTTTCCTACATAAACCTGAATGAGCGAGAGTTAAAAATCCCTGAGACCTCTTCAAAGCAATGGACGTTGTTGTTAAAGTGGCAGTCCTGTATGCACCTGGGAGTACGTCTCATTGACCTCAGTAGACTTGCTTCTGAGTCAGTTCATGCAGAACAAGATTGCGGATGAGTGATGTGGACAAGAGACACAATATCCTCCTGCAGTTATGCAGCTCACCGATAAGGAGGACCTTCAGAATGTGGTTTGAGCTGGGAATTGCTCACCTGTAAGCCTGACTGTACAGTGTAGGAGGAGAGGGGAGTGTTTGCATGTTTGTCACCTGTGCAATACAAGGATGAGCTTGTATTTCTCCTGGCCCTGACTCAGTGGACAAACTGTGCTTGTCTTAAAGCTCTCCCAAAGTTTTGACAAGCAATGGTGGTGGTAGCTTTGCAGCCTGCAAAGGAGACTTAGAAGCCAGGGCCGGTGTTGTGACTTGGGCTTAGATTTCATTGCACCCACTTACTACCCCACGCACACACCCCCAACAACACAAGAGGTTGTTGTGTAGGGAGGTTTGAGATACTGATCAACCTTCTTTCTCATTGTGCCCCTGGGCTGCAAAGGGCCTCAGTTGGGAATAATGTCAGGAAATACGAGAGCTTCCTCAGAGGTGACTGTGGGTTCAATCCTAAGTGGAGTTAGGCCAGCATAAACTAAGCCAGCATAGTTTGGCCAGCACAAGGGACACCGCAAAGTATTCCGGACCATCCTTGGAGTTGGCACACAGACGTGAGCCATCCTCCTTGACTCGAGAGTGGCCTAAACATGCTTTACGGTGACCCTTGTGCTGGCCAAACTTTGCTGGCTTAGTTTATGCTGGCCTAACTCCCGTTTAGGATTGCGCTCTGTGTTAGACAATGCTATCTAATTAATAGGTATCATTATTAGTATCTGTAATTTGCATTTGCACAGCACTAACAATGGAGAGGTTCTTGCTGTGCTCTCTTGGCTCTACCCTACTACACAAAAACTGTGATATGAATCTTGTGATGTACATAAAGTTCCAGCACAATCCTATAATGTACATAAAGGCCCCAATCCTATAATTGCCCTGCATTACCAGAACTCACATTCCAACAGCGCAGGGCACTTTCTAGCAGCACGAAGATTGGGCTGTGTGACATGCTACTAGGCACTGCCACAAATGGGCAACAGCAAAGGCTCCAGAGGACTCAGTTGGTGCCAGAAAATGACAGAGATGTGTCATGGGTGGGAAGGGGGAAGGAGGGGGTGGATCCTAGTAGCAGCAACTTGGGCCAGGATCCCGCCCTGTTTTTCTCCTTGAATGTACACCAGCAGGTCTTGCTTATGGACAGATTTCCCCACTATAGCATGCAGCATAGCCTCCATTGGCAGAGCTACATGCTAGAGTGTAGGTGGGATAGGACTGGGGTGTTACTGGGCAGTTCGTGAGCAGCAAAAGATTGTCCAAACCTACATTCTGGACATAATGGCTGCTGCACTCTTGCTGCAACTTTGCATTGATTCTGCAGGTTTTCCATGGCAAGCTATGCCTGCTTAATGGTTGTGTCAACTTATGTTGTTGTTTATTAGTATGTGCATGGAAAAGAAGTACATTTTTATACTTTCCTTCTAGAAAAAGGAACCCCAGGAAATTCCATGGGGATTCCTTGGGATGAAAGTTGAGATTTCTTGGGGAACACATGTGTTGTCTATGGGAAAGTCAAAATTGTGGCTTTTTTTTTGCATGCCTTGTAGGTTAATGTTTCTTCTAAAAGATATGCAAAAAAGCCACGATGTAGAAGACATAAAACCAATCAGTTTTGAGCAGGAAAGGACAGCATTTTTTTTTTTTTTGAAAATACATATTTTGTTTGGAAATACGAAATTAGAACACTTCTTTGCTCAAGTAAGTATGCTGGCGCCAAAGTAACTTCAAACATCAAGCTCAGATCCCATCAGCAGTGTAGAAAGATGTAAAAGACACGGCTGTCCCTGCTTTCCCTTGAGGATTCTGGTGCTTTGGTTTTCTGAGAATCTTCTTCCTAGAAGGAAAGTATAGACATTTCCTTGTTTTTATTATATTCTTTGGTATTTTGTTAACTTCTTTTGTTGTTGTTGTTGTTGTTGTTGTTGTTCAGTCGCTAAGTCGTGTCCGACTCTTTGCGACCCCATGGACCACAGCACGCCAGGCCTCCCTGTCTTCCACTTGCTTCCGGAGTTCGCCCAATTTCATGTTCATTGCTTCGGTGACACTTTCTAACCATCTCATCCTCTGCCATCCCCCTTCTCCTTTTGCCTTCAATCTTTCCCAGCATGAGCCACCAATTTGCGTAGAGATGGTGTGTGTCTGCTTACATGTACATTTTAAGTAAATATGAGAAGAGGGCTTCTTTTTAATCATGGAAGGTAAAGGGGGAGGACATTTCCGTATGGCCTTGAGGTGATTTGTGCTTCAGTCTCTGTGTTGACTGTTTGATCGAAGGAACAAATTTTAATTTCCCATTAAGGTTTCAGTTGGTAAAAGTATTGATTATATCTACAAACATTCTGGGGGTTCTGAAGTAACTCCGTAGGAATTGCTACAGAAATGCTTGAGTATCTGCCCTAAAGAATATTTATTTTCTGGAAAAGGGGTGTCAGACATTAAGGCCCTGGGCCTGGTTGGAGCCTTGGAAGCTGCTGAGCTGTGCTGAGGAATCACTGTTGAAAGGGCAGCCTCCACGATATTTGTGCAATCCCATATCTTGGAATAATGATCAAGTTTTATGTATTCTATCATGTCTAGCTAATGAGTTGCCAACTGACAAAAAAGTGCTTATTTCTGGTCATGAACTGCTTAATGACATCACTTCCTGCTTAATGTCATTACTTCCAGCCCTCAGCAGGTATTGTGAATGCCATTCAGCCCGCTGTATGAATGACACCTCTGCTCTAGAAAGTTTGACACCTCTGCTCTAGAAAGTGGCTGGATTGAGATCCGCCTCTGTTTCCAGTACTTTTATTTTAAACTAGCTTTTTGTTACCTGGCGTTGCCCGGGTAGCAAAATGATCTTCCAGAGTTCATGAGTTTTGCACCTCTTCTCGCCCCCCACGCCGACAGGGGCCAAACCCAGACTCCAACCGTGTCGGGAGCGTCGCCGCGTGTCTCGGTGACTCCGGAAACTACGGACTCGACGCCGATTGTGGCCGTCTTCACGTGGGGCCCCCTGTGCGCGCACACACACACATACACACACACACACACGGGGGCGCTGGGGGCGCCTGACCCCCCCCCCACTGTTTGTCGCCAGGCCGCAAGGCACGCGCGTGCCGAGTCTGGCGCCAATCGCTCCAGTTGTCGCAGCGGGGCATGGCGGACGTCTTGTTTCGCACACCTTCCCGCCCCCCACGCCAAGGGGGGCTGAACTCGGACTCCCACGGCGTCAGGAGTGTCGCCGCTCGCCTCGGCAACCCTGGAAACTACAGATTCAATGCCGATTACGGCTGTTTTTGACCAATTTATGCAGGGCCCCCTGCGTACCCGCACCCCCGGGGGCGCTGGGGGGGGCCCTGACCCCCACAGTGTTTGTCACCAGGCCGCAAGGCACGCGCCTGCTGAGTTTGGTGCGCGTCCCTCCAGGTGTTCCAGCAGGGCATGGCGGACATTGTGTCTCACACCCCTTCTAGCCCCCATGCCAAGGGGGGGCGAACCCGGACTCCGATGGCATCGAGAGCATCGCTGCTCGTCTTGGCGACCCCGGAAAGTATGGACTCGACACCGATTTCGGCTGTTTTCGGCCGTCTTCACGTGGGGCCCCCCATGAACCCCCACCCCCGGGGGTGCTGAGGGGGCCTGACCCCCTCAGTGTTTGTCGCCAGGCCGCAAGGCATGTGCATGCAAAGTTTCGTGTCGATCGGTCCAGGCGTTGCGGAGCCTATGCGGAATGCACACGCACAAACTTTATATATATATATAT
>JAJKFI010000008.1:13759744-13773412 GCA_029204185.1 Lerista edwardsae
GTGTGTGTGTGTGTGTGTGTGTGTGTGTGTGTGTGTGTGTGTGTGTGGTGGGGTTAAAGAGTTCAAACCGAATGGCTGTGGAGTTCAAACAGAAAAGTGCATCATACTCTTCCTTAGCAAAGACTGTATTGCTTGCAGATGGGGGAGGAAGCTGAATTCATCTACAAAGCAAGTTGTCCTTTCTGGCTTGTGGTAGGTTCATGCTGCTTGGCTGGCAGGAGGTTGGCTTAAACTGTGTAAGAGCTGATATAAGAGATTCTACATCCCCAGCAACTCAGCCAAAGTTCTCGGTGAGCAGCCTCCAGGGACATGACCACACTTTGCCTCTTGTTTTTCAGAGATTGTTATGGGATCTGCATTTGGCATGGACAGTATTCCCAAACCTGGAGGAGAAGAGCAGTAAGTCGGAAGTAACAGCCACCGCTCCCCTGCTCGGGAGACCCAGAGTGTGACGAAGGGGAGAGCCGTTTCTGTCGCCCAGCAGTCATGCCTTTTGGGCTGAAGTTGAGAAGGACCAGGCGCTATAATGTCCGGAGCAAGAACTGTTTCATGACCCGGATTCGCTTATTGGACAACAGTGTCATTGAGTGCACACTCTCAGTGGAGAGCACCGGGCAGGAATGTCTGGAGGCCGTGGCTCAGAGGCTGGAATTACGAGAGGTGAGGGTAACCCAGGAAAAGACCATCTGTGCCTTGCAATGTAGCTTATTTTTAGCTCAAACTGTCATTTGGAGTCTGTTTATTAGAATAATGTTATTCTTGGAACAGGCCTGATCTTATCGCTGATGGAACGTTGGCAAACGTATCCTGGTTACATAAAAAGGCAGGGACAGGCCATTACCTACAGTTTGGATTGTGATTCACTGTTATTTCCTGCCAGGGCAAACTCTGCGTGTTCTGAAAGGGAACTTTATTCTCTTTCTACGCAAGTTCATGTCACTTTACGTTTTGAGTGGGCAGCTAATGTTTTTTTTCCACATTTGGTCATCAAATATATTTTAACGTCCACTTTTGTACCTTGAGGACACAGTATTTAATGAATGTTTCTCTTTTTGATTAAAGAAAAACAAAGGTTTTTCAAAACAAACTCCTGAGTCTCCCCCCCCCTTTTAAACCAGAAAATCTAGTGATTTGCACTGGGACAAGCTCTATAAGCACATATTTGAGTGCTTCTTCATTATACATGGTGCTCTACACCATGGGATCCCTGCCGTGACGGGCTTGCAAGGGAGACAAACGGGAAGAAAGGGGTGGAGTGGTTTACTGAAATGTATTTATTATTGTCTTATTGTAAGTCGCTCCATTGCTGGAGGGAAGGAAGGCAAGGTAACAATTGTTTAAATAAAAGTTAATAAAACGAAAAACATAATAAGGACTAGAGGGAATTGTCTGTCAGAGTGCAGTCCTAACCTGGAGTTAGGATTGCACCCACCGTCACGGCTGAATCTAAATTCATAGACCAGAGAGATTCTCTTGCCTTTGAAAAGTCACTTTCTCAAACTGTCTCTGACTTGGATCAATGCATTTTGGAGTCGGAGTCAAACTCCTGAAAGGTAGTCTCGGTCCTTCCCACCAACAGGAGACCAAAACCCTCCTCCACTGACGGAGGACCTTAGTCTATATACGAAGCAATTCATTGTGTAGCAGCCTTGTTCAGGCTACAACTACAAGCCCCTTGTTTGGGGCCAGTCTTCGGACTCCTTGTCCAATTCCAGTTTGTTTGCAGCCTTTCTGAGGCTGCTGGTCTTTTTAGAACTGATCAAGGCAATGTGGATGAATGCTAGTAAATGCCACTGAGGACAAGGACAGGATAGTTTCACATTCCTCCCCAGTAGATGATGAAGGCCATAAGCTGGCCAGCATGGCAGGGCAGGAGCTGCTGTTGCGCTTGAACTCTACAGTGGAAACAGTGAGGTTTCTCTTATGGCCTCTCTTCAACATTTTGTGTGAGAAAGGCTCACTCCTCTGATGACCCATTTGCCACCAGGACAGCATCTCCAGCATCATTATGTAGAAGTGCTCCACCTATCTAAGCAAGAAATAAACATGGCATGCTACTCCTTCCCCCTCTGTTTGTTGTTGCTGCTAGTGGCAGAGCCGTTGTTCCCTTTGTTGAGATTCCAGAATGGGGCAAGACCTTGCACTCCCTCATTAGGAAGGTATCAAGAATTAGCTGGCCGGAACTAGATGTCATGGCTGGAACTGCCGTCATTGTGATGTCAGAGCTTGCTGCTTTCCTGAGAATGCAGCAATAAGTTGGGTTATTTGTCAACCATTTTCCAAATGATGTAACAAAGTGAATCAGATAGGGGGGAAAAAAGCCTATTTACAACCTTGACACAAGCCAAACAAAGACTCAGCCATTCCCCATTCCATCATCCCAACTTCCCATACTTTCAATATGGCTGCGCTAGGTGCTTCGCAACCCACCTGAAATTAGCTCACGGCCCACTGCTCACATTCCCATAGAAATTAGCTCGCGTTCCCATAGTTTGGGAACCAGTGCTCTAATGCTTGTCATGGCCAGAAGTTCTGAAATGATGGATCTAAGATGAGGGTGATGCTTCTGTTTTCTTACCTTCTCACTTCCTCCATTTTTGTAGGGCCTGGTTAGAGGTCTTTAGTTATCATCTGTGCTAGGATGAAGGTTTGACTCCAGGGAAGATGAAGCCATAAGCCTCTTGGTATTTCAGCAGCCTTTGTTTCTTGGATGTTAGCTGAGACACTGTTCAGCTTGTCTCCCATTATTCATTTTTCTTTTTTATAAAAAGAAAAAAAAATCAGGCTGAATATGAACTGTATATGATAAATAATGAACTTTACAGAAACATTACAGCGAAGTTGCTGGAGCACTTGATTGACTTTTTTTGTCAATCTGGATTGACTTTTTTTAGCACACATTGCTGTGCAAGAGCAGTTTAGTTAGCTAGTTAAGCAATACGCTTTAGTGCATTGATAAGTCACGATGCTTTTCCTGCATTCCATGAAAGTCGATTTTCTCCCTCCCTCCCCCTCCCGGAATTCTGGTACAGTCATCACATAAATGTTTGTCTTGTACACAGTGGACAACTTTCTATACAACCACTGTCGCTTGCCAGACATCAAGAGAAGAATTTGTGCTTACTCATTTCGACTTGGAATGTTGGAAGACCTTCAGATAATACTTTTTTTTTTTGGTTAGTTAGTTTCTGGACTCTCATCAGAAGAATTTTGTCTGCAGTACATCTAGTTTGTATACCATTGAAAGCTACTTCTGTTAAATCTTCTCCTAATTACAGTACTCTTCTAGGCTGCTTTCAACTGATGTAAGTTTAAACCACACATCAAGATAGCTGATTAGAATCGTTTTAACACAGCCAATATTGAAACTTTGGGTTCTGATTGATACATGTAGAACATATATTGCTGTGTTTGTCTTTTTCCTTCCCGATCCGCAAATTCAGTTTCATATTTTCCATTGAGATCTGTACTGTTTGATTAGATAACATGCCAGGGATGCTGTAGCAGAGTGCTTCCCAAATCGGTGGGTTGCGACCCACCATCCTGGGAAGCACTGGCCAATAGCCTTTTAAGGGATGGGGGAGGGGAAGGCAGCATCACAATCCCCAGGATCATGCTGCTGCCCTGGGTGTTGGGACTTATACTCCTTGCAGCGCTGGACTCCAGGGGCTATGGGAAGCTCTGGGGACACTCCCGCAGGGCTCTCTAAGCCTCACAATGTTGCAAAAATGCGATTGTAACCCTCTTCTGGTTTCGCGATAGCAACCCAGAGGTGCCTCATGTTATTAATACATTGCAAGGCTTGGGGTCCTGCGGGGGTGTCCCAGGGCTCCCCACACCCTCTGGAGGCCAGCACTGTGAGGGATATGTGTAAAATAAGCCACTTCGCCAAGGGCAGCAGCGTGATTGTGTGGATCGTGTTGCTGCCTTTGCCCTGCCCCCACCATTACTTACAAGCTTCCCAACTCCCTTGTAGGAGTTTTCTGCACTCAACAGGTGATTGGATTACATGAATTCTAACATCCCTTCCAACTTTATCATTCTGTCTTTCTGTTTCTCTGTGTATTGCTTTGGATGTTGAAAATTGCAGCCTGCTGCTCGGTCAACAACCAAGTTCTCTCCTTGCTGTTCTCTGCCTGCTGTAATAAACATTCTCTCCTGGGACAGATAACTCTTTTGCTCTAACACTAAATAAGAACTGTCTGTGCTGAATAGCAACTGTATTCTAATTTAGGATTTGAAATAGGTTTCAGGCGCAGTTCTGTGAATTCACCCCCGATGAGTGTTCACCATAGCTGATGATGGTGCAGTCATAACACCACTGCATTTCAGGGTGGTAGGAGGAAGATTTGCTCGAAGGGAGGAGTGTACTTGAAGTGCACAATCTTGCAGCCTGTCCTTGATCCCTCAGGCCTGGTTAAAGGGGACAAGTGTTATGTCTCCGCTGGTCTCTAGACGCAACCACATTTTATTGCTTTCCCTTTTAAGTTTGATCACAAAATGTACATACAAGTTGTACCTATTAGCTATGAAGAACTCCACTCGTGGGTAGTCATAAAATGTCTTGTGGCATAACCAGAACTTGCATAATAGGAGCTGGGGAACATGCTTGTTTGCCCTTTCTTATGGGATGGAAGAACAAAACATACTGCCGAGTTAGGGACTCTCAGTAGTTTCTCCTCCAAAGGACTGATCAGGTTAACATCTGAAGCTTCAGATGTTCCCACACGTTATCCAGTGGGTCCAGGGAATCAATTCCTCTAATGTCTAGAGACTTTTAATTACAGTTGAGGGTTGTGACTCTTTGTAAACTTGCCCAGAGAATAAACTTTCGTTTAAAAACTGTTTTCTTCCCTAGACACACTACTTCGGTCTTTGGTTTCAAAGCAAGAGTCAGCAAATGCGATGGGTGGAACTGGAGAAGCCTCTGAAAAAGCAGCTGGACAAGTTTGCCAGTGAACCTTTGCTCTTCTTTGGGGTCATGTTCTATGTTCCCAATGTTGCCCGACTACAGCAAGAAGTGACGAGGTATCAGAAGCTCTGTTTCTCCATACTTTTTGCATCCAAAAACCTTGGTCCGTTACAGATGTAATGCTGGCTCACTCATGAGCATGTGCTTCCTGTCTTTTTGGTGCCAATCTCCCCTCCTTTTCCTAGCTAGTGTTTGCTCATGGTTATAGCTAGAGGTGTGTGTGTGTGTGTGTGTGTGTGTGTGTGTGAGAGAGAGAGAGAGAGAGAGAGAGAGAGAGAGTGTGTGTGTGAGAGAGAGAGAGAATGAAAAAAAAAACACCTAACACCACTTTCTGCACTTCCATTTTTTTAAATCAAATCGGATTTTTTTTCTTAATGCCTTATTGAATGTGTAATTAATAGGGATTTTTTTGGTTAAAAAAATAATAAAACCACAAAACACCCATTTAGCGTTAAAATATCTGAATAAAAACCCTAAAACCCGCATTTTGGTGTTTGTTATTTTCCAGAAAAGAAATAATACTGTAGCTGCATCTGCTGACACGATGTCACCTACCTAGTACACTTTTAAAGCATTTAAAATTAATAAAAATATGAACTTGGAATGAGAACTTAGAATAAAAACACATAAAACCACCTTCTGCCTTTCAAATCATGAAGTCTGCGAAAAAATAAAACCGTTTTAAACACTCCTAGTAACTACTCTGGCTGCATATGCTGACAGCATAGCACCTATATTACCCACCTTATAATACTTTTTAAAGCTATAAACATATGTAATAATAATTTATGTCAGGTGGATTTTGGAAAGCTGGGAGTCGCCATCTTGGAAACTGGCAAATTAGGTGGGCGGAGCCATCTTGGAAGCTGGAACAGCCTTTTGCAAAGCTTGTTGCAAAGCTTTTGTCACCCAAAACTGTTTGATGAACCATGTGTGTTTGCAGTTTGCAGCACATGGAGACTCATTGCAGCAACCAGAGCTGTCCTAATCTTGCTTTCTATCAGGGATGTTTCATGGTGGTGCAGTTGCTGTAGTCCAAGAATCCCAATTTGCATTCAAGGAGTGTCATCATAATGATGGCACTTCCTGCTTAATGATGTCACTTCTGGCCATGTCATCACGTCCAGGTTAATGACATCACTTTTGATGGGTCCTGATACAAGTGCCATTCTAAAAAGTGGGTCCCAGTGCCAAAACGTTTGAGAACCAATAATAATCATCACTCATCTTCCAGGATTCTTGTAAGAATAACATCAAAATGATACACGTGACATACTGTATGTGGCATCCTCAGAAAATGTGAATGATGATGATTAGCAGCTAGGATGGGTTGAGAAAATGTCTCCTTAAAAATTATGAGCCCTGTTTCAACAGCTTGCAGTATCAGTCCTAGAAAAAATATTTGGTGAAAGAGCATAAGAAACCATCTGCCTTGATCTGGAGCTACAATAGTAATAGATAGGGATGAGAGAAGGGACCTTGGCATACGTACTTTCAGAATTATTTTTTTTCTGGAAGGCATGGTTTTAATTACAGGCAGGGTAAATGCAACTTTGTAGCTATCCAGCTGTTCTCTGGTTGGCTAGCCACCAGAAGGAGATGTTTGGCACATTGAAACACCTGCAATTTGAATAGTTACTTGACATAAAACAACTTTTATGGGCCGCTGAAGGGCAGATATTTGCAGGGATTGCTGATTTTAAGTCTGCTTTTCAAGTGTGATAAGTCATTTGGTGCTAAAATAGATAAACAAGGATATAGGAAAAGCCCTGCTGAATCAGGCCAAAGGCCCATCTAGCCCAGCATTCTGGTTCCCACAGTGGCCTTTCCTCTGTGAAGCCCACAAGTAGGAGAGAAAGGCATAATACTCACCCACGATGTCTGCCTTGGAACATGGAGGTAACAAAGAACCATTATGACTAGGGGTGGTATGTTTTTTTTGGTGATATTTTTTCCAGAATTTCTTGATTAAAATAGCAAATTGCGGTATTATGTGTTTTTATCCAAATTTTTATTGAAAATTTTACAAACAGTGCAATAAATAAGAGTGAATGGCCCTACAAAGGCAAGCAATTACTGGCACACGTACCCCAGCCCAGAACAGCCTGCTCAAAAATTCCCAACCTGCACTCTGATTGCTGCTTGGAGCCTCAAGAAACTGCTACTTACTACTTCCACATTCCATTAGTTGCCCCACAGTCACACTGTGAACTATGAACGTGCGTGTTCATGCAAGCTTCCTCCTGTTTCTGCCACTCCTCCTCCTGAAAGCTATTTGTGGATTCCTCAAAACTGTGTCAAAAATAAACAAAGTGGTGTTTTTTTTGTGAAATTGATCTAAATTTGTGTCGAACTCTGTCAAAAATCAACAAAAGCGTTTTTGCATTTTGACCTAAATTTCATTTTATTGTAGCATTTTCAGTAAATCTCATTATTTAGCATTCTGTGTTGATCATCAGAAAAATCCCTAATTATGACCCGTAGTCATTGATAGACCTGTCCTCCATGAATGTATCCAATTCTTTCTTAAAGTATCCAAGTTTTAACGCCTCCACGTTACTGTTCCCCCCCCCCCAGCAGCGATGTCATCTGGGCAGGATGGTCTGGAACGCTGTACCGCTTGTTCCGAGGATGGGCTGCGACGGGGCGCCATTGTGCGGCAGATGCTGCACGCTTTTTGGCCCGCCTGTCCTCCCCTGCGCTTGATTTGCTCCGATATGGAGCTATTCCGGGCGCAGGGAGGCGTGGCCGGGCTCCGCCCGGGGGCGGGGAGCTGCCACTCAACCGTGCATTCTGGTTGTTGGCGCTGACGGATGACATCACTGCCCCCAAGCCCAAACGTTATACCCTTTCCTCATAAGGAAGATGGTCAACCCCTCCCAAGCATTTTGGTTGCCTTCTTTTGCCCCTTTTCTAGCTCTGCAATATCCTCCTTGAGGTATCTTGACCAAACCCAATCTTCCAAATTTGGCCACGCCAATAGATTTCATACAGGCTTAGTTTTAATATTATGTTACTATATAATGTATCAGTCTGATTTTCAATCTCCTAATAACCCTTAGCATAAAATTTCCCTTCTTCATATCTGCCATACGCTATTTTGACATTTTCATTGAGCTGTCCTTTGTGACCCTAAGATCTCTTTCCTGGTTCATCACCAACAGCTCATACTCTATCAGTATATTTATGAAGCTGGCATTGTTTGCCCCAGTGTGCCTCATTTTATTGTGCTTATTGATATTGAACCACGTTTGCCATTTGGTTGCCCTTTCATCCCCATTGTAGCGGTCCATTTTTTTGGCAACATTAAATGCAATGTTTTTCATTGTTTTCTTGCTACATAAATGGAATCTATCATATGTCATTTCCTGTTTTTCATGGGTTAGCTCAGTTTTCCTCACTGAGGAAAAGTGAGCAAGACCCTTTCTAATGTTTTCTTCAGTAGTGCTCAGACGGTTTAATGAAAAACCTTGAGCAGCTACTTTGCTGTTTCTAGATAGAGATGGTTCTGGTACTTCATCCTGTGAAGTAGTGAGAACAGGGCCCATGAGATGGGAATGCGGGGGCTAATATGTACCCACATCCAGGGTCAAAAAAGGGGGCCCGGGAGCCAAAGGAGGAGGCTTGGAAATTTCCTGGGATCTTACATTTTCTGATCTCACCTGGACATTTTTGGTACAAATACTTTCCATTCCGGTGCGAGCCGAAATACAATGATGCCAATTTTTTGCAATGATATTCTATATTTAAAAGATTTTAGAGAGACTTAGGAGTGTATGTTGGGTTTTTTACTGTATTTACAGTATTACTGTACCTAGCTGCCGATACTGTGCAAGTTCCCAATAGACTGGGACTCCAATACAAAGACTTTTCTGGCTGTCGTCATCTTCCCACACCCTGTTTTGTCATCTCCCCTGTTTAGGAAGGGGCACAAAAGAAACCTTGTGCCCTCTGATAAAATTCTTCTTGGAGGCCCTGAGTGAGAGGCCTTTCTCATGACTGTAATTTTCTGATCTGCCCCCCAGGGACTTTTTACTGCCCTATGGGCTTTGAACATCAAGGTCTGTTTGTAGTCTAGAAAGTCAATAGAATTTGGAAGCATGGAATAGAGCTCAGGAAGTACTCTGTACAGGTGGTATTGTGTACCAAAATTTTAGGGGGGGAGGAGGTGATAATGGCATCATAAATATTATATGTAAGAAAGATCACATTTAAAGGGGGCTCCCTTTTCCAAAGTGTAGCAGTTATGGCATCTTTGTGTACGGGCAGGCAACTTTGCCCACCATGCAACATTTTGAAATTGCTCTGAATTGGACTAATTTCGTTCATCTTTGTGAATTCTGTTTCTCTGCCTTTTCCTTGCCAGTTCCATTGTTTGGGTTTCTAACAAGAATCCATTTTCCCAGATAAGATTGTTTTTCCTCTCCCAGCATCTGAAGCAAAGGAAGATAAAGGAAGGAATTTGCAATGTGCTCAGTGTTCTGCCATTGTTTGCACATCAGCCTGCTGTTCTCATCCTGTGATTCCAACTTTCCTGGAAAGTGATGCAGGATGCAAATCTGTTTTGCATGGCAAGGGGGGGAGGGGGATACAAATCAAGCAGGAAAAACAGGTCTATTTTCCCTGGTGTTTTCCATCAAGGAAAATGTCATTTGTAATTTCTTCAAACATTTTAGTCTAGGTTTGCTTTATAGCCTATGCATGTTTTATGCCCTATGCATGTTTTTGGACTATTGCTGTGTGAGATGGTTGCTTGAAATAATCCCATAATTTTTAGTACCAAATACTCATTGTGATTCCACTGGGGAATTTCTGTAGTGAAATTCTTGATTCCATTGTGGTCAAATAGCCATTGTTTCTAGTGGTGCTTTCCATTATCTTGATTAGGCTGGATACCTGACTGTTCCCATCTTCTGTTTTGTGGAAAGTTTAGTCAGTAGTCTGAAACTGTTATTATATGGCTTTTCATGGTCTTGGTATACACCCAACTGTTCTTGCCTTTCAGGTTTGCTCATATCACTGTCCCTTTGCTGAAGAATGAATGTCTTTGCGTGCCTTGGAATTAAAAGTAGAATAATTGGCTTTAAGTAATATTGTGAGAATTCTTCTGAAAGTATCTTGATTGTCTCATGACGACATGTGGCAAAAAAATAGTAGAAGTTAATGGCAAGACCAGGCTTTAGCCCATGGGCCAGATGCAGCCCCCTGAACCAGTTTATCTGGCCCCTATTATAATTGGCCTCTCTTATGTCTTTAAATTATGAAATTTGCACGTTTTCTCTTGTCATTTGCAGCCAATGCGTTTCTATGTGAGAAATTGGAATAACGTGCTTATTTCTGGGCCTCATCTGCTTAATGATGTCATTTCCTGCTTAATGATGTCATTTCCGGACCTCAGCAGGCGCCCTGAATGCTCTTTGGCCCACTGCATGAAACGGGTTTGACACGCATGGACAAAAGTGTACCAGCTGTTAAAGCAATAAGCATGAGTGCTTGTTCGTTAGCCTTGGTTAATATCACATCCTGATTTGATATGAAGTGTATGGAGAAGACAATACACTCGTTTGTATCCTGTAGCTCAGTGTAGAGAAACAGGGACATCCTTTCCATGAGGGTGACTGAGATGATCATCTCTGGCAGGAGATGGGTACCACTCATCTCCACTGCTTCTGCTGCTTCCCCCACTCTCTGGATTGAAAAAGGAAGAGGAGGATGTAGCAGAAGACTGGCATATCACCAGGTAAAGGGAGAAAGTGTCAGAAGAAAGTCCCAGGAGGCCTTGGGCTGGCCCTTCAAGATAAGAAAACATCATACAAAGATACTCATTTGGCTTCCAGTAGAGGATAATATATTGAGTACCCATATTATATACATATACATATATGAAGCAGTACTGAGTCAGAACCTTGAACCCTCTGGTCCTGTATTCTTGTGTTTGACTGGCAGCGGCTTCCCGATTTCTCGGGCAAAGCTCTTCCTTTCCAATTCTCTGATCATTAACTGGAAATGCCAGAGCTTGAACCTGGGACCTTCTGCAGGCATTATATTACATATGCCCTCTCACTGAGCTTCACTCCAGGGTCTCCCTAAATCTTAAAGTTTTCTGCATTGCTCCCTCTATTTCCCCAGAGACATTCTGGAACCCATGTGACAAGACTACTAGAAAGAACCAGTAATGAGTTAATCATGGTCCGTTTTGCCACTTTTCATAACTGTATTTTTTTCTTTTTAAGTACCATCAGGTACTACCAAAATTGAGTAGTTGTGTGCAAATTTGTAAGAAAGTAGTTCGGGCTACTTGGCTTAGTTGTTATCTAGGTGGTTTAGGGTGTGTTTATAAAAAAAATGGACAAGTGTTGGAATTGATGTAGTGCTTTAATTCTTTGTTTGCACTACTCAGAATTCTTTTCGAGGGCCCAAACGTTTTTCTTGTGGGCTTCAGAGTGAGAGCGCCTTCAAGGCCTTAATTCCCTGTTTATAAAATAATTTGCTGAGGATGGCAAACCATTCTCCCTGCTGACTCCTTGCAGTGAATGGAGAGCTTGTTCTCATTGTGTTGATTATTGAAAACTGAGCTCTTTCAGTCAGATAGTTTAAGATGCCATTGATGCTAGGCAAGGCCCTCAGACTTGCGTAAAAAACAACAACACGGGGGTGGGCGGGAAGGACTGCATTTCGTGTGTTCCAGGCAGAATATTTATTTATGATAATTGAAGTGCCAATTGCGCCCGTAAAGTTTCTTCTATTTTCGGTGATCTCTGGTGAAATGAAAATGAAATGGCAAATGGCAGATTTAACTCTGTACTTCAGATGTCTTGAGAAGAGCGTGGACTCATGAACGAAGGAACGGTGAAATGTGTAGCCTAAAGGGATGTGTAAATGTCCATGGTTTTGACATTAAGCTACTGTTATGGCACTTATGTGCCAAATGAAACTAATACATAGAGGCAAACAAAACAATTGTGCACTGAGCTACAAATGTTGTTTAAAGTAAGATAAGCTTGTTTAGAACTTCCTCCAAACACACTAGGGCAGTGTTGTTCAAACTGTGGGTCGGGACCACTTGGTGGGTCACAACCTGATATCAGGTGGGTTGTGGAAAGTGGGGAGCAGCCACCTTGGAAACTGCAAACCTTGTTTATATTCCTTTTGTGAGTGTTAACAGTTTGAATTTTCAAGTGACAGTTTTAAAATTTTTTGTTTTTAGTTCAGTCCTTTTACATCATATTTTGTCCTAATCTTGCTTTCTATCAGGGATGTTTTATAGTTGTACAGTTGCTGCAGTCCTAGAATGCCAATTTACGTTTCAGGAATATAATTTTATTATGTTACAATGACCTGCACTTCCTGCTTGATGATTTAACTTCCTGCCACAACATCACTTCCAGGTTAATGACATCACTTCCCGACATGAGTGCCATTCTAAAAAGTGGGTAATGGTCTACAATATTTGAATACCACTGCACTGGGGATTAAGTCCCATTCACCCCAGTGGGACCTGCTTTTGAGTAAAGCGCACATAGGATTATGTTGCACATTTTGCTGCTTTAGAAAGTTACATTTCTCAGAATATCTAATAATTCTGGTAGTGGCAACTGTACAGCGTTTGTACAGGTGATAACAAATCACTTACCAGTTCATCGTTGCACCAAAGTTGAGGTGAAGATGCTACATAAACTGTGTCTGTGGCAATGTCTCTTTCATACATACTCCTGCTATTACAATCTGACTGGTAAGTTGTCATGTGTGAATGTGGTCCAAATTACCTTTGAAGAGTCACTGGGGTTGAATATGGCAATCTGAGAACTGTTGACCAATTTTCTATAGTGATGCAACCTTAACTAGTTAAATAATCTCTTTAATGTAATGCAGTATAGGATTCTTGAGAGCATGGTTCCCTGCCTCTTTTTCTATTTGTCTGAGCTCTGATAAGCCTTCCCCACCCTGGAGGCCTGGATTTTTGCCCCCCCCCCCCCCCACACACACACATGCACCATTCCTCCTGCACATCACCTGTAGATCTATGTACCAGTTTTTAGCTACGGTTCTTTATAATACCCTTTTAACATAACTGACATAACAGGCAAGGTAACATCCTGACAAGGATGCGTGTGGTGGGGAAATCCAGAATATGGAATTGACATACCATGGCCACCTTGTTCTATATTAAAGATCCAATTGGTTGTAGTCAGTGTTGTTGAAATCCATTTAGCCTCATTGCTGTCAGCAGATCTGAGTCAGATCCCAGTATAGTTGATTGAGCAAATGCAAATTTTTATTTATTTTATTTCAAAAAAAATCAAAAGAGCTTCCTGCTTTCATGGTATTATGGTTTCCTTCCTCTATGCTTAATGGGAACATAACTGAGTCACTGATCAGAGCAAACCCTGTTTGGGCAAGCAACAAGGACCGGAAACCTGCTTATCACTTCAAGCCCTTTCAGCGGTACTTTGTATTTGTAATGGAAACGACCAGGCTGTTTTTCCTTTGGTTCTTAGCAGCAGAGGCATTGGTGCCGCCCTATTTTTTTAGCCATTACAATGGGGTCTGGAAAGAGAAAACAATGTCATCTTATGATACAATTTGAAATTAGGAGTGATAGCATCAAGAAAAGCTTCCATCTTATATGGGTTTGTTCTTTGTCTGAATACTCACTCACTCACTCACTCACTCACTCACTCACTCACTCACTCACT
>JAJKFI010000008.1:13773422-13790044 GCA_029204185.1 Lerista edwardsae
CACACACACACACACACACACACACACACACACACACACACACACAAGTTCAAAGGGACCTACTCCCAAGTACACAATGACATTGAATCCTGACGGTGACAGTCTGTAAACTGGTTTGTGAACCCTTTTTTGGTTGAAAAGCAGTATATAAATGTTGTTGTTGATGTTGTTGTTAATATAACAGCAACAATAATAATGAGTTGTGTCTTAGCGCAAATATTTCTAGAAAGTTGCTGTGATATTCAAACCAAGCTTGCGTGGAAATTTTGGCCACGTGGCTGTGGGGAAGATTCTGATGGTTTCTTTGTGAAAGAGAGATCCTGCGTGTGTATCAGAGGCCACTAATTCAGGAGTCTTATTCCCATTCCCACCTTGCATTCTCCAGAACTCGAGGTCCTAGGATGGCCCACGTAAAAGAAATACACTCGAGGCATGGGGAAGTGCCTGACACACAGTTACGCCAGTGGTTCCCAAACATTTTAGCACCGGTACCTACTTTTAAAAACAACTATTGGGACCCACCTAGATTTTTGAGATGGAGAGAGAAAAAAAGTTTAATTTTATTGCTAAAGTCTCTGTTTCTGTCTATCCCTTTAACTGGGGTGGGGGGATGGGACTGCCTTTTGGAGCATGTGCTGAGCTCTGTATTCATTAGACGGTGACCATTCTGGTGGCTACGCAGTCCCCTTTGTATGGAGGCGTGTTTGTCTACTCATGAGTAAATGCATACGTGTGGCTCAGATTTGCATTCCATTGGGCACAATACATTTTCCTTACCAGATTGAGGGGGGCGGGAAACGGTCTTCCTTCTCAAGAGTTTGTTGGGATCTGTGTTCATCAGATTGGGACCATTCTGGTGGCACTGTGTTCCCCTAGGCCTGCCTGCCCTTTGAAGTGGACCAAGGTATGTTTGCCTTCTCATGAGTAAAGGTGCACATGCTGTTCCTTTCTGTTTCCATAGGGCTCAGTACATTTTCCTTCTCAGCTATCAGCTTGTCAGTTTTGCAAAAATTGGGTTGTGACCCACAGTTTGGGAACCACTGAGTTAGGCCTTTGGTTCATCTTGCTCAGCACTATCTACAGTACTCTCTGAGCTGCTTGCTTGCCAGGGTTTTGGAGTGGGGATCTTTCCCAGGTACCTGGAATTGCCAGGGATTGACCCTGGAAACATCCAAAGCAGGTGCACTGCCACTGAGCTGTGCTTTTCCCAAAACACGATGTGAATTGCTGCTTCATAGTAAGTAAAAAATGTGGCAGTTGAGACCTGCCCCTGCTATAAAGAAGAGTGCTTGTTTTATTTGGTCAGATGGCTAATTCTTAGAAACCTGTCTTTTATCATCATTGTGGCCAATGGTTTGGTTCCTCTCTCCCATTAGATTGTTTCAGATTTGAATGGAAAGCACATTCAGAGCGTAGTCCTAACCTGAAGTTAGACCGGCACAGTTAGGCCAACAAAGTTTGGCCGGCACAAGGACTACTATAAAGCATGTTTGGACCAGTCTTGGAGGCAGGGAGAATGGTGCACATCTAACTGGGCCGGCCTAACTCCAGGTTAGGATTGCGCCTTCATTCTTCAGCCTTCTTCCTATTTTAGGGCAACTCAGTTTCTCTGGAACTTCATAATTGCAAGGTTCCTATTATTATTATTATTATTATTATTATTATTATTATTATTATTATTATTATTATTTTAATTAATTAATTAATTAATTAATTAATTACCACAATTAGTAATATTTATATATCCTGCTTTTTGACTAGTGCACAAAGTGTATTATATAGTCAATAAACCTCATCCAACGATGTTCTTGTAGTAGAGGCTGATCCTCCATGAGGAAATCCTGCTGGGCAACTTTAAAAATACTTAAAAAATACATTTGTGGCCTTTGGACTTCTGTTAGCGGGACTGAAAATAATATCCCAGATCTTCTGTCTCCAAACCAGAGACCAATGCACGCTGGAAAATAGTTTCCCCGTACAAACGGAGCTGATCTTTTGCCGGGGAGCCTCTGCCTCTGGGTGCCCCCAGTTTTCACACTGGCCAGCTGCGTCTCCTCAGAAAACTGGGTGAAAGATCTGCTAGGGTGATGGAACCCGGAAGCTGCTGACCAAGAAGTGGCTGTGAAAGTTGGGGGCAATTGGAAGCACAAGAAGATGGTCCCTGGTGGAACGTAATCTCCATTCACCCAGGGGAAGGATTGCAACAGGTGCCAGATCCGGCCTGTGAGCCATGGTTTGGTGCCCACTGCCCCTGACGTTCAGAAATTGTCCATCGCATGTAGGATTGCTGAACATAATTACTGACATTTGCCTAACTTGATCATAATACACAAACAAGTCTGAAATAGGGTGGAGTTCAGAACTGTAACACTGTTTTCTTTGTACTGTTCTGCATTTCATTTCTCTTTCAATTAACCTTAGCCTCCATGACATTAGGAAGAAGAAAAAAGGCAATTAAAATGAACCAGTTTTCATCCGGAGACAAGTTATTGTCTAATTGTATGAGGCATTTTCAGAGTAATTTACTGGAAGTAACTTAACCAAAGTAGCCTGAATGTTTTGGGGCCTGCTCTCTGCAGATTTCTCTACAAGAAGGTTGCGTTTGTGTCAAATAGAAATTAGAACAGCAGCTCTTCAATATGGAAAAAGAAAAGGCTTCTCCCCTTCTGGGAGGGGTAATTACCTGTTTGCTTCACTTGTTTGTTTTTATCTTTTTTTTTCCTCCTTGAATTTTTACACTGAAGAGTTTGATTCTAGTGTGAGAGGTCAGTGACTGGCTAACTAATGGAAATAAATGCGGCTTTTCATTAGTGTGTTTGATTAAGGGCGCAATCCTAACATGGAGTTAGGCTGGCACAGTTACGCCGGCAAAGTTTAGCTGGCACAAGGGACACCATAAAGTATGTTTGGACATGTGCCATCCTCCCTGACTCCAAGAGTGGTCCAAACACGCTTTACGGTGGCCCTTGTGCCGGCCAAACTTTGCTGGCCTAACTGTGCCGGCCTAACTCCAGGTTAGGATTGCGCTCTAAATTGCTGTACAAGTGACTAAAAATCAAAAGGCAAATGCATAATTTCAATGCACATATAAAGGTATTCTAGAGATTATTGAAGGTGTAGGCACACATTCGAATCGCATAACCTTGGTGCTCTCAATGTGTGTCTGTGACACTAGCATAATCTTAGGCGTCCTGTTGATTTCAATGAGACTCCCTCCCAGGGAAGTGTGTATAGGATTGCATCCATGTACTGCATCCTATACAATCTTACCTACAAGTTCCCATTGAACTCAGTGGGACTTTCTTCAGAGTAGAAGTGCATAAGATGGTGCTATTAATATTCTATCCTTTATCCAGTAGAAGTCAAGAATAGGATGGCCCTGCTGATGTCTAAGAGAATTCCTCCCCCCAATAGATATAAAAAGATACTATAATTTTTTTTAAAAAATTGAGACATTTTGCTCAATTTATGTGTCCCTCTGTGTTCCCCCCACCCAGGTGTCTTGCAACTTCTCTAACAATGAATGTTCCAGCTATAGACGTGTGTGTATGTGTAATGTAATCTGAATGTAATCAGGTCATCAGAGGGTGACTGACTGCATAATTCGAAAACAATGTTGTTGTGCAGGTGACTCTGAAGTTGGGATTTAGTTAACAACACTGTTGATTTGCAAGTCACAAAAGAATTCCATTCACTTGCCCAGACCTGTGGTGTTCTGTAGGGCTCCAGTGAGCTGTAAACACATACCTGAGCAGAGCTGAGTAAGAAGATGTCACTTTTACATAATCCCTTTTGAGAGCTGACCCACACTTGCTTTGGGAAATCAAAGGACATCAGCATCCAACTAGCCGAGCCACAAGCTTAGGCATAATTCCTTAGGAGCAAAGCTCCACAATGGAATGTACTTCGATTTATTGGATCTGGCTGTAACAATAGTTCTGTAAACACTGATCCGTTGACATTGTTTATTAGGGCAATTTATTAAGGCTCTATGAGGCAATTTCTCTAAGGGTCCCTCAAATAAGAAGAAATTGCATTCCAGCACTTTATTGTTCGGCTCGTGAGAGCATGTCTCCAGAGGGGCCTTGGGTTGGTGCACTCTCACTTCACTTTCCCTCTTTCTTCTCCCCTTGCTCATGGCGGTTTCTTCCCTCCTTTTTAGTTCTGGTTTGCAAACTGGGAAGGAGGTTGGGAGGAGGAAGAGAGTGGAATGCTGAGGATCCTTTTGAAGATTTATTCTCATAGGGCAAATAATGGTTTGTATGGAACTGCCTGCCGCTGAAAGAGATGATTGGCTCATGTCCCGCCTCCCCCTAGTCCTGATTGGCTGCAGCTCTCCAGCATTTCAGACAGGGGCTTCTCCAGGGGTATCTGGAGATGCTGTGGATTGAACCCGAGACCTTGTGCATGCCAAGCAGATGCTCTTGCAGTGTGTCACTGGTGTTAGGTTTGCTTCAGATGCCTGTGTGTGTGGATCTTCCATAATTTTTCTGTAGAAGGAGGAATGTATTTCATGCATCCCCTCTACATGTGGTTTCTTTCTTTGCAGAAGGCTGTGAATACAGGCAAAGGAATTAATAGCAAAAGCACTTTGCCCCTTGCAAGGTGACTGTAGATCAGTAGATGCTTTTGTGAACACTGTTATGTATGCATAGCTGTACTTATGGGGAAAAAAATCATTTCCTTCATTTTCCTGAGGGACACATGACCTTCTGTTCTTTGACAAGGGAGCACTTCATGTACACAATGGGGAATCGCTGTGTATGCACATTGCATTATCCTTCCCCTTTGTAAAGGTTTTGGAGCATTCCTGTGACCTTTCCATTACAATCATGTAGCTAGCTGGAGTTTAAAATAGTATGCTTTCTAGCTTGGCCTACTCGGCCTCCGAATGCAAATAGATAAAATTATTTAAGCCTTCAAGACTCAGGGCACAATCCAGACCTGGAGTTGGGCCAGCACAGTTTGGACGGCACAAGGGACACTGTAAAGTATGTTTGGACCATGTATTATAGATGTGTTATTATTGACGTGATGTGAGAGATGAACATTCTGAGCTTAAACACCCTCTTACCAAGTTCATGATACTGAACTTGCATTTTGATAAACCTGTGCTCTAATCAAGTGGTTCTCAAAATTTTTAGCACCACCTTTTAGAATGACAATGTGTCCAGGACCCACCAGAAGTGATGTCATGGCTGGAAGTGTCGACATCATTACACCAGAATTTGCTGCTTTCCTGAGAATGCAGTGAGTTTGGTTATTTCTCAGCCAATTTTCAATAGCAAACTGAATCAGAATGAACAAAAATTGCCTTTACACAAGCAAATAAACTACATAGCTGCCCCCCGTTCCAGTGTCCCATCTTCCCATTATTTTCACAGATGGCTGCACTACGTGCTTGGTGAGCCACGTGAAATTGGCTTGTGACCCACCTAGGGCGTTCTGATCCACAGTTGCCTTATGGCAGTTTCATGACAACACTGTGCCAACACAGGCCACATGTGTTGGGCCAGCGGGCGCCTTGGATTGCGCCCTCATTGTATTAAGGAATAATAGGCTGAGGATGGTTTGGAGGCACATTGACAAGCAGTTGTGCAGAGAAACCTTTCAGTGCATCACATTCTTATCCTCTTGCCGAAGCACAAACTACCCCTCATTTGATCTCACCGAGATTCTTTTAGCATGACTCTGGCTTGACCATTAACCTGGATGAAGACCAGAGGAATCTTCACAGGCTTGACTCATGTTGCTTCCCCTTGTAACTCAAGCTGCTTTTTTCCCACACTGTAATGTTAACAGCATGTACCTTTTAGGGCAAGCAGCAGCATATTTGAAGATGATTCAATTGGTGTTGGTGGTACAATTAAACCCTATTCTGTTGAGCTATATTTCATGCCGTGGAGGCAGTTTCCCACTCCCTTGATGCTGGTGGAAGACTAACTCTTTTAGTTTGTTCTACTTCCTTAAAAAAAAAATCAGTGTCACTTAAGCCAAGCAAGCATTAGTTTACTTGCAATCTTTCTTCTTCACCTTTTAGTTTAAAAACTTGCAGTATGTCTTACTGTACAATGTAAGGATAATTGTAAACATTCTGCAGCAATACAGCCTACCAAACCAAGCTGAAACTAAAATGAAAAGCAAACAACAAAAAATTAAGAAGGATCCATGCTTAAGCATCTTAGAGACCAATCCTGAGCTCTTCAGCGCTGGTGGTACTTGTGTAGCGCTGGCGCTTGGTGTTGTGAGCGTGCCATAAAGCATTCTCACAGCACCTTGTGGGAAGGGAGTGCCGTCGCTGTTTCACTTGACCTTGGCACCGCGAGGATAACTGGCCAGCATTCCTCTACCACCAGCTGGCAGTAAGTCTTCTCGGGGCAGGGGGTAGGAGGAACAGGGCTGAGGAAGGGGGAAAATTCAGCCCAGGAGGGCCTGGGAATCTGCACCATCCCCTGAGGAGATGTCCTCCCAATCTGCTGAGGAGAGGTGTCCTCCCAATCTGCTGTAAGCCTCCTCAACTCTGTGCCCACCCAATAGCAGGTATATAGCCAAGGGAACCCATTGGTGCTGTAGCAGCGTTACCCAAAGTAAGGGATCAAATTTTTCCTTACCTGGAGGTGACAACTGGCAGTGTCACGGCGCCCTTATGATCTGGTAGTCGCCATTTTGGCATTCTGTAGCTGTGAGAACTGAGGACTTCAGGAACAGGCTGTTAAAGTGCCTATGAAAGGCATGTGATCTTCACATGGCCCTGAAAAGCCATTTAATTCAGTTCAGCACTGGGCAAACCTCCCCAGAGAGAATTGTGCAGCCACAATGGAAAAAGGTCCTTCCCTGACTGTCACCCACTTGATCTGAGGGCTAATCTGCATGCAATGTTTATTGCCTTATTAAGTAAGATGCACAGCCTGCTTCTCTTTTAACAAGGGTTACTACTGGAGAGGGCGCAATCCTGGTCGGGACCAGGGTAGGCAGGAAGGGAGGGCTGGCCCACTCCCTTGCATTTTCTTGCCAGAAATCCACCCTCACATTTGAAATAGAATCACACACAAACCTCTAACCCCTGACCCTGGCCTGATCAGCATTACATGGGCCGTTTGGATTTGCATCTGCAAAATTGGGCACTGCTCCAAATGTGTGTGGATACAACATAAATAAGGCACAAGGAAATGGGCGAGATGCAGAAAAGTCAGTGGTGAAAGGATAGATAGGAAAAGGATAGACAGGAAGGCAGTGCGATCCAAAGCAAGCCCTACAAGGTGGCCTGGCAGAGACTTAGTCCATGCCAAATCAAAGGCTTCTATTCCCTGATTCTGTGAAATGCATTGTGTTCAGCCAAGCCACTATACAAAAGACGTCTTCTGTTTTTCTTCCCTGTTTCTCATTTCAGCTCTCCTTGCCTCAAAATTGCATTTTCCTGGCTTTTTTTGCAAATTCTACAAACCACACATGTGGTTTTTTTTTTAATGCTTTTACCCTCTTTCAGGCCGGCTTGAAATTTATGATCCCAGTTCAACTGAGGTGTTACTCAAGAATGCCTTTGAAGAGGGTCAGGAGGAAGAGAGGTGCCGTTTCCAGAGATGTGTATTTCTGAGAAAGCATGTTTCTGTATCGTACTGAATAATTCTCCTGGCATTTTGGATTGCCCGCGATTAAATTATAGGTGTTGTTGAAGGAGTTCAGCGTGCTTATAAATTGTACTTGGTCTCCCTGTAATTTGCTATAATTAATTCAGAAGTTCAAGGGCTGACACTAAGGATTGGGTTGAGGCACGTCTACCTTTGTGTTTCAGAAGCATGTGCTCTTGCGGCCCCTTTTTGAAAATGTCTTGGTTTTGACTCTCGAAGCATCTCTTTAACTGTTTCTTCATATTAGTGCAGTGGTTCTCAAACGTTGTAGTACCAGGCCCCACTTTTTTAGAATGGCAATCTGTCTGGGGCCCACCGGAAGTGATGTCATGGCTAGAAATGGCATAATTGTGATGCCAGAGCCTGCTGCTATTCTGAGAATGCAGCAATAAGTTGGGTTATTTCTCAGCCATTTTCCAACAGCAAAGTGAATCAGAAAGGAAAAAAAAAACCTATTTACAACCTTGAAACAACCCCACATTCCTCCCCCTTTCCAGCATCCCATCTTCCCATATTTTCAATATGGCTACACTAGCTGCTCCATGACCCATTTGAAATTGGCTCACAACCCACTGGTGTGTTCTGACCCACAGTTTGGGAACCACTGTATTTGTGTATTTTTAAAAATGAGGACAGAAATGATTTATGGGGGCAAAATAGGATTGCCAATTCCCCCCCACCCCCCAAATTAAACAGGAAAGGCAGCAGTATTAAAACAAGGCTAGGACCTCCAGGATGCACTGAAAGCAGTATCAATAATATCAAGAATACTTAGCATTTGTATGTTACTCTTGAATGTTCGGACAGCTTCACAGCCATCAATTTATCACAATGCTTACTGGAACCCTCAAACATCCTGTGCAACTAGATCAGTGATGGTGAACCTCTTGACAACCGTGTCAAAGGTGACACACCACAACATTTTGAGTGATGCGCTAGCATTCACCAACACCTGACAACTAAGGGTTTTTTTGTAAAGTTTTTGTCATTTTTGTAATTATATTGCGTTTCTTTATATAATAATTGGCACCACACATGATTGGACTGTATTTTTGTAATTAAATGTGTAAATAATTGTTTCTCTGTGGATGGGTGGGTAACAACACCAGCAGAACCAAGTTAGTCAATTTCCAAATTTTTGACATGCCAAGCCCAAAATATTTGCCATTACTGAACTAGTTGCTAATTTAGCTGTTTTGCAGATCACAGGCAAGGCTGTTCTAAGGGCTGTTGAGAATTTTCCACTCCACAGATAATGCTGTACCACAGTGATAGCTGTATAGGGCTACGTTTGAGGAGTGTGTTTAAAGAAAAGGTTTTTTTAAATGATGATGGCAAGTCAACTGCCCGATTCCTGTACAGACTGAGTCGTTGCTGCCGCAGTCCCACTCCCCCATCTCCATGTACTCCCTTTATCGTGTTTGGTTGTGGGAACAAGTTCTAGCTTTCTAGGTACAGGGAATTTTTTGAATAGAGGACAGTTAATTATGTGGGTTTCTCCCTTCTCCACAGTCTGAAGTGACACCGTTCCTATGTACTTACAACGGTGGGAACAAAGCCAAATTGATAAAATATTGCTTTTTGTTGACAGCACATCCATCTATCAGTTACACACTCTCACCTTGGAAACCCCCTTGTACACCCCTTGTAGCCCATGTTCAAGTTTCCTTCATACACCATTTTAAGATTTGCTGCAGACTGCCTCTGATGAAGTCCCAGACTACTCCATTTTGAGCGATCTGATTCACTGAACCAATTTTCGTTTTTTCCTTGAAAAAAAAATAGCCCATGTAGTTGAGAAATTAACAGACAGATGGGAACAGGTCCAAAGTGTTATTAAAAAGCTGCTGGTCTATCTAGTAATTACATAATTGGTGAGAATTTTTTTAAAGGAGTTGCACCTTGCTGGCAACCAAGGCACATGTTCTATAAGTGACTACTAAGCAAGTTCATTTTATTTTTCAAACCCACCCTACTGGAGGTATTTAGCAAGCCTAGAAAAGACCATCATCAAGAACCGCAAGGTTTTCTTGACTGAATTTGTAGACTGATCAACAAACATTTCAGTTGATCAAGCACCAGGGGCCAATTGTGTGAATCAGCTGCTTTCTTGTGAATCAGATCATTAGTCCACCTAACTCAGTGTTTTTCTACAGTTGCTGATCCGTAATCTCTGCAGTTTGATACAGATGTTTTTCCCAGCTCTATCTGGAGATGCCAGGAATTAAAGCTGGAACCTTCTTCATGCAAAGCATGTGATTCACGATTGAGTTTTCAATGAATGTTAAGAGCACACCTGCTTGTTTTAAGTCGGTTTTGGCTCCGGTGCTATATGGTAACTAGGTTTGAAAGAGAAAATATTTATAATTTCCTCCCATAACAGGAGATGGTTGGGGGTATTCTTCTCCTTCTTTCTCTTACCTCCTTTAAAAACAGCAAAGGCATCTTTTTTAGCACATTAAACTGCAATCTTAAGCATGCTTACTAAGCCCCACAGAACACAGGTACACATTATAAATATTTGGGGTACCAAAAGACACCTGCTTCTTTTTGCTGGAGTTGTCTATCATGACTATACCTTTAAAAATGCTTTCTTCACTATTTATTTATTTTATTATTTTTTACATCCTGGTTCTCAAAATGTTATTTCAAAACATCTCGTATATTTCATGAATACGAACACTTAGCAAAAAAGTTGGATTAAGGCTGCAGTTTGATACACACCTGAGAGTCAGTCTCACTCGATCTAACGGTACTTCTGAGTAGATGTATATAGGATTGTGTGTGATAAATCAGTTAAGACTGCTGAAGTTTTCAACTGTTCTTGATTTTCTCCTTTGTCTGTTTCACACATTACATGGCAATAGCTGCTGAATGTACCTGCAGGATTCATGCATTTACAAGCATACTCTCCACTTTCACATGTAATGTTACATTTTTGGATGTATGCTTCTATGTATACCATTTTTTTTTTAAGTGTGAAATTCTTAAGATAGAAAACAATTGTCCTTATCAAGCAAGGGGCATCTGCATGCAGAAGCTATTTTCTGCACTGTTAACTGATGTTAACGTGAATCCAGATATTATTTTTCACCAGGACCGGGGAGTTGAGCCTGGATCTTACAGGTCTAAGTCCAGTTCCCGAAACATTATATCATCTTCTCATACTCCTGTGCATTCTCTTTCATACACCAGTGCTCATCCACGCCCTGTTGAAAGTCTGGGTGGCTATTTTGGTGTACACAGGGCTACTGTTGATCCTTCCTTCTCAGCCCTTCTGTATGTCTTGGGGCCCAATCCTATCCAACCTTTCGAGTGCTGATACAGTCGTGCCAATGGGGCATGTGCAGTATCCTGCAGTGGGTGGGGGTAGTCATGGAGGCCTCCTAAAAGCAAGGGGATGTTTTTTCCCTTACCCTCAGGGCTGCATTGCAGCTCTGGAAAGTTGGATCACTTTGGGTCCCTGGTTGAACCAGGAATTGGGGGCAACTGCATGTCGTTTTGTGTTGATTTGTTAATGATGGAAATCCACAGGGCAATCGTGATTTTCCTAAGCTTTTACCTTGTTAATGTAACTCCTTGTATCGTCCTCTGTTCCAGCCTTTTGGACCTCAAATCGTGTGTTTGGACTCCCCTGTCTTCTGTTTGGTTTGCAGCCCAAACTGAAATTTAAAGTGAGCCCTGCCAATCAAACCTTCTGGCTTTGTTCTTAAAGAGGGTACATATAATAGCAAAGTTTGAAAAGTCTTAGGATTGGTACTTTTCTGGATCACACATGAACAGTGACAGGTCGGCATGCATGAGAAAGAAGGGGGAAAAAATTCTTGCTCTAGCTCCATCCTTCAGAGAATTTCCCTACCCCCATGTCCGGGTATTTTCCCAGTTTGGAGAAACCCGTGTACAACAGGGTACATCTGCATTCTTACAGGAAAGCTCTGGATTGCTTGTATACTGTCAACACATGCCAAACTGTGCCATGCTTCTGTGATCATGAGTCAGCATTACATAAGGATGCATTGATGAGCAGCCAACCCATTATTTGCGCTGATGAAACTTGGAGGAAAGAACCTCATTGGGGGAAGGGGGTTCCAGACAGGACTGCATGGTCTTGCCTTGCCACAGCATCATGCAGTAGACAAACCTTTAGCCTCCTTTCACTTTGGTCCTTTAAAGGTGCAATCCTGCCATTCTGTAAATAGTACAATGTTCATCTGATAATGTATTGGGCTGTACTTCATGTTTTCTGCTGAAGGGAGTTTAAGAAATAACCATCTTGTAATTATGTCTTTGTTTGGACTTGTTCTCCACTCCCATACATAGCCCTTGGAATTAGATTGGCAGACTGTGATAGTATTATTTACTTGGGGGGGGGACGACGACAAAAATTCTGCCTAAAAATAGTAAAAGGAACAGCAGTGTCCAGTGAGTAGTGTAGTGGCTAGACCAGAGATCTTCAACCTTTTTTTTATCTCGGGGCACATGGGCAAGGTGCTAAAATTGTCAAGGCACACCATCAACTGTTTGACAATTGACAAGTCACACCGTACTGCTGGTGGGGGGCTCACCGCTCAATGGCCCTACTAATAAATGACCTTTCCTCGAATTCCCATAGCACAACTGTAGACCATTCGCAACACACCAGTGTGTCACGGCACAGTGGTTGAAAATGGCTGGGCTAGACTGTTGGACTGGGACCAGGGAGTGAGGGGCTCAAGTTCTCTCTTGGTCTCAAAGCTTACCGTGGGCCAGTCACTCTCGGCCTAGTCCTAGCTGCAACTCAGTGATAAAGTGCTTATTCTACCTAGTAGCGTTCCTAGAGGGAGCAGGGCAGTAAGTTTTGCAAGGTGCCTTACCTTGCTCCTCTCCCAGTCTATGCTGTGAATGCAATACAGAGGCATCTCCTCCTCGTTGCTTTCGCCTCTTGGAATGGCTGCGACTGCAAGGGACATGAGCTGTTTACACAGCAAGATAAGGTGCTGTGCCAAACCTAGTGCCCTGACTCCCCCCCTAGGAATGTTCTATCTATGGAAGATCCTGGGTTGATCTTCCTGGCATTTACAATTAGGGGAAGGTTACCATCTAGGAAGCAACTGCCAGTCAGAATTGAGCTAGATGGATCACTGGACTGACTCAGTACAAGGCAGTTTCCAAAGCTCATACAGTAAATACAAGAAAGATTTATCATTCTTGCGTTATGCCACTAACATCCCTTTTGCCTGTCCTCAGCTTAGTATCTTGGGAAGAAATCCTTCAGTACCATTAGATTTTTTTTTTTTAACCCAGTTCTTCAAAAAAGGTCCTGGTCCAACCGAGCGTAATAATGGGTCTTTTTCCAGGAAAAGGAAGGAAAAAATATGGCTAGAGAGGCAGAGTGAGATTGTCGCTACTTTAGTGATATTTTGTGAATCACTTGAGCAGCACGGCGCTCTGGGAAGGACCTGGGCAGGTGGATATGGGACAAGGCATTCCCTTGTGTACCCAGAGCCTAAGCTGTATAGGGCTTGAAAGGTAAGCGCCAGAGACTTAGCTAGCTGTGTGACAACTTGTGAAGGTCAAGATCTTGTATTTGGAAATAGTCATCAGTGATGTGCAGACGTTTATGTAACAAAGAAATGCTCTCTTTTTTTTGAACTTTTGATTCAGTAAATGCATTATGTTAATGGAACAATTCATGATTATTAAGCTACTTGCATAAATGTTTGCATGGTGAGTCCCTGGTGGAATTGTCTGCTTTGTCCCTATAATACTAAATTAGTAGTGTGCAAAGTGCACAGCTCATCCCGGCTGTGGTGTCACAATAGGTAGATGACCAGCATGCATTATTACTGCTGTCGAATGTGCAATAGAGAGGAATTGGGTCACCCTTAAACTGCCCAAACAGATGTAATCTAATAGATTCAAAAAGCATTCAGACAAGCCTCCGAATGCCTTCAGGAAGACACGGTGGAGCAATGCTCCTCTGACTTATACAGGACTGGGTTTTAAATGCACGGCAGTGATGTGGTATCTTAATTAGAAAGGCACAACTGCTGCAAGCTGGAGAACTAAGGCTTGGTTGGAACTTTGGTGCTGTCTAGTGGCAGGCAATTGCATCTTACTTTTAGTGACACAGGAGAGTGTGAGAGATGACATTGGATGAGAAAAAAGACCCCGCTTGTTTCATCCACGTCTTAAGTATAGATTCAGTTTTCTTATTTATTGTGCGCTAGCTAGATTGATTTATTGATTAAAAATGCACATGTGTTTCACCTAAATTCAACTCTGGTGGTGGATTTTGATACAGCATGGAAAAAAAATGCAGGCAAAAGTTACTTAAACTGAGTAGAGAGAATCTTTTGGGGGTCTTCCAGCTTCCCAGTGTTGGCTTAAACCAGAACAACACAAACCACCTCTTAGTGCCTAGTTCCTTGCTTTTGAATTTTTGTTTTGGCAGTGTGGGTAAAAAAAGATACTTTCTGTTTAGTTTTGAGTGTGTAAATGGGCACCTGAAACATTGGAACGCGTACGGTTGCAGGCACTGCTTGTGTGATGACAAAAATTGTAGGATGTGTTTTTTCAAATTGGGGAAGAAGCCGGAGTAGAATTCCACATGGCCTTACTGCATTGCTCATACAGATTGATGTAAAGAGCAAAAGAAGGCTAGGCCATGGTTTGACTCCATTTTGTCAACATGACTCCGTTGTGTGGGAAAGAGCTGAAACTGCTAAATACCAGCTGGTGGTAATCAGCTCACTTCATGACTTAATCAGGAGTGTAAATTCCTATCTGCTTTGTTTCTGCAGAAAGGTATGAGGTCATAGCTGGGATCAGGAAGAACAAATCTAATCATGAGTGTTCCATCCAGCTAGTGCTGCAATCAGGAAGATTCCGCACAGCTGAGATCCATCACTTAAGTGGTTTATGTAACCTTTTCTGACCATTCTGTGACCTCCGAACGTTCCATCACCCCATCAAGAGATGGCCGACCTTTATCCTGATTGGATAATTGATTGTGCCAGAGAAGTATAAAGATAACTAATTTTGGGGGTACAGATCAACACACACCATCAGAGCTTCAAGACTCCATCAGACCATCTTCAAAGAAGATCACCAGACCTTCAGAGACCTTCAAACCTACAAGATGCACAGCATGGACCTGCTGCCTGCATTGGACTTGAGAAGGAGGTGATCCTGCAAGGCTAAGTAACTTGCAGGTGCTAGGGCCTAGTCAGTGTTAGGCAGCTAGTTGTTTTCTTATTTTAAGGTGTATCTTAGTTAAGTCTCTGTTAGTTCTTTTAAGCCTTTCCTAGTTTTGTAACCACTTGTTTATTAATACACTAGCTTTTTGTTACCCAGCGTTGCCCGGGTAACAAAATGATCTTCCAGAGTTTATGAATTTTGCACCCCTTCTCGCCCCCCACGCCAACGGGGACCAAACCCGGACTCCAACCGTGTCGGGAGTGTCACTGGTTGCCTCGGCAACCCCGGAAACTATGGACTTGATGCCAATTTTGCCCGTTTTCGGCCATCTTCACTTCAGGCCCCCTGCTTCGGCCCCCTGCCTCGGCCCCCTGCCTCAGGCCTCAGCGACCCCGGAAACTAGGGGTCTGACGCCGATTTCAGCCGTTTTTGACCGTTTTCACGTGGGGACCCCTTGTACCCCCACCCCAGGGGGCGCTAGGGGGCCCGCCCTTGCAGTGTGTGTCGCCAGGCCTCAAGGTGTATGCGAACCAAGTTTCGTGCCGATCGCTCACCTCGGCGACCCCAGAAACTAAGGAACCGACCATGATTTCGTCCGTTTTCGACCGTTTTCATGTGGGGGCCCCGGGGCACCCCTACCCCCAGGGCGCTACGGGGGCCTGACCCCTGGAGTGTCTGTCGCCAGGCCGCAAGGCACGCGCATGCCGGATTTGATGTGCATCGCTCCAGGCGTTCCAGGAGGGCATGGCGGATGTTGTGTCTCGCACCCCTTCTTGCACCCCATGCTGAGGGGGGGCGAACCTGGACTCCGATGGCATCGGGAGCATCGCCGCTCGCCCCGGCGACCCCGGAAACTGTGGATTCGACACCGATTTTGGCCATTTTCGACCATTTTTACTTGGGGACCCCCACGTACCCCCACCCCGGGGGCGCTAGGGGGGGTCTGAACCCCACAGTGTTTGTCGTCAGGCCGCAAGTTGTATGCGTGCCAAGTTTCGTGTCAATCGGTCCAGGCGTTCCAGCACGGCATGGCGGATGTTTTGTTTTGCACCCCTTCTGGCCCCCCGTGTCAAGGGGGGCCTGAACCTGGACTCCACTGGTGTCGGGAGTGTCGCCGGTCATCTCTGTGACCCCAGAAACTATGGACTCGACGCCGATTTTGGCCGTTTTCAGCTGTCTTCACATGGGGGCCCCTGCACACCCCCACCCCTGAGGGTGCTAGGGGGGCCTGACCCCCGCAGTGTTTGTAGCCAGGCCGCTAGGCTTCTGCATGCCGAATTTCGTGCCAATCGGTCCAGGCGTCACAGCGGGGCATGGCGGACGTTTTGTTTCGCACCCCTTCTTGACCCCCACTTCGAGGGGGGGCTGAACCCGGACTCCAACGGCGTCGGGAGCGGCCCCGCTCATCTCGGTGACCCCGGAAACTGTGGATTTGATGCCGATATTGGCCGTTTTTGACCGTTTTCACGCGGGGACCCCCATGTACCCCCACCCCCAGGGGCGCTAGGGGGCCCCAACCCCCGCAGTGTTTGTCGCCAGGCCGCAAGGTGTATGCGTGCCGGGTTTCGTGCCGATTGCTCCAGGCATTACAGCAGGGCATGGCAGACATTGTGTTTTGCACCCCTTCCTGCCCCCCACATCGAGGGGGGGGCAAACCCAGACTCCAACGGCATTGGGAGCATCGCCACTCATCTCGGCGATTCCGGAAACTGTGGATTCGACGCCGATATTGGCCGTTTTTGACCATTTTCACGTGGGGACCCCCGCATACCCCCACCCCCGGGGGCGCTAGGGGGGCCCGACCCCCGCAGTGTT
>JAJKFI010000008.1:13790054-13851503 GCA_029204185.1 Lerista edwardsae
CCCCACCCCCGGGGGCGCTAGGGGGGCCCGACCCCCGCAGTGTTTGTCGCCCGGCCGCAAGGTGTATGCATGCCGAGTTTCGTGCCGATCGCTCCAGGCGTTGCGGAGCCTATGCGAGATAGACACACACACACACACACACACACACACGCACACACACAGGCTCTTCTTTATATATATAGATTACAGTTAATCTATACAGCTTTGTTTGTGAATATTTGGAACTAGACTAAATTCAGTTTTGCTACTTTGGCACGCTTACCAATTTAAAGTTTATAACTTGGGATAGATCCCTGTAGTTGGGGCTAATTTAGCCTGAGGAGTTTGAAAGTTAAGAGACTGTTCATTCCTCTATTTGAGGCTGTAACTCTTAGCTGTGGTCCCAGGCTGGTAGCAGAGGTTGTGTGCCTTGTTGCCTTGTCTGGTAAGCGCTTAAGGACACACTCTGCTGAAAGTTCAAAGCTCATATGGGCCCTGGGCTGATTATAGGGCATATGAGCCTGTGAATTACAATCGACTGTGATAAGTTATATTTAAAAAGGTAAGGTTTCCCCACGACTGAATGGTCTAGTCATGACCGACTGTAGGGGGCGGTGCTCATCTCCGTTTCTAAGCCTGCAGAGCCGGCGTTTGTCCGAGGATAAGCTTCCATGGTCATGTGGCCGGCATGGCTATATGCCATAGTGCACAGAATTCCGTTACCTTCCCACTGAAGTGGTACCTATTTATCTACTTGCATTTTTACGTGCATTCAAACTGCTAGGTTGGCAGGAGCAGGGACAAACAACAGGAGCTCACTCCGTCGTGCAGTCTTGAACTCCCAGCCTTCCGGTCAGAAAGCCCAGCAGCAGCGGTTTAACCTGCGGCGCCACCATGTCCCTAAGTTATTTTTAGGGGTGTGCTTTTTGGGTGATATTTTTTCCAAAATGTCTTGATTAAAATAGCAAATTGTGGTGTTATGTGTTTTTATTCTACATTCTGAATCCAAGTCGTCATTTCTGTTAATTTTAAATGCTTTAAAAGTATACGAGGTAAGTGATACAGGTGATATAGTGTCAGCAGATGCAGCTACAGTATTATTTCTATTTAGAAAAGTAGCCTATTTTAATTTCTGGAAAATACCTTGAATACCAAAATGCGGTGTTAGGTGTTTTTGTTCAGATATTTTTAACTGCCGAAACGCAGTTGTTAACTCCCAAAACGTGGTTTTCAACAACAACAAAAACCCACCCCAGTTACATTTAGCTGTTTGATCAGCTATCTGCATCAATGCTTGATTTGGGGAGCTGTGATAAGAACTGTCATCTGTGGCATGGACTGAGGAATGGCAAAGGGACCAATGAGGTATCAGGACTTTATGGTCTGCAATGCAAGGTTCAGAACAGGGCTTCCATTCTGGATTTCCAAGCCCTTTCAAAGCTTCCAGGCAGAAATCGCCTTGTAATGAAGCTTGCAAAACACAGAATAGTTTTCAGACTGATGTGTTGTTGCTAATTAATATCTCACTGGTCACCTATCCACTAAAAGTCGGGTTCTGTCTCCATAGTGAAATGTAGAAGACAGTCTTTGTTTGGGTTCAAACAATCAAGTGCAATCTTTGTTCCAAGAAAAGAAAAAGCATCAGTGTTTGAACAGTTGGTTTTATTTTGCTTTATTTCTGGTTTACAGGTATCAGTATTACCTGCAAGTAAAAAAAGATGTTCTTGATGGACGATTGCGCTCTTCATTGGAACAAGGGATACGGCTAGCTGCATTGGCAGTTCAAGGTATTTTGTTCCTGTTTTTTGCTGAGGCTTTCTTTAGAAGTGCAGCGTCTTGTGGTCACCCATTCCTTGCACCTGTGTGATGTTAGTTCTTGCCCTATCAGTATTTGTTAGTTTGTGGTCCTCAAGGCCAATCAGATAGATATAATTTCCCAAAACAATCCCTACTACTCAACAGGATTAGACCAGTTCTGTTCCCTCCCCAAGGGAAGTCAATGTTTTCATACCATTCTTCTGGCCTTCAGGTAGAACATGATACTACAAATTGAAAAGAAGTCCAACTTGGCTGGCATTTTTGCCCCTCCAGTTAAATACTTTTTTTTTTCCAGGACACAGAATAACTCTTGAGAACTAGCCTAGACTGGCAAGGGATAGTATGTTCGTTTCTGTGAGGGTAAATAGGCTACCTCAGAATGCCAGATGCAGAGGAGTGGAAGCGAGATACAAGTATCTGGTTGTCTTGTGTGCTCCCTGGGGCATCTGGTGGTCCACTGTGAGATACAGGAAGCTGGACTAGATGGGCCCTTGTTCTGATCCAGCGGGGCTCTTCTTATGTCTTTAGCTGTGGATCAAGACCAAATCCTGTTCTACTATTCCATGGTTGTGAGCATTTGAAAAGCCTTATGACCACCTTGCTAATTTTTTCCATTGGCTATCCTTTGACTGATACAGGGATGTCTATGGGTTTTCTGTCTTGTTTGCATTTGTCCTAGAAATTTTGATAATGCAGATTTTGGCATTATCACAAGACCTGTACAATTTTATTATCTGTTTGGATTTCTTAGTATAGGATCGCATAAGCATTGATGATACCAGAGAAGCATTTTGGGCATTCAGTAGTAACGTGAAACTGCCGTGAAAGGTTTGCAAGAATATTTTGACTAACATAATTTATGACGGGAATTTCCAACAACTTACAGTGGAGGATCTTTTAGGCAGTGTTTTGATTTGATTCAGTTAAAAGAGAAATAAAGCCCTTGGGCATTTTTCCATTTTTAAAATGAAGCAGTGTAAAAACAGATAAATCAAGGTGCATTTTCCAAACAAGATTATAGTCTTCAGGAAGTATTTTCAATGAATTCCAAGCGTTTTTGAAATGAAGAGAGTTATACTTTAGGTGCTCTTGTGTGTTGAATGCAAGTGAATGTGTGTTGAATGCAAGTACCATTGCAGGCCATTGGCCTAATTACAGAGGGCAGTGGTGTGGTAAATACTGCAGGCAACACAATGTGCCATATAAGTGGCCCCTCCCACTTGGTGTCGGAGCCATTCTGGGTAGAGATGGCAATGTGCAGTAGTCCTCCTGCGTGTTGCCGTTATTGCCCAGAATGGCTCTGATGGTGAGTGCGAGGGGACACTTAACTGTCACGTTGTGGCACCTACAGTACATACAGTATGTATTGCACAAACACCCTTGTAGCTATGCCACTGGTGCAAGCAAGCAATAGTGTTTCCACACCAGCCCTTTTCTCTGAAATGACTCTCCTTTGTTCACTCGCGCTTGATGGGGCATCCAGGCACCATCATTTTCAAACCACTGCAGCCTATTGTTTTGTGGATTGTCCTGCTGTGTTTTTCAGACCTGATTTCTGTCAATGTTTTGGTAATAAAACGTAGGTGCAGCACCAGCCTGTCCAGTGCAGGCAAGCAAAGTGCTACTATGATTTTTCAAGGCTCCAGTTCCTTTAAATGAATACTTTCTCTTAGATTGTCCTGCCCGTTTTAATGCTTTCAGTTGATCCAGGCTAGGTGGCTAGTGATGAAGAGGCTGCTCATTGTCTATTGAATAACCTCTTGAGCAGCCTGGTCCCATCCTGCCGGGCTCTCACAGGAGCAGCGATGCCAAAATGGCTACTGCTACTTCCTGCTCAGCTTCTGGAGTCTCCTGGGGAGAAGGGGATATTAGTCCCCCTCCCCTGAGGAAAGCTGTGGGCTCCACAATGGGGCTCCTCCAGTCTCCGCCTGCTGCAGGCGGAGACTGCAGCAGAACATGTTGAGCCTGCAAGCATGACATGGAGGGCTGGGGATGTGGCAGTGAGTGCCGCAACCAGTCCCACCCTCCTCCCAGGGCTGCTCCTCCCTTCCCCGCCACCTTCCCCCTGCCCCCCTCATGCTCCCCCCCCGCCCCCCCCCCCAAAAAAAACCCCTCACTGTCCATGGTAACATTTACCATGGTCTGGTGATACGGCAACAGCCCCATGGCTTTGGCCCAGCGCCAGCATTCCCTCCTCACTGGGTGCCATAAATGTGCTTTATTTTACACCACCTGGAGTGGGCAGTACACTCGCACTGCCAGTGATGGAGGCCCTCAGGATTGGGCTCTGCATTGTCCCAATTTATTATGTTCCTGCAAAGGAGGGGGAGGGATTCATTTTGGATTTCCTTTCTTTTTTCTTTTCTTTTCTCCATAGCAGTATAGTGTTGCTCACTATTTTCATGACTTAAAAGAAAATTAAAAAGTGACAAGAGACAGTAGATTTAGTAACTTTATTTAGGTTTTGTTGTTGAAACGCAGTACAGTATGTACATATTCTTCTTTAATTGATTAAAGCTCCCACCCCTTACCCCTTCATGGGAAAGAAAATGACACTGAGGCAGTTCAGAGATGCTATTCGGGGGAGGGGGGTATTTAGCGTGAAAAACTGAGTAAAAATATAATAAGAACCATCACACTGGGCCCATCATCAGTGTATTGTGACCTGCCAACCCCTTGACGGTTATACATGTGCACACATCTGGTTTCTGCAGTCCCAGGCTGGCAGCAGACTCATACAATTTCTTAAGAGCCACTATGCATGGCTGATAATGGGTCACAAATTCTCCAGGCCTGCTGCAGTTTGAGTGAGAGAGAGAAAGATAGGATTCTGTAGGGTTATTTTAAGGTCTCTGGTTTAATCATCTGGGTAAAGCAGATTTATGTAGTTTGTAGTTTACCTAGTTTCTCTCTGTTTCTCTGTGCCTCTCAAACAGCTGATTTCGGAGACTACCATCACTTTGAATCTCACGATTTCCTCCGGGAATATGTTTTGTTTCCTATGGTGAGTTAATACCCCGTGACCTTACTTTCAACTCTTTAATGCAATTCCTTCTTGCTTCAGGGATGATTTTTGTTATGGCTCATTAAAATATAGTCCTGCACTTGGGGGGGGGGAGCATGCTTAATACCATTTTTGGGTGATAAGTGTTCCTCTCCAAAGACATATTTTACACTGAGTTAAGCATTTTAGTCTAACCTGCTTGTTTGGGATGTAATGAGGCTAAACTGCTGGTCCGAGTACATCTCATCAATAAGTAACCCAAATGGCTAAGTGGATATTTGAACCTGGGTTTCCTGCATCCTGACCCAGCTCTCAAATCACCCTGCTTTGTTCTTGATTCACATCCACTGGACATAGTTGGGTTGTCCATGTGGCATCGTTTGGTTAATTAGTTTAATAATAAGCCCCTATTAACTGCATCATCAATGGCCAAGTGGCGGGAGCAGAGGAGAGAAATACTATTCCTATGCGTTTGTGAACTGGTGAGCAGGTTACTGTGTTTGGACTGTGTTTGATCTTGGGCAGCTACAATATGTGTCAAACAGCATTTCTTCAACAGTGAAAAGAACAAAGTTATGTACACAGAACGCCTCACAGGTGCGTAGCTGTGTACCGGCACGTACCATGCCATTTTTCATTAGCACGCTACCGCTTTCACATTTTTCAGTGTCAGGAACAAATATTACGGGGAGGTCCCCTATGAGCAAGAGGTAAGACAGTTTAGTTAAGTATAAATACACATAGCCTTGAGGCATTCCAAAATAATCACTTGCTTTTCAAGGCTTTTTTTGTTTTGTTTTTGAACTTTGAAATTATGAGTAGATGCCATTTCTACTGTCGTTCCAAGTGATTGGAAAGTATAACTTGTGTCCGCCACAAACCAAGTTTGCAAAAATAGCAATTTTGTTCCTAATTCCTGAGGTTTCCAAGTCCACTGGCGTAGCTAAGGGGGTCTGGGGGGATCAATTGCCCCGGGTGCCAAGTTTTAGGGGGGCAACAACCTGAGCTTGACACTATTGACCAAAATTGTGAAAACCCTGGTAATTACGAATATTATCATCGTGTTATATATCGTTGGAAAGGTAATTTAATGCAGAATGCAGTGAAACAAACCACATTGAATTATCTGTATTCTTTCAAATGTATTAGCCAAATAACCAGAAAAAAGAATCTGCCTTTTGGAACAAAAAGTGCATTTTCTTAAAACTGATCAATGGACTTGTTCTGAAACTAAGACATTAACTTGCGTATTTTAAATAGCAGGGACAGCAAAGTTTATGATTGCCAAACTTTGAAGTTAATACAGACGTGCCCCATTATCCACTGATTAGGTATCCGTGGTTTCAGTTATCCGTGGATACTGGGATGCCTATTAAAAAGATAGGGGAACATTAAACATATCTTTTTTTTAACCTTGTTGCAGCAAAACCACTGATGTTCCTCTGTCTTTGAAAAGGTGTCCCCAGTATCCACAGTTTCAGGCATCCACGGGGTGGTCCGGAATGGAACCCCAGGCATGGCTGTACTAATTGATGGGCAAGTAATGGAGGCGAGCCCTATTTTTCTCTTCTACATTTTTTCTGAAATGTCTAGTCCATTATCATTTGGAGTAAACTGATCATCCAAATCAACTACACATTTTTCTATTGAACCACTGGCTACAAAGATTAGGAATGAGGAAAAGATTAAGGGAGTAGAAGTTGGGGAGAGATATCATAAAATTAATTTGTATGCTGATGATATGCTATTGTTTTTGAAAAACCCAATAGAGAGTATAGAATCTTTGAAACAAGTACTGGAAATTTTTAAGAAAGTTAGTGGGATAAAAATTAATTATCAAAAATCTAGGGTACTATGTTTGAATATTTCCAAACTAGAGCAAAGGGAGATAAAAATAAAATCTAATTTAGAATTATGTTATTCTAGTTTTAAATATCTTGGAATTTGGCTGACAAAAGATATTAAACAATTAGCATTTCGAAATTATAAATATATGTATAAGGAGATAAAGGGGAAAATTAAGGAATGGGGAAAATTGAAAATATCATTGTTAGGGAAAGTTGCTGTAATTAAAGCTCATATCTTACCAAAATTTTTATTTTTGTTTCAAAATATACCACTGCAACCGGAAATAAAAAAACTAAAATTGTGGCAAAAGAAATTGGAAAAATTTATTTCAGGGAATCAAAAATCTTTAAGATTTAATAGTAATACTAAATATAGAGTTACTACAGAAGGAGGTTTGGCTATACCCCATTTGATAAAATATTATGATGCTTATCAGTTAGCACAAGCAGTTAAAGTTGTACAAATGAATGAATATTTAGAATGGACTCAAATGGAAAGAATAGAGGGGGAAAATATTATAAATATACATTTATATAGTACGAAATTGCCAGCCAAAAGAGATCAAATTCAAAATCCTTTTTTGAAGGAAACAATGAATATCTGGAGAAAATATTTACAGGTTTTTGCCCCACCTATCTCTCCTTTATGCCCAATTTTGGAACACCCTAATTTTAAAACCCAAGAAAGATATGCGCAATTTAAAGAATGGAGAAAATATGGTATATATAGAATGAAGGATCTATTTATAAGTGGAAAACCAATTTTATGTGAACAATTAAAAAAGAGAATAAATATAACAAGTAGCAATTGGTTGCAATTGACTCAAGTGATGAATTTTGTTAAGCAGCAATATAAAAAATTTGGGCCTATTAGAACATTAACAATGTTAGAGGAATATTGTATAGGAGAGAAACAAGGTATTAAAAAAGGTTTAATCTCAATGTTGTATAAAGAAATAATAAAACATGTATACCCTAAATATAGTGGGATAAAGATGCTGTGGGAGAAAAATCTGAAGATTAAGATATCAGATGATGTATGGAATGGGATATGGAAGAATCAAGCATATAAGTCTATTTCTGTAAAATTAAAAGAAGCGGTACTAAAGACTACTCATAGGTGGTATTTGACTCCTAGGAAACTCCATCAAATAAATAAAAAGATTCCAGACAGGTGCTGGAGAAACTGTGGATTAGAAGGAAATATGGAACATATGTGGTTATATTGTCCAAAAGTAGTAATTTTTTGGAAAGAAGTGATAAAATGGTTAGAAAATATTACACAACAAAATATAAAGGACAACTGTACCCTTCTACTATTCTCACTGTTTACCAATGAGAATGAAAATTTAAAAAACAAGAAGTTGATAGAGATTCTTATTGGAGTTGCAAGAATTGAAATTGCTAATAACTGGAAAGAATTGAAAGGACTGTCCTTTCAAAAATATATGAAAAGAGTTTGGGAAGTAGCTGTTATGGAAAAGCTAACAATGCGAGTAAGAATTATGAGGGGAGAGGTTAAAAAGGACAGTTTTTTAGATGTTTGGTACCCATTTTTGAACGGTGAGAAGACAATGGATAAGGAATCAACAGATTTGATATACTGGACTACACGGTATTGAGAATGGAATAGTCTTTTTCTTTCTCTTCCTTTTTTGTATAAATGTCTTTGTTTTGGATTGTAAAGTTTATTTTTGAATATAAATTAATAAAGATTGTCTAAAAAAAAATCAACTACACATTTTTCTGCATGCGCTGTAGTATGGTATCGAAACACACACTTATGTAATATTGTCTTCTACAAGTGCAAGAGGTTAAGGGGCCCCCGAAGCAGAATGTTGTGCTTGTGGCAAGGAGTTCCACAGATTAATTACTCGCTGGGTAAAGAAATATTTTTCTTTCATCTGTTCTAACTGTCCTGCTACTCAATTTTAGTGGATGTCCCCTGATTCTGATGTTGTGCAAGAGGGTAAAGAACTGTTTCAATCATATCCTCAGGAGCCTTCTTTCTGGAGTGAAGAGCCCCAAACGTTGTGTCCTTTCCTCATAAGAGAGGTGCCCCAACGCACCAATAATTTTGTTTGCTCTCTCTTCTGCACCTTTTCCAGTTCCATCATATCGTTTTTTTGAGATGTGCATGATACTGGACACGATACTCCAGATATGGCCTTACTATCAGTTTGTACCATCAGTGTATTGGCCTGCAGGATGCATATTTAAATTTAAATCTCCTTTTTTGTCTGACCCACATGTATGGTTGGGCAAATGGGAGGCAACTATAACTGTTACAAGATCTTGGTATGGAATGTTAGGAAATTTGATGACATTCCATAATGACTTGGTGGCTCTAGCTTTGTATCCCAAATATAGAGACAAACATTAACTATTACACTAAAAGCATTGCCATGTCAAGCTTAATTCTTTGAACTTCACCCCTTCAACACCTTCTTTCTCATCAAGTACAGTTCTTTGTTTTATGTTTGTACAGGATTGGACCCAAGATGAAGCAGTCCTGGAGGATCTGACTCAGAAAGTAGCTCAGGAACACAAAAACCATAGGTGAGACCCCAGGTGTCGGTGCATGGATTGGTACCAGGATATGGAGTTGAAATGTTCTCCTCATCATTTATTTCATATACCGTAATATATAGTTTTTGGTGCTATGTATTGCAACCTGTTTTTCTGGTTTGACGGATTGTGCTGTTATGCCCTGAAACGATAGTCTCTGAGACAAGGGGTTTTTGCTCGCTTCCTAGGCCTGATAATTGAAGGAATATCCAGACTCAGAGGTTGTATGGTTCTAAATACCAGGTGGTGGGCACAAACAACAAGGAAACACAGTTGCTCGCATGTCACACTTGTATGTTTCCCAGATATATGCAGGCCGGTTGACTTTCTGATGAGCAAGAAATGGAGTTCAAGGCAGAGGTGTCACCTGGGCTCCAGTTGCCAAACCAAATGTCTCTATGTTTACTTGGACAATATCCTTTTATAGAAGGCCAACTAGTGACACTGAGAGCCCAATCTTATCCTCCCACTCACCTCACTAGTTCCGTTATGCCCAAAACAGGCATGCTATATCCAGCAAGGAGCAAACTGGGAGACTTTGGGGGTGAAAGAGGATTAAAATCCTCTTACACCTCCATATGCTGTTTGCTCCTCAGTGTGTCTTCTCAGACATGCACCAACCAAATTGCGGATGCAAGTCCAAGGAGAGAAAGGGGTAGACTATAGAAAAGGGGGATTGAATCTACTGTGTGCCATCTTCCCAGATCCTCCTCCCTGTCTCCATTTTGCCTCCCTGACCCCATTTCACCCCCTCTGGTCCATTTTGCCCCTCCCATGCCTTACTGAGTTCATGGGGTGCAGGCAGCTCTGATGACAAACTGGGAGCACTGCTACCTTGCATGGCAGCACTCCCAAAATGGCCACCAACATTGGCGACCATTTTGCGACAGCAGAACTTGCTTCCACTATTGGAAAAGTCTGTGTGCGACAGCCCAAGTGAGCGACTAGTGAGTTGCCCTAGGTTACTAGATGAGTAACGTGAAGCAAAGGCAAGCTTGAGCCTTGATCTTGGTTACCTCTCATTTGGGCAGTGACATAATATGCTGTGCTCTGAATTGATTCTCCTTCCCCCAGCCCCAGTCCTTACAGAACAACCGAATGCAGTTACCACTTCTCAGCCTTACATGTGCGGGAAATATTTTCTCACTTTACTGATTAATTTCCTTCTCAGTTTCCCACCCAAAAGACAATTTCTTGTCACATTCTTGCCTTATTCACCTCAGATGAATTTGCCCTTGTGAAAATTCACTCCCCCACAGATGTTCTCCAAATTAATTTGTCCTTGTTGTCTCTTATCAGTTCCGCTCCAAAAGAGAGCATAAGAGGAATGCTCATCCATCCCCAAAGAAAGAAAATTCCTGTTGTTTCCTTCCTTCTCCTTGTGCAACTTGTGGATCAGGCCTCCTTGTGCAGGCCTGAGCCGAAGCATGCAAAATTCCATTCCAATCCTGGCATGCTATGTTCCATGTGTAAAAGAGACCCTTTAGGCTGACTAGAAACTTTGGTCAGGTAACCCTGAACTGTATTTGTGTTGATTTCATTTACAGTGGCATATCTGCAGCAGAAGCGGAGTTTCTTTACATCAGGGAAGTGGAATGTTTGGATGGGTTCGGGCAAGAAAGCTTCTCTGTGAAGGTAAGCAACTGCTCTTCGAACGACGGTTTTCCTTTTGTTTCAGCTGCAGACGTTTTGCTTGCTAGGAAAAATATGAGACGTCTAGAATAGCTTGGGGATCGAATTTGCCAATTCTAATAACGATACCTGTCCGACCAATAGAAAACTGTGAAATGTATCAGCTGCTGGAATCCAATGGAAGAGCAAGGGGCAGCCCAGTCCTTCCTAACTTGGCCACGGTAATGCAGTGGCATCAGCGTGATGTCCTCTGAATCCTGTGGGAGAATCTTCAAGAGTCTGTGGTAAGCCCCAGCGGGCCCTGTGGCCTTGTTGGATCTGCACCAGCGATATGAATGGCGCGTGCCCGCACTGACCTGTGAAGGCAAAGCAGGCCTGGGAAGAGGGTTAGGATTCAGTGGGTGCTGCCGTCACTGAATCCACCCTCTTCCTTGGCCCAACCTGCCCTCCTCCCCAATCTCCTCTCCGTTCCACTCACCCCCTGCCCTGTTCCAAACTGCCTAAACTGGGCCTGTGACAACTGCATAAAATACAAAATTTGTGTTATTATTTTACTTCAAAAATCACTTTTCTTCTCTGGGTCGGTGGTAGGACCTGTTCAGCTCTTATCTAGGTTTCTCTGCCATGGGCAATTGCATTTCTACCCTAAGGCACGTCCCTTTTCAAGAACTGTCCTGTCTCTGCTGCAGCTGATGCAAAGAACCAAGACAGCTCTCAGATTGCCCTGAAGGGAAGAAGCAATTTGGCTAGCCCGACATTCTGGATCTTGTGACAGCCCGCATCAAAGTGAATGATTTCTGCCCTGGAGGGCCGAAATGATGTGATCTTCTGTGTCCAGCCATTTTCAGACAATCAACGGAAACTCAAGGCCCACAGCACATTTCAAGTTTGGACCTGCAGCAAATTTAGTTTTATAAGAGAGTATTTTTAATTCTGTTAATAGACCTTGTCGTTCAGCTTCACTTTGTTTGCCAAGTACCAAATTAAGTTCAATGCTATCCAGGACAGATTGGAAGGATGCTGTTAACATAACTGTAAGAACTAACTCAATTCATTGAGAAAGGCAGAAGAAAACACTTTCAGAGGTTATTGAAGAGCTGCTTTGTCATCACTTGTAATATTTATTTTATTTTATTTACTGTGTTTCTACCCTGCTCCATCCCCCCGAAGGGCATTCGGAGCAGCTTACGGTATAAAAGCGTAATAAAAACATTAAAAAATCTACATAAAAATAAAGCAGCATATTAAAAATCACATTAAAAGATAGGGGGCGGATAATAAAAACTAGCAACGAACTCCATAGTATCCAATATTAAGAGACCTGGATCTAGAAGGCTGATCTAAATAACCAAGTCTTTAGGCCCTGCTGGAAAACCTCTAAGGAAGGAGCAGTTCATACACTAAAGGCGCAATCCTAACCAATTTTCCAGCACTGGGGTAAGGGCAATGCAGCTCCAAGGTAAGGGAACAAACATTCCCTTACTTTGAGGAGGCCTCGGTGACTACTGTTCCACTGCAGGATGTAGCACATGCCCCATTGGCACAGTTATGTCAGTGCTAGAAAGTGGTTAGGATTGCACCCTAAGAAGGAGGGAATTCCTCGAAGTTGTTGCCACTACTGAGAAGGCCTTATTCTTTGCCGCCACCCCTCCCACCTCCATGGGCAACAGTGCCTGTAACAGGGCCTTCTTTGATTACCAGAGTGGGCGAGCCGGATTATACAAATGTCGGTGGTCTCTCAGGTACCCTGGCCCCAAGCCCCAATCATATACATAAAATTATCTGATATCTAATTTTCCAGTGACATTTCTTTCTCGTATAAGATAGAAGCAACTGCCTTGTGGACATAATTTTGACACATCATCTGTGTCCAGCACACCAGCCTGACTGGCTTGCTCTGCCGTTGTTGTAGATCTTTCAATCAGATATGAGTTCAGATCAGCCCAAAACATCTGCTGCAAAAGAGTCTAAAGGGAGTGGTTGTTGTTACTTTATACACTGTAACATTTCATTTTGTGTAGGAATTTGAAAAGCACTGTAAGTGCCTACGGGGGAGGAGAGAAGGCAGCAGGGACTGTGATCTACTTACATCCGCAGTCCTGTTATCCTGGGGGGTGCGGGGGTCTCCGCAGGGCTCTCTAAGTCTCGGAAAATTTTAAAAAATCACGACGCAGTTCTGGTTTCGCCATCGAAAACCAGAGTTGCATCGCGACCTTTTTTAAAATGATTTTCCGATGCTTGGGGAGCTGTGTGGAAGCATCTGCAGAAGCCCCCAGGACGACAGTGCTTGGTTAGTAGGTCAGAGCCCCTGTTGCCCCAGGCGGCAGCACGATCTGGGGGATCGCGCTGCTGCCTTCTCTCTGCAAAAATGGACCCCCACCAAAGCGTGCTTCATACAGTGAAATCCATAATGGAATGTGACCATAAATTCTAGTTTTATATCAATTCCATATCCTCCACGATGCATATCTGACATAAGGATTCTTGAATTCCACATTTGCTGTATTTACTTTTTTTTTTTTCCATGTAGGACAATCAAGGAAATGACATGCATCTTGGGATTTTCTGCATGGGGATCTTTGTAAGAAATAGAACGGGAAGGCCCCCAGTAATCTACAGGTAAAATAAAATCAAGAGACTTCGTGCGTGCCTCCTTGCTGGCGCACCTTATGCATTGGGTGGCTGAAACATGTCTTACGGCACTTTTGCACTGATGCTGCAGTCACAGTGGTTCGGACCCACAGTTTAAGAAGCACTGTCCTAGGCTGAATGTGCAGAACCACAGAGAATTTCCTGCAGTGCTTCTCTACCGGTGCTGTTGCCCACACTGAACCCTAAGCAAGAGACCGTTGCATAAAGAAATACTTTAATAACTATTGGTATATCAATTGAACTTTGCCCATTTTGCACCCCTGTCCAGATTATCCCACCTGTCCCAAAGGCTCAGCACTAGTTGTACTTTATATACTGCAGTCACATCATACCCAAGATACATATATAAGGCGTATGAAATGCATGCTCAGCTGCTCTTGTAATATTGATCTTACTAAAATTTTCATGGTGTGTCTGCTGTTTCTTTCTAAAGAAGGATGAGTGGAGAGAGAGTTAGAACAGATAAAAGAAAATTCCTTTACCCATCAAGTAATCTGTGGAACTCCTAACCACTGGATGAGGTGATGGTGTCCGACCTAGATGTCTTTGAAAAGGGACAGATTTATGGAGGAAAAGTCCATCATAGGTTACAAGCCATGATGACTGCATGCAGCCTCCAGGTTTTAGAGGTAGTCTATCTCTGAATGCCAGGTGCAAGAGAGTGGTAGCAGGATACGTGTATTTTGAATGCTCCCTAAGGCATCTGGTGGGCAATTGTGAGATACAGGAAGCTGGATGAGGTGGCCTAATCCAGCAAGGCTCTTCTTATCTTCTCATGATGCTTTATTATTCATTCCTGTAACCATTAAAATAACTTGCTTTGCAGCCCAAATACATTGTATTTTGTCTTCCCTGTACACCTTAGAAAATCAGGTTACTCTGTACGTTTGGTGAAGCCATCCAATTAATATTCCCAAACGGGGAGGCTTGGTTGACTACAACTGTGAACGGTTTTCCTTGTAAACTAAACTTGCGGGTTGACTCCTGCAGTGGTGTATCAATTTCAGCAAAATTGCTTCTTTCCAGGTGGAATGATATTGGAAATATCACACACAACAAGTCTGCCATTGCTGTGGAACTGCTTGACAAAGAAGAAACCGTGCTCTATCATACGGTAAGCAAAGCACAGAAAAATCAGTGTTCAGAACAAATATTGTTCTTTTTATTTTTAAACTCTGGCATCAATGTTCTCTAACAAGAGCACTGTTGTTCCTCCTGTTCTTGAAGGGGTTGTGCAAAGTCTTTCAACTCCTCACTTGTTACACTGCAGCTTTTGACTCTGCAGTAACCTTCTCCCGACATCTACTTCCTAATGGGAAAAGTGGGATGTACTGAGCCATGTCTTCAGCATACAGTGGACTTCGATGGGATTTCAGTGGCTTTGGAGAACCGGGAGCCTTGACCCTGGCTTTGACTTCCTGTAGCTTCTTCTTTCAGATTGCCACACTGTTGCGGCAGTGAAGCAAAGTTACTTGAGCTGGGGTCACCTTTGAGCCTGAGTTTTTGTAGTGGCTTAGGTCAGGGGAGACTTCTCATCTGTGATGCAACAGTGGATTGGAGATTGAAAGAGGGAAGTGGTACCCAACTGGACACCTGGCATCTCTACCCATGCATATATAGACTGGTTGCCTAACTTCTAGGCAATGTGGTTGTTCCACACTTATGCCAACATCTCACTTGGAGATGGATTTGAAGGCATCTGACCAACTGGGTCCATGGGGAGGCATGACAACCTAATGACCACTGAGTAGGGGCTGTACCTGGGGTAGAGATGCTGCTTGGGGTTCCCACTGGTTCAGATATCCCCCGTGGATGACCAGAGGAAGTTCCAGGGTTGCAAGTATTGAATAAACTACTTATCTTGGGTAACTTGTTTATGGATTTTTACAAATACACATTGGGAAAGTTAGACTAGTGTGGGATGACATGGCATCATGTGGGACAAGGTCGTATTAATGCCTCTATATTGCCGTAGCTTGGATGCTGGTTACTGATTTTTGCCACTCTCTTTCTAAAAAGAAGGATTATTTCAACTGAATATTGTAGAAGTACATAGTTGCCATTTCCTTGCTATTTTGGTTAGAGTGTAATCAGATGGCTTTTTCTGTGTTTCCTCTCCCCGTTTCTGCTTTTAAAGGATGACCTTGAAAATGCAAAGTATATTTCACGGCTGTTCACTGCGAAGCACAAGTTTTACAAACAAAACAAAATCTGCACAGAGTGAGTACTTTTCCTTTGGAAGCTGGGGCTTGCTGTGATGAATGTGATGTGATCTTCTTTTAGTGCAGGCACTGGCTTTGATTGGGGGCATTTTGCGATGTGCCTCCCATCTGTTTTGTGCCGATATAGCAAAATAAGAGATGATTTTTGTTCAAAAAGCTATGTAAATGATGCACAGTTTCATGAATAGAATCTCAGAGACTCACAGAAGGAAGACCTATTTTTATAAGCTGCCTTAGAAACCACTGGCTGAAAGATTGTCAACATTTTTTAGTAAAATAAATGAAAGGTTTTACATGAAATATGAATGCTTAGGATTGTAGCCTAAAACATTTTTACTTTTACCCTGGCATCCAGGAACTCAAGCAGTGCATTCAGGTTATCAGCTTGTTTTCTTTTTCTACCCTTTTCCCCTTCAAAAAAATTTCAGACATCATGTTTGTGGCAACAAAATTGGAATCAGCTCCACTTTGCCCCCAACCTCACTGAAGATAGTTTGAATGGAGTCTTTGCTAAGGACTCCTAATAGTCAGGAGATTAACTTTCCTAATCTATTAGCTACTCCTGATTCTTTCTCAGATTCAGTCCCCATCCAGTTTCAATTCTGGTCTAGTGGTAAAGCTGACTGAATTGCTCGCTTTGAGTTGGGGCAGGAGCAATTAACTAATATGCGATGCCACCTCTTCCTCCAGCTCCACTGGAAAGGGAGGAAGCTGCCTCCTCGTCCTCACCTGGCTCCCATCATGCTCTTCTTATCCTGATTGTTTCAAACAGAACAGGGTGGAAAAAGGAGGCATTACCAAACTCAGCTTTGGGTTTCGACATTTTGTGGAGATGTGGTTTAAGCAAACCATGATGTCAACAATGAATGTTTAGCAATGAAGCTGGGGAGTTAAGAGCAGGAAGTGGGGAGCAGGGATCTGTTCCAATCACTAAGCCTGAGGGCACAATCCTAACCTGGAGTTAGACCAGCACAGTTAGGCCAGCAAAGTTGGGCTGGCACAAGGGACACCGTAAATCTTGGACGGCTCTTAGGAGTCAGGGAAGATGGCACATGTTGGTGTGCTGGCCTCTCTGACTCCAAGAGTGGCCCAATCATACTTTACGGTGTCCCTTGTGCTGGCCAAACATAGCTGGCCTAACTATGCCAGCCTAACTCCAGGTTAGGATTGTGCCCTGAGTCATGAGTTGAGTCACAAGTCAGTGACCCCTTGACTCACAATTCATAGCACCGCCCATCACTACTCAAGTCGCTACTCAACTTGCGGAAATTTCAAGGCATTTTGACGTGTGTTCTGAGTCATTTTAAGAAATGAGTAAAGCCCTGGAGCAAAAACAAATTATTTTAAGCCTTCCTCCTCCCCTCAACCCCCCAGCCACGTTTCCTGGGACCACCTACCCCCTCCCATCATGTCTGCCGCTGCAATTGGTCTGAAAGATGGTTTCCAGATTACCCATGAGGTCATTCGCGGTGAAGTGGAAGTGATGGGGGAAAAATAAGAAAGAAAGCACACAAGAAAAGCAAGTGCGGAATCGAGTCAAACTTGAGTCATGAGTCTTTTTCGAGTCACTGTCCCAGGACTGGAGTTGGTCCAAGTAAGTTATGGCTGTGACTCAAGTTTATGCAAGTGGCGAAAAATCATTTTCACAACTTGAGTTGTGTCGCAATGACTCAAGTGCCCATCCCTGCTAGGAAGACAACAGGTTTGGACCTGGGCTATATCCATGGTCAAATAAACTTTAGTTTTGTTTCAGTTATCTCTCAATTGTTCTGAACATGGGGGGGGGGCAGAGGAAGAGGCCATATATATGCTGCCATATATAGCTGTATATGCTATGAGGAAGTCTAGAACCAAAATGTAGTAAATGAATAAACAATAAGTTTAAACATTGTTTGAACTAAACTCATAAAACTATATGAGTATAGTTAAACTCATTAAAATATACTCATAAAATTAAATCACCACATTGCCTGAATCTGTGTTTGTAAGAGAAGGCTGGCATGTGTGCTGACTTGACTTTTCATAAGGTTTCTGTACCACATTAGTAACTGTTGCATAAGACCTATATATATATATTCTCCCTCTCTTGATCTTCTGAGGAAGTTTTAATGTAAGTTCTCCTGTTGCTGGTGGGTGTCCCCAGAATCTACGGCTTTCTCTGTAGTGGCATCTCAGTTCTTTGCCCAATGAGGCTTGTCTGGCCAGTGTTTGTGCTTGTGTGTGCTTGTCTGTACTCTTACAGGACATGTGAATCAATTCTTGTCCTGATAGCCATGTGACCTTCTGAAATGAGTGCTGTTTCCAGATTTTAATGACAGATGAGGTCGCTTTGCCTTGCTTTAGCGGTTTCGTGTTGGTGGTTGGATTCTTCTGTTGTTTTTTTAAATAACAGCAAATACGTCATTTGCTGCTGTTGTATTGCGCTCTGTGCTGTATTTTTTTGTTATCTGCACATGGCACATCCCTGGGAGATTTGAAATATAATAAATAAAACCAACGTTGTACTGCAGAAGAATATTCAAGTGTTTCTAGCTGAAGATTTTTCTCAAGTTGTGTGTTTTTGAAAATGGCTCTGTTTGCTTTTCTTTTTGTGTCTGTATTTTCTAATTGCACATAACATCATTCACCAGATCAGAAACTGTAAGCCGAGAAATTCCACCTTTCCTCTCTACACGTAAGCACTTTATTCCTGCGCTGTCTAGTGAGTGTTTTTTCTTTTCGTTCTATTGTCTTAAGCTTTCCCACCTTGCATCCTGCTACTCTAACATACGGTCCAGCATTATCTATTCCGTTGATCTTTTCTCTCCTGGCCTGAGTGCATTGCATCTTTGGTGACTTGCTACACTCTCCCTGTTGTTGTTTTCTTCTTGGCCTAAACCCCATTGATTCAAACCCCTTTGATTCATGTTCAGTTTGCATTCACTCCCTTCCCATAGGTTGTTGATGTTGTTGTTTTGATTTCTCAAGGATTTCTCAATTTAAGATTTGTGTTTTTTTCAGGGCATGTGTGGTGAATTTTTTTAGGAAACATCTTTATAATTAAGGAAAAATGTTAAGGCTTCCTATACCTTCAATTACATGTTTTACATTCATTGAAAACAAAGCAATTTCCAGTATGTCAGGGCATTTTTTTTTTGTTCTTCTTGAATTAGACTGTACACTTTCTATGTGGCTGCTATTGAGAACCTCTCAATTTTTCTCCCACAGACAATCAAATTCTTCTCCACCAATCAGGCGTCAACCCACCTGGAGTAGATCATCCTTGGTAAATATATTGGGACTATAAATGGAACTATGAGATGGAGAGAGATTAAAATCAAACTTCTAGGGGAAAAAAAAACAAAGCCCCAGATCTATACCTGTAACTGGAAATCTCCAAATGTAAACAGAGCAAAAGCAGTGTGTCATGGAAAGAGTCTTGAAAGTACTGTACTTGTTCCTTAAACACAATATCCATTTTTGTTTTAATTTCAGCAAAGGCAGCACCGATTTATTATGCCTTCAATGCATGTCCAGTGTGGGGAACACTATGCAGAAACTCACAATTCACAAGGTATTTAATAAATATTAAACATGGAGCTTATAAAAATTCAGGCAGGCTCCTGTATCCACAGAACCGGTATCTGTGGATTCAGTTATCCACGGATCTTCTCCCCCCCCCCGCCCATTAGTGTTGTTGAAAAGCTTAGTGGTCAAGTGTTTTTGCTTTAATGGACTGCTATAAGCACTCGAGCTTCTAGTGCAACATGAACAGGATGTCGGCAGCCTGAATGCTTGACTAAACTAGATTGACCAGTAACCAGAAGCAGTTAACTTCCTGCTACCGTTCAATCTAGTTTTGTCAAGCATTCAGGCTGCTCGCAGACCGCTGACATCCTCTTATAAGACTGAATGCTTAGAACAATATTTTAAAGTAAGAAACACTTCACTGGTAGGGTTTTAAACAATGCTAATGGGCGCATGCAGGGGAGCAGGAGAGTGCAATTAATGCGGGCGCCCCCATATCCGCAGTTTCTATATCTATGGTGATAGTTGGTGTCCCTGGAATGGATCCCCCATGGATACGAAGACATGCCCAAATTGCTTGATAGTTTTCCAGGCACATCACAAAACGTGATGACAGCAATCCTTGCAACAACTTTATAGTTTATTAAAATGTTGGTGTGATGTTTTGGGCATGGGTTGTTGTTTGGTTGTTGCATCTACTTTTTTGAGTACATTGTGAACTGTTTTGGGGCATAGTTTTATAGAAGAATGGGATACACACGGAAAATGAAACTCTCCAAGGCAAGTTGGGTATTGTTGGTGTTGATGGCCTCCGTATTACAAACATGGGGAAGTGCTGAGGCTGAGAGAATGAGTGCGCAATCCTCACCAATTTTCCAGCACTGACATAGCTGTGCCAGTGGGACATATTCTGCATTCTGCTGTGGAGTAGTAGTCATGGAGCCCTCCTCAAGATAAGGGAATATTTGCTCCCTTACATTGTAACTGCATTGCCCTTACCTTGGTGCTGGAAAGTTGGTTAGGATTGTGCCCTGAGTGGCTTGTCCTCAGTCCAGCTTCTGCATTAGTGGTAATAATAATAATAATAATACATGTATTTATATACCGCCTTTCTTAAAGTCACTAGATTTCTCTAATGATTACAACTCAAGGCGGTTTACATAGGCAGACTTTTTCACAAACCCAAAGGTTTTTACAATTTACAGAATGTTCTATCTTTCAAGAACCACATTCAAACAGATCTTTCTTTCTGGATTTAGCCTTCTTTCTTTAGCCACCCGTCTGTCGTCTGCTGGCTGATAAACGGCTTCCCTGCTCTCACCAGAGACGCAGCTGCGTTCAGCACACTCCTCCCACGGGCAGCTGAAACTCAGCTTTTAATCAGCCGCAGTTTGCAAGGTCTGCCGCTCACACAGACTTCCGGGAGTCTCGAGCTCACGACCTTGAGATCTTTAGTTGTTATCTTCGGGCAAACGGAGGCATTAACCCTCTCGGCTAAATCTTCTGCCCTCTCGGCTGTGGAGAGATGTGGAATTTGCACTAGAGACTTCCTGATTCACAACTATGTCTCTGAGCCACTATGCTATAGTGTCTATTTACATTAAATTTCCTTAACCACAGTTAATGGTATCCTTAACCACATGTGCCTGTTTGTCAGCTTCCTGTTGTTTGTCTGGCAAACTCCATGATTTTACTGGGCTCTTCCTTCTTCCCTAACAGGGCAGTAGGGAAAACCTGCCTATTTGTATGGGATTGCTACATTTGAAATATTGCCCCTAAGAATGTTTCTGCATCCTTTCTCTTGTCCCTTCATTAACCTGTTTGTTCATTTCATTTTGCGTCCATTTTTACTCGCCTTGTACACAGACAGCATTTTTCATGGAAATGAAGAACTTATGTATGGTAGATCTCAGACCAGCTTGGACAGATGTGCAATGGACTTTGGCTACTTGAATGGCAATGTCCCAGATGGCAGCGTATGCAGTGCCCAGAGTATGAACTCCCTCAACCACTCTCAGAATTTTATGCAAGCGTCTCCGATGTCCTCCAACATCAGCATCCCTGGGAGTGACATTATGAGAGCTGACTACATCCCAAGCCATAGACATAGTGCAATCATTGTACCTTCCTATAGGCCAACACCGGACTACGAAACCGTAATGAGGCAAATGAAGAGAGGGGTTATTCACATGGACAGTCAAAGCCAGTCTTTGAGGAACCTCAATATTAGGAACACTCATGCTTACAACCAACCCAAAGACCTTGTGTATAGCCAACCAGAGATCCGCGAGAGATCTCCTTATGCCATTGCTTATGGGCCTCAGAGCACTTACAAAAAACATGTTGCTCCATCTGAGCAAATTAATCCCATAACTGCTGCCCAGACTAAAACAGCCGCCAGTGCCATTTCCCACACAGTTAGCACACCAGAGCTGGCCAACACGCAGCTGCCAAGCAACCAGAGATGTGGCACCAGCCACATACCCAAAAACTATATTTTCAGGCCACCACCCCCATATCCACGCCCACGCCCTGCTACCAGCACACCTGATTTAGCAAGCCATCGCCACAAATACGTTAGTGGCAGCAGCCCGGATTTGGTCACTCGGAAGGTCCAGCTCTTGGTGAAGACCTTCCAAGAGGATAGCTCTCCAGTTGTCCACCAGTCTCTCCAGGAAGTCAGCGAGCCGCTTATGGCGGGCAAACATCATGCAGCCATCAACAAGCGTCATAGTTTGGAAGTAATAAGCAACATGGTACGTGGCATAGAGGCTATGGCTTTGAAAAGTCTGAATGCTCCCCTGCCTCACAGAAATGCCTTGCGAGAGCAGGTGCAACCAGAGGAGGTGATGCCAAGGGGCCATGAAGTCCAGCAGCTCCCTCGTTACCACCACAAGAAGACCTTCTCGGACGCCACAATGCTGATACACAGCAGTGAAAGTGAAGAGGAGGAAGAAGCTGTGCCTTCCATGGCGGCCCTCCATGAAAACATGGAGTACAGTGCCCAGCTGCAGGCTGCCTTGGCTAGAATACCAACCAAGCCCCCTCCTGAGTATCCCGGTCCCAGGAAAAGTGTTAGCAACGGAGCCTTGAGGAATGATCCAATGGCTGTTTCGTTGGCTGTGTCTCGAGCCAAGGCCATGAGGTCAGGGCCTATGAAGGCCATTAGTGTATCTCGGACTGACCAAATGGTAGTTAATGGCTCTTCCCTTGGCCCATCCATCTCTGAGCCAGACCTCACCAGCGTCAAAGAAAGGGTGAAGAAAGAGCCTGTGAAGGAGAGGCCTGTGTCTGAAATGTTTTCTATTGAAGACAATATCATAGAAAGAGAGATGAGGGTGAGTACTTTTCAGTTAGGATGGTGGGACCTTTCAGTAGTTGCAGCACGTGCTATAAGGTTTTTAAAAGCATCTGCAGAATCCTTAAAAAGGAAGGATCCCAGAAAGCTAATTTAAAATGGGGCAAATGTCTTTCTTTGAACATGAGATCAGTCAGAGACAACACGTTGGATCCATCACATATCTTACATAATAACTGCCAAGCCACTGTTATAATTGAGTAATTGAGAGCCCAGACCTATGAGCTTGTAGCACCAGCCAATATGGGCCTGTACTGTTTGCCAGTAAGCATTCTTGCGGCGGAGAATGGGCAGAACCGGGCGGAGGGGGGGGGAGGATGAGGCCCATGAAGGGGTGGGGGCAGTGGCAGTCTCTGCCGCTGAATCCTAAAACTCACCACACCACGTGAGCTGGTGGAGCCGACACAGGCCTCCTTGATTCTGCCCATTCAAATGTGGGCACAGAGCTGAGGTAAAGCGCATTGGCGCCACAGCAGTGTTACTCAGAATAATCCTCCCTTACCCTTAGGAGACCTCGGGGGTGGCCTTGACGGTCTCAGGAGGATGCAGTGGTCACCATTTTGGTACCGTTGTTCCTCTGGGAGCTTCTGAGCTTAGAATTGGGCTGTGAGTTCTTGCGCACGCGCACACACATACACGTGCATGCATGTTCATGCGCACCTATATACTGAGAACTCCTAGTCATACCTCATGAATATGGCGGATAGTTCCTCTGTTGATGCAAAATAGATATTTATAAGACTTGGAGCAGACTTTGCGTCAAGTACATTTTAGCATGGTAAAACATAAGCTATTTTGTTAGCAGTCTTGGCAGACACGGTGGGAATGAGCCAGTCCTGTGGTGAACTGTTTAGGTCCTGGTCTCTTGGGTGGGAGTTTTATAAGCATATGTTGAACTCTCTTGTTGACATCAAGACTTAAAAGTGCTAAACCTTGGCTGGCTCATGCCCAGAATCAGCTTGATCTTCACCACAAGCAACACAAGAATGCACTCCATTAAACTGAATGAGAGTGCAATCCTAAGCAGAGCTGGATCGGTAAGGGCGGGCAGCCGGCCAGTGCCAAATCCAACGCTGCTTAGGGGAGGCTGGCCTCCCTGTGGCAAGGAAACATATGCTCCCTTACTGTAGGGGAGGCTCCAGCCTCCCCTACGCGCTCCTCGGATCTGCGCCTGCTAAAGGGCAGATGCAAATCTGAGAAGGCCGCGTGGCCCGAATCGGGGCTGCGTGGCCTCCTGAGTGGGTATAGGATTTGGCCATATGGCCGAATCCTGGACCCACCCACGTCCCGCCCCAATCCTCCCCCCCCCCGCCTATCCCTGTCCCAAAACGAGACGGAGCCTCCCTCGTGCCGACTGGCTTCAGTTGGCGCAAGGGAGGCTCCCCATCAGCGCTCTCAAGCCAACACTACTTGTAGCGTCGGCTTGAGAGCTGTAGTGCCAACGCAGGGGCGCCAAGTGGCGCCCCTGCATCAGCACTACATCTGTCACGTTGATGCTATGATATAGCGTCGACGTGACGGGCAGCTTAGGATTGCAGTGCCCATCTTGGATAGTGGAAGTCTGAATTCTGATAATAGCAGCTCTGATGCGGTCAAGATGACCCATAGGTAGATGTGGTTGCATAGCAGTGTAACCAATGGCCAAACAACACATTTTTTATCACTCACACTGAATGCACAGACACTTCTGCATTCTTTCAGCACCACTGATCACCGCAAGTGAGACACCCTTTTTTACAGGGGGTTAAAAGTGTTTGTGGAAATCCCATTCACCCTGTTTCAGTTAAAAAGCCTTTGAAGGCTTATGGAAGCCTTCCAAGAACTCAGGTGTCCTGTGTCTGACTGAAGATTGTGCATTCAGAGTGAGGGCAACAAAATTGTGTTCTCTTATGTCACTCTCCATGTTGGAAAAATGAGTATTATTCTGTCATATTCTTTCCATTTTTGCTCCATCTGAGCAAATTGATCCCATACTTGCTGCAGAGAAAGAAACTGTGGAGGTTTTTCCTTCTCCAAATTTTGTCCATGGCACACAATGTGGTCAGGTGGAAATTCTTTCCTTCTCACAGCCTGGGATTCCCCTACAAACAGGTGTCAAGGATTATTGGGATCAGATATAAACATACGTTTATGCAATATGTAAGGTAGACAATCCTTTCCCCTGTTCACACAAGATTTGGCTTATCTGCAGTTCTGGGGGATTGGTGAAGGGTACCAGTGTGGCTTTTGTACCATATGTCACTGAACTCTGAATCCATACTTGGAAGTAAACTAAGTTATTAGTCAGGAAGAACATCCCAATAATTTTGCTTTGTTCATGGTTCACAAAACCATGTGAAAGCTGCCCACCTTCCCAGCATCACACGCACTTGCATATTGCCAACCCAGTGGCAATGAAATAGCTTGATTTTGTTCTTGGACAGGTGGGGGAGATGGAATATGTTAGTTGACTATATGCATAATGGGGCTCATTGAACTAATTTCAGTTTAAGAACTCCTTTGTTAAAATAGCCATCAATCACGATTTACGTATCGTCTTTGTAGTTTGTTTGGCATGTTTGTTTCTGGCGCGCCCGCACACACACACGCAGAGAGAGAGAGAGAGAGACTTGTCTTTGATAGCCAGTCCTCTGCATCATGGGACTATTCCTTTGAAAGTAAATATCTGCCCACCTAGAAAACAGACCCTGCCCCCTGAGAAATAATAGGAGGTTGCACAAGAAGCATTTAGATGCGCTCTGCTAATGGTGATCATCTGCAGTCCTCTGCCGGAGTTGTCGATTTTGTGGGAGATTAAAAAGACATTCCAACATTCTGCTGGCACTCTTTCTAATCACCCCGAGATGAAAGCATACCTTTTCTTGCCAAAAGTATCTAGAGAAACAGAAGATGGCAGGCCTGGAGGCCCAGAAGAGGCCCTTGATGTTGGCAGCGCTCAATGGTCTCTCAGTTGCTCGAGTTCCAGTGCCGGAGGATAGCCAGGATGAAGTAGCCAAGGTGCCAATGGATGAACGGGTAAGCGTAGAGCTTTGTGAAACAAAGCATGCTCTTTGAGTTTCCATCAGAGGCACTTTCTTTAGTGTTACGATCGACATGTGTATGGAGTTCAGTCCCAGTGACGCATGCCTGCAAACCCAACGTCCGATACCCATAAGAACACTGGTGGCTGATGCCAAGTGTGTTCCATGGGGAGCAATATTTTGAGGCCAGTGCTGGCTCTCACAAATCCTGCCTGTTGAAGCAGAAGAACATAACACCCCTGGGAGCAAAAGGGGTATTACAATGCCTCCGTATTACAATGTGCATGCAAATATGCATTTGTACTATAAGCACGTTTTTGTTGAAATAAGCACATTTTGACTTGGGTGGCTGCCATTAATATGCACACTATATTTATTACTGGGCTTGTGATCCTGTCTCCCCACTTCTAAAGAATGGAGAAGTACACAGTTCTTTTCCCTCCTCAGAATTGCATGTATGACCAACACAGGTATTCACTAACAGCCCGATCTCATATGGTGTCTCTGCAGCACTGTAAATGGTACGCTGCCATAGTGCACATTGGCGTCACTGGGGACTCACATCCCCCAATGACCCTACTAATAAATGACTCTCTCCCAAATTTCCGTGGCACACGTGGGGACCATTCGTGGCACACCAATTTGCCATGGCACAGTGGTTGAAAATGGCTGATCTAGCCGCTGTAATGCTCTCTTCTTGGAGCTGCCATTTGAAACGAGAGCCCGTGTTTTCTTTTTAATTTTATAGTGCACTATCCTGAGGAGAAAATTGGAAGAGGGGATGGTATTCACTGAATACGAGCAGATTCCAAAGAAAAAGGCAGACGGGATCTTTACCACAGCTATGCTCCCTGAGAACACAGAGCGCAACCGTGTCAGGGAAGTGGTTCCATATGAGGAGAACCGAGTGGAGCTGGTACCGACCAAAGAAAATAATACAGGCTACATCAATGCCTCACATATAAAGGTAAAGACAGGAAAAGTAACTGCTATCACAGGAAGGAAGTCTGGTTTTATGAGTGTAAATGTGAGAATTGAACCTGATAGGTCCAAATCTGTGTTCACACATGAACTGAATGGGAGGATAGTTGTCTCTTGGTTTCCATTACCCCTAAGTACAATAATAACTGAGGGCACAATCCTAACTTGGAGTTAGGCCAGCACAAGATAAGTCAGCAACGTTTGGCCCATGCAAGGGACACCGTAAAGCGTGTTTGGGCCACTCTCGGAATCCGGGAGGATGGCGCACATCTATGTACTGGCCTCTCTGACTCCAAGAGTGGTCCAAACATACTTTACAGTGTCCTTTAGGCCAGCCAAACTTGGCTGGCCTAACTGTGCCGGCCTAACTCCAAGTTAGAATTGCTCTCTGTGAAAGAATAATCCATGCTTTTTGTCACAAATTGTTGCAATTATTTTTTAGGGTCCATTAAAATAAAGTGCTTTTTAACTCATTGCTTTGTTCATCCTCACAAATAATCCTTCGTGGTGTCTCAGCATTTTTCCATTTTGCAGATGGGAAAAGGCAGTGACTGGGGTCACCCTGTGAGGGAAAACTCAAGAATGGATTGTGGAATCTGGAGGGGATTTCTCAATCTACTTCAGACCTTGTGAGAAAGGTCTAATCAAGTAGGACCATTATATATTTCTAGGGGCCTCCAATGCAACTATTTTTGAAACAGGCTTAGAATTAGCACCCCAGCAGAGGGTTCTATCCAATGCAGCGCCAAGGATTCCAGCCTGGTTGCTGATGGAGTCATGTCACCTTTAGACCTTGGTTGAGCTTAGATTTGAATTGCAGGTGAATATTTGAAGGTGCAAAAGGTAAAGGCTGGGGCACGTCCTTTATGAGGAAAGGCTACAGCTTTTGGGGCCCCTCAGCGTAGAAAAAAGGTGTCTGAGGGGGGACATGATTGAAACATACAAAATTATGCAAGGGATGGATAGAGCGGATAGGGGACAAGACCAGAACCAGAACCTCTGGGGAAAAGACCAGAACCAGGGGACAGCCACTAAAATTGAGTGTTGGGAGAGTGAGAACAGATTAAAAAAAATACTTTTTTTATCCATTGGGTAACAAAACTGTGGAACTCCTTGCTACAGAATGGGGTGATGCATCTGGCCTGGATGCCATTAAAAGAATATTGAATAGATTTCCAGAAGAAAAGTTTATCACAGGTAGCACATAAGCCATGATGGTTATGTGCTACCTTCTGGTTATAGAAATAGGCTACTTTCAGAATGCCAGGTGCAAGGGAGTAGCAGTGAGATGCAGGCATCTTGTTGTCTTGTGTATTCTCCGAGGCTTCTGGTGGACCACTGTGAGATACAGAAAGCTGAACTAGATGGGCCTTTGGCCTGATCCAGTGGGACTCTTCTTATGTTCTTATGAATTCTGAACTATCTTGGGTCCTGGCTGCTTATGACCTATCAACTCACCCTGCACTTTGAAAAAGCTAAACACACAGAAGCAAAAGTGTGTTCTTCAATACTAAGTAAAACCTCTGTACTTGTTTAAGTTGTTGTTCTGCACATGTGGCTCTAGATCAAGGGTGGCTAAACCACAGTTCATAAGCCACATGCGCCTCTTTAACATACAATTTGTGTCTCTTGCAAATATGATGGCAGAGCCTCTTTTTGTATTATAATTAATATAAAAGACAAATGACAAATTTTCAAACTTTATAATTATTTACCGGGGTTAAACTGAGAGTCCACTGGATTAAAATTTAAGTGTTCATGGTAAATATATTTAAGAATGTACATTCTTCTTAAATACTGCAGCTCTCAAACATCTCTCTTGCGACTCTCAGACACCTGAAGTATCATTTTTACATTTAGCAAGTTTGGCCCACCCTGGCTCTAGAAGTTAGGAGGAAAAACAATTTCATGCTAATAAATCACTTGCCCCTGTTTATCCCAGCATACCATTTTTTCCAGTAAATTCTTCCTGGTGTCTTCTTTCTCTGTGTTTTCCTTTTTCTCTTTTTGATCATGAGCCCTCATGAGCCCATCGTTTCTTTTGCTACAAAAAAATCAGTATGTGAACCAGTTTTTCTGAAAAATTATATATAAATCTCCTTAATAATCAACATTGCTCTTCAGGTGCTTGTTGTGTGAACTGTGTTATTTTTGATGGAGTATAAATTTTATCACTTTTATTATCAAATCTTAATGCTGGCCTAAATAATTGCAAGCATATTTTCCCGCCTGAAATCTCCAACAAGTTCCAAGAGCAGTTTTGTCATAATTTATAAAACTAAACCTTGTTGAGTCAAAACACCTTTCTGAACCAGAATCCTGTCAGTTTTCTGCCAAAAAACTTGGTGGGTAGCAGATACTGGGCTTTTTTTTTTTTGGCACACACTGCCACAGCTTGGATAACTGAGTACTGACTGAAATGTTTCATCCATTTGTGGGAGGAGAAATCGTTTCTGAAAACATAAATTCTGCTCCATCAGGAGGTATCAGCCAAGGATGAATTATCTCCAGCCAGTTTTAAGAGTTAATATTTCATCTTGTGCGTCAACATCGGACATACGTGCATTCTTCTGTAGCGCATGTAGCAACATGTACTAATACTTTTTAGTATACAACTCTGTTTCCTGCCAGTACTTTTTTTTTGCTTTACTCCAAGTGGCTGTTACCAGAGCCAAGCAGATGTTCTTTTGCTCAGAAAGTGAAATTACATCTGCAAATTTTAACTCAGGGTGCAATCCTAACCTGGAGTTAGGCCGACACAGTTAGGCCAGCAAAGTTTGGCCAGTACAAGGGCCACCATAAAACGCGTTTGGACCACTCTCAAAGTCAGGGAGGATAGCATATGTCTGTGTGCTGGCCTCTCTGACTCAGAGAGTGGTACAAACATACTTTACAGTGTCCCATTTGCCAGCCAAACTTTGCTGGCCCAAACTGTGCCAGGCTAACTCCAGATTAGGATTGCATTCTCTGTCACATTGTGAGTGTTTTTTTCCTCCTCCCTGTTATCAATTTTTTAATATCCTGCAGACAGGGCAACAGAACATTGCCACGTTCCAGGTAGTGCACTCCCTCTAGACTTTTCTACGTGTCTTGTGCCAAGAAGCTAGACAATTGGGCCAGAACTGAGGCAAAACTCTCAAATCGTCCCGATAAGATTGTGCTCTGGACTCCCACATTACTCTTTTGCAGTCTTCGCTGGGGTAGTCAGCACTTTTTGTTTGAGCCTAGGCTGTCAAGGTGAAATATCTTCTGTCTGAATATAATCAGAAATCTCCATTTTTCTTATGTGCACACTTATCCTCTCCCCCTCCCTGTTTTGTCTTTGTTAGCTATTAAACATTGAGGCACTCTTATGGAAACTCCGTGAAACCAACAAAAATTGTTCTTACTGATTTCTGAGGACTCTGGAGTTTCTCTACATTACAGTTTAATATAGTAGATGTGTGTATCTGTGAAAAACTTCAGCATCCCATGGAAAATAGAATATTTTGCTCTACAAATGGATAGGTTTACATATGCCTGAATCATAGGTTGAAACGACATGCAACAGTAGCAGGCCCATATTTTTAAACGTGAGTCACCTTCACCCCCAAAAGGACCCTGTAAAGTGCGGGCTGGGTTGCAACTCAAAAAGGCAGGGGTACATTCTTGCTTGCCTCGTTTTCTCAGCAGCCCCTCCCCCACCCCCTCTTGTGTTTCCTTTCTATTGGAGCTCATTTCTGGAGAGGAAAAAGCTATATAATAAGAGAAAAGTAGTGGACAGAGGCAGGTTTCCATTCCCCCACCTACTGATTCTCCACTAAAATTAAAATTTGTAGACACTGATCTGCTGCCGCCACAGATAGTTGTCCTCTAAAACATGGTCACGATGGAGGATTTTTTTCTACAATCGTAGCTGATAGAGATGCCAGTTAAACTCAGTACGTTTAGGGTCCGATGTGGAATTACGGGACTCCTAATGCTTCCTGTAAGCAGAGACAAGTGCTATCAACCCCTTTTTAGGCTCAGAATAAAATCCAAACCTAAGAAGAATTTCCAGTTTAGCCCTCCTCCCTTATTCCCAAACACCTGCACATCCTTTCTCCCCAGATGCACCATTTAAAAACCAAGAGATTTCCTGAAAATGTGTGCCTTCACCATCTTTCTAAAAACAAAAAGGGAGTGAACCTGGCTTGCATGTTCTGAAGGGGTACTCATGCGTGGGAAGGCAAAGGTGCATTTAGGTTCTCTGTGTAGCACCAGGGGAGAAAGGAAAGGTAGTGATGGTGGTGGAATTGCTACTATTGTGTAGGAACTCTGTTTCACTGATCTGGGTTTTCTTCTCTGACGTTGTTTTGTCCTATATCTGGTGTTGGGCCTTAGGCCAGCTATGTGCTTGATCCTAGTGCACTATCTACATTGGGTATAGTAACAATCGGTTTGTTTAAAGAGATGTTTAACATTACTAAAGTGTAATGGATCAGCCTCAGCTGAGAGTCAGAATTACAGCAACTCACTTCGGCAAAATGGGACACTTAAGGCACAATCCTAACCAAATTTCCAGCACAGGGGTAATTGCAATGCAGCTCCAAGGTAAGGGAACAGACATTCCTTAACCCTAAGAAAGACGCCATGATTGCCCCCCCCACCCACTGCAGGATGAAGCACATGACCCATACATGCCACTGTGTCCATGCTGGAAAGTTGGTTAGAATTGTCCCCTTCCTCTGATAATCCAGCCATGGTGACTGATAGATTCTAGCACACTCTTGTGGACATTAAGGTTGATATTGATGCTCACTGTTCCTCTCCCAATAGTCCAGTAGTGCTCTGCTCCTGGACCAAGACTGAAAACTGTCTGGGAGCCATATGTAAACTGGGAAGAATAGAGGACACATCTGCTCGGATAGATACGGAGATAGAAGTACTGTGGATACTATTTTGAATAAAGAAAAAAAATGTGCTTCTCTGTAACAGTGGCAATGATGGGTTTGACTTGCAGGCAAGGTCACATAACATGCATGTCTTGCATGTCTCATTTATTTGTGAGCAATAAAGAGATGCTGTGCCACGTACAGATGTAGATGCTCAACTGTGGCTTTAAGCATAATGCATTCTGTGGGTTTCTCTCTCTCTCTCTCTCTCTTTACCCAGGTAACAATAGGTGGGGAAGAATGGCACTACATTGCCACCCAAGGACCTTTGCCACAAACATGCCATGATTTCTGGCAAATGGTATGGGAAGAAGGCGTAAATGTGATAGCCATGGTGACAGCGGAGGAGGTATGTAGAGTAATGGCAGACACAAGCTGGCTTGTGTTCAGACACAGGCATTTCTTGTAAAGTTGTTTTCCTGAAATTGGGAGGCGAGCATCCCCAGGAAAGCACTTAAAATTATCTGGGGTATCTAAGTTTCCCCTCCCACCCTCGTACATATTTTGCTTAATCTTAATACGGCCCTTTTCCTGTGAGTTCAGTACAGGCTTCAACTCTCGTTGCCAAAGTCTCAACCTGAGCATCTTTCAGAAACCCAATTAGAATTGTCAAGTGGGGTCCATCTAGGCCAGCCTTCATGTATTTGTGTCCAGTCACCATACCCTACCCTATCCATCAGAGACACGATGCTGTTGATGCATGTGCCCTTTGTATTAATGCCCAGCACATGACAGTTGAAGGCAGTGGCATAGCTTTGTGCTCAGTCTTGGGACAGGAAAGTGGAAGGAGGTTGATAGTGCCACCATGTGGTTTGCTGAGACCCCGCCTCTTTAGAACAGTCAGGAGAGCCCTCCATGGCATGGAATTTATAGAAATTAGTCATCCACCAGCCCCAACTCTGCTCTTGTCGCCATAAAAAATTCATTCTGTATCTCACTGACATCTTGTTTGCCTGACGTTCTTGATCCGGCCTGTTCCTTCAAAGAACTTGGAGCGTGCATTCCTTGGACCCTGTGGATTTTCTCTCTCCCTTTTGATCAGCCTGTCCTCTGTCAGGGAGAACTCCTCCGCGATTAGACCTTGTTTTGTCTTGCGTGCACTTGTGGAAACTTGAGTGGTTGTTTTTCAGAAAGACCCTCCTCGAACAATCTGCATGCGTTCGACCTTTTATCTTTTTGTATTTTTTAACTCCCTTTGAACTCGTGCCTGGGATGACTCAAACTGCTTACCTCCTTATTTGTAGTATTCTAGCACTCGTTTGGCCGAACAGTGTAATAATGGAGATTTAGCACCATTTGAAGAATGGAGTATACCAAACAAAGCAGGTACAATTCCAGTGAATTCTGAGAGCACAAAACAGTTGAAAAGAATTCTCAAAAGAATTCAAAACAGCTGAAAAGAATTGAAAAGAATGGTTGAAAAGAATTGACATTCTCAATGTGTCCAAGGCCACCTCTCATTCTAGCATCCTTATCAGCTGTAAAAGAGACCAGAACCTGTTGTTCCAGCAGCCGTATCAAGTTTTTTTTTATTTTGAAAAAAAAGAAAACTCTTTACTCCTGTGCCAAGCAAAACAGTTATTTCTGTTGTAATCCCAGGCCTGTATGTATGTCAAATTGGCACACACCAGTAACCAGCCCTGCATCCAGCTCAGAACATTGCTGCCCTTACAGACTCATCAGAGTAGTCGTTCTGTTTTAAGTACTGCGACCCAATCCTTCCCATTTTAAACATTTACCAGTATCAGCTGTTCAGAAGGGGGAGCAAGAGCCCCTCTAATACATGGTTACAGAGTAATCTGACTATGGAGGAAGGCTCTTCCTAAACAACTGCAGACACTGGGACTGTGTTATGACCTGACCTGTGACTATATACGCGTGCATTGATAATAAGGTTTTTATCGTGCATATGAACAGCGGGGAATCTTCGCTGCCCCAAGATGGTGGAAATACTCCCTCAGTAACGGCAGTGTGAATGCCTGCTACATAATAAAAGGGCACCCCTGGAACAGCTTTGCATCCCAGCATGCCTTGAGGCAAGGGAGATGTTAAGTGGGAGCCGCCAAGCAGTGCCGTTCCTTCCCCACCCTCGCTATCGCTCAACTGTTTTCTGGGACGCTACAGAATGTTGCCTTGGGGTAGTTGGCTGAGTAGTACGATTGCTGATGAAACAGTTGTTTTCTCCCAACTAAATACATCTGTGGTTTATGCCACAGTGCCTCATTATTATAAACGCACAGAAGAAATGCATGGTCTGAAGAACAAAGTATCACTGGTGATACATTTATATGTTGTGAAATATTTCTGTAGTCAGAACACACGTGAGTATAACTGCAGGAATAGGAACAATTCAAGACATTTGAACCATTCTCTGGATTCTCCTGCACCAGTCTTTTAATTCCATGAGCTTCCTGCCCATGAATTCCAAAACCTTCCTGTCAGCACCCTGAATAAACTTCCTCTGGCTTCCAGAAGACCAAATGACGGCTCCTTCAAGTTTTATTCCAGAAGTCAAGTACCAGCAACAGCAGCAAACTATACTTACAGCCAAATTTTATCCTGGACCTATGGCAACGGAGCTCATGATAGGATTGGGTCCCTATTCTTCTGGCCAGTGGCAAGAGGCCAAAGGATCCTTCTTGCCTCTGATCATGGTGGCAGTATCATTATATTTAAATAACGTTTTCCTTACCAGGTGCTGAAGAGTCATCATAGCTGGCACTAGGCTATCCTATAATGGGAGTGCCAAAACTGAGAAGGCCCTTTTGTCCCTGGTCACCCCCATTTCACCAGAAGGCAGGGGAGGATTTTTTAAAAAGGGTCTTCAAGGATTATCTTAAAACACAGAGAGGTTCATGAAAGTAGGCCAAGCCCTGTGATTTTTAGATCTTGGAAGAGGTTACATATATATTTATTATTTTTTTACTATAAACCGCTTTGAACTTTTTGTTGAAAAGCGGTATATAAATACTGCTTGATATATGTTCTTATCCTATCCTGTATGGTACTCAGGGCAGCACAAATGGTTCTCCTCTCCTTCACAGATTAAAAGCGACTGCCCCACAGTCACCCAGGGCCCTTCATGGCTGAACAGAGATTTGAACCTTAGCTTTCCTGACCTAGTTTGGTGCTTGGACCACTTACACCACACTAGTTCTTGAAAACCAGCACTTTGGATTGAGCCCAGAAATGTAGTAGCAGCCAACCCTGTTGTCTCGCAACTGGTGAGATCAGGGCCGGCTTTAGGAACACGGGCATTCCTGTGGGGCCCCCCCCACTCACCAAGCAGAGCACTTGTGGGTGCTGTACACAAAGCATGACACCTGAAAATGGTTGATGGCATGGTGGCATCACTGCCAACTGCTTCCAGGAAGCCCAATTTTGACCATTCGAAGGCAAGGGCAGGTGGGAGGGCCCAAAGAAAAGCTGCTTTGCTATCCCCACTGACTGACAGCCCATTAAGATCCCGGCTGCAGCAGGCGGCGATATCTTCACTGTTCTGGTGTGGGGGCCCCCAAAGTGCGGGGCCCAATGTGATGACATTGGTCACATTGGCTTAAGGCTGGCCCTAGATGAGATGCTCCATTTGACCAGTTCCAGATTGTAACTTAGCCATTGTACTTTTGATTGGATCATTGGGTCCAGTGTCTTGAATAGTCCCCCTAACTAGGAGGCTACCTGATGCTTTTTAATCTGTGAATTTTGCAAGTGTGGGTTCGACTACAGGCACAGCCATGCTAATGTTTCTTCCCCTGCCCTTTGCTGTGGAACAGGAAAGAGGAAGATCGAAAAGCCATCGTTACTGGCCGAAACTTGGCTCCAAGCACAGTTCAGCCACTTATGGGAAGTTCAAAGTGACCACCAAGTTCCGCACCGATTCTGGTCGCTATGCCACCACTGGTCTGAAAGTCAAGCACCTTTTGTTAGGACAGGAGAAGACGGTGTGGCATTTGCAGTACACTGACTGGCCTGACCACGGTTGTCCCGAAGAACAAGGCTTCCTCTGTAAGATGTCTTGCATGCTAATGTAAAAGTGGTGGAAGGGACTTTGGAGAATATGGAGTTTGAATCCATAACTAGTGGCTTGATCAGGCTGCTGCACCTCACTGATGGGAGTGAGGATGCACATGATGAAAAAATGCACGACAGTTGTATTGTCCTAAGGATGTGAATGATACTATTATTTTGTTAAGTGTAAGACTTGTATGGCAATTTTGGCCAGCTTTTTTTGGCCCGAAGTGGGTTGGAATGGAGACATCCACCTTCATCAGTAAATAGGATCAGCAGTCAGAGGCCTCTGAGTCAAATCTGCTTTCCCAGCTTCCATCCTAGAGGTGAAGATGACATGAAATAATGTGGTGCTAATGGCAATAGAATGTGCCCAAGTGTCACTCTCTAATAGAATGGAGGCTGAAGCCCCCTGACCCCTTGCTCAGTTCTCAGAGCATCCCTGCAAGAAAACTACATCCAGGGTGATGGTGGTCTTTTGGGGGAGGGCCATGGCTCAGTGATGTTGTACAGATCTCAGGATCGACTCATTTTACATAAAAATCAAGAAGCATGTATAGGAAAGACTCTTGCCTTAAACTTTAGAGATCTATTGCTGGTCAGCGTAGACAACGCTGGGCTAAGGCTGTAATTCTTTTACACTTTCCTTACAATGGAAGTAATCCCCATTGACTAGAATGGAATCTACTTCTGAGTAGACATGCCTAGGACTGGGCTCTTAAATGGACCAATGGATTGATTATGTTGACCAAATTCAATACAGCCGTGTTCTCGGTATCTGCTGGGGCTTGGTTCTGTGACTCCCCATTGATACCAAAAACGGTGTTAAATAAAAGCAGTTCAGACAAAACATGAATCAGTAGAGCAGTCAATTAGCACTGCTATTTTCAGCTTGCTCTAGGAAAATGACCCCCCCTCCCTTTGCCCTCTCTTGCTGAAGAATGGAACGCGGAAGTGACATTCTTCAGCGGGAGAGGGTCTCGCAACGAGCTGAAAATAGCAATTCTAATAGCCTGACTCCCTAGAAAAGCGGTTTTTAGAATGGGGACATGTTTTTTCCCTCTTCTCCACAGATCGGTAAGGTTCTTCTTATCTGCAGTGGCCCTCAGTGTTGAATCAAATCAGTGTATAAAAAAATCAGTGTATAAAAAGGCTGGACCTTTGTATAAGGCGGCTGCATGCGTGAAAACCACGCAGATTTCTGTCTGTTGCCATTACAACAAAGGGCCTGGTAACATCTTCAGGGCCTTTGAAATGCTGTGGCTTCCAAGCCAACATAATCCTAGCAGAATAAGATATGTGTTTTTACACAGGGCAGTATGTGTGGTGGTACGTGGGATTCTCCCCCACACACACACACACACGTGGGGCTACCTGGGTGCAGGAAAGCCCGGTGTGGGCATAGCAGCCCTAACTCCTGTTTGAGAGAGAGAGAAAGAGGGAAGTCGTATTTGAAATGCAGGCGCATTCTGCAAGGGAAGGGAAGAGCCAGATGGAAGCTTCCTTCTCATTAGACACTGCCTCTGACAGGCGTTCGTTTCAAGGGGACCTTGCTGCTGCTCTGATCCCAGCCTGTTAATAGCAGAACTTGCTGTAAGTAATGTCTACAGTCATCTGCTTCAGGGACTTGGGGATTTGCAGAGGGTGAAATAATATCTATGTGTGTATTTGTGGGTTTCTTTTTTTTTTTTTTTAAGAGCTGTTTAATTTAAAGAACCAAAGTCCCACGTAGTAATTGACACCCTGCTGGTACTTGCTGGATTCAGTGCTGACTGCTGTCCAGAGGCCAAATAATTAGTGCCTTATAATAGCAGTAAATTATCGTAATTTAGAAGGGAACTTGTTTCGCCATACATTTGTCATCTTTAATGTGAAGCTGCCTAGGACTGGGGGGGAATGTAATTTCCGCTTTGTTCCCACTTTCCAGTTTATTTGGAGGAGATCAAGTCCGTGCGGCGCCACACCAACAGTGTGCTGGACAGCAGCAATAACTGCAACCCCCCAATTGTCGTGCACTGTAGTGCTGGGGTGGGGAGGACGGGCGTGGTCATTTTGACGGAGCTCATGATTGGCTGCTTGGAGCACAATGAGGTAAGCGAGTGTACCTTCTTCAACCCGCCCCTTTCCCACAGGTGCAATCCAGGAAGCACTGCTGCAGAGGTAAACTTAAGGATCTACGGGCAAGTGTCTGCATAACCAGCCTCTATTTGTTCTTGTCATCACCACCATTCCTCCTCAGCTCCCCTGGCAGAGAGCTTTGAGGAAAAGCAGAGGTTTATCTAATTTTATGGGGGTGTCCAAAAAGGGAAGAAACCGCGGACAGACTCATTCTCTAACCCACAGTGTGAGTAAGAGATAACCCAGCCTCCCCCTCAGGACCTTGGGCAAGAGTGAGGGATTTCTCTCGTTTGCCCTGCTGTTTCCTTCCTACACCAAACTGTAGCTCAAGGGAGTGTGCAGAAGGGGGCATGTGTTACTGGCAGTCCTCCTTGCGATAGGGCCAGTCTTGACCCTGTCTCACTGTCAGTGGAAACGCTGTCTAATTATGCACAGTAAGCAAATTTAATAGGACCGACTTTCAAGTAGGCACCACAGTGTCTCTGCCCAATCCTATCCTCTGCCGTAGTATCACATGCAGCTGTGCTAACAGAGGCTCAGCTTCATGCCGTGGGGATCAGGCAGCCCTCAGGAGGTAAGTAAAAAATATTTTTAAATATTTTTAATTACCTCCCAGTAAGCTGCCCAATTGTGTATAGGTCTCCTTTGAACAGCTGCTTTGCAGGTATAAGTTCAAAGAGAGTCAGGGGGCGTTCTGGGAAAGCGTTTTGGGGATAGGATCCGGGCACAAGTTTCTGCTGCTGGATCCAGTCCCTTGCTCCCCTAACAAGTCTCCTGGTTCTTCTCCCATGCCCCATTACTCTCTGTGCCTATGGCCCATCTCCTAGCCAGTGTATCGAAACCTGCGGAGCCTTCTGGAGCTGCTATCACACCTTTTGCCATTTGCAGCAGCACGTGACACCTGGTTTTCAGACCTCTGTAAAGTCCCTTGCGCTGGCAGATTGCTAGCTATGACGATGCGTGGTAAGATTGGAGCCCTCGTGGTATATGTGTTTTCTAATGGAAAGATTTTTCTTGCATGGCATACATAGAGTGGTGAATCACAGCTGTTGGGAGAAGGGTGGGCAAGATTTAAAGCCCATTTTTGCAAGCCTGAATGCAAATCAGAGTTTGAGATGGTTGTGATAACTCTAAATGACATGCAAGTTATCTGTACCAGACCTCACGAAGAGATGAAATTTTGACTTGGAAAATGAGGATGTAGCAACTGCTTGTTTTGCATCAGGCAGGAAAAAAAACACACCATGTCAGATGCTCGGCTATTAAGAGTTGGGCTGGGCTAAGCTGTGCGAGTCCAAACTGGCCTGCATTTTTCCCCTGTTCAGTCAGGACCATGTTCTAACTGGCTTAGTAAAAGCAATTAGGTCATGAACTAATGATCATATTCCATGCACAAGCATTCTTTGGTATGGCACAAAAGCGTAACAGAGTTGAAGGGGAAACGCTTATCTATCCACATTTGATGGAGGCTTGGAAGAACCACAGGATTTAGTGAGTTACGCCACCAGGGACCTGGTAGAGAGAGCACTTATTGAGGCCTTGCTTTCTGAGCAGATCTCTCACCCTAATTAGTTTTGAGGTCCATGCACACTGTCTTCCCTCACTGCAGAGAGAACATAAGAAAAAACTGGGCTGGGCTACATTTGTTTGCTTGTACTAGAGAGGAAACATTGCTGGTGTATGCTTTGCATGCACCAGATTCCAAACCCGGAGAGCAGATCTGGGAAAGATCTGTGCCTGAGACCTGGCAAGCCACTGCCTGTGCTAGCCTGGACGGACTAATGGTTTTAATATTTTGTTTGTGCAGAGTATCTTATGACCATTCAGTTTACAATTTCGGTGCACAGTGGTCCTGTTGGGCAGGGAAATACAAGTGCAGAAGAGAGCAACTAAAATGATTGGGCTGGGGCACCTCCCTTATGAAGAAAGACTGCAGCGTTTGGGGCTCTTCAGCCTAGAAAAAAGGCGCCTGAGGGGGGACATGATTGAGACATACAAAATTATGCATGGAAGGGATAGAGTCGATAGAGGGATGTTCTTTTCCCTCTCTCAAAACACCAGAACCAGGGGGCATCCACTAAAACTGAGGGTTGGGAGAGTTAAAACAGATAAAAGGAAGTACTTTTTTACCCACCGGGTAGTTAATCTGTGGAACTCCTTGCCACAGGAGGTGGTGATGGCATCTGGTCTTGATGCCTTTAAGAGAGGATTGGACAGATTTCTGGAGGAAAGGTCCATCGTGGGCTATAGGCAATGATGGATTGTGCAACCTCCTTACAAAGGTGGTGGGCTACTGGTACCGGGTGCAAGGGAGTGGCAACAGGATGCAAGCATCTTGTTGTTTCATGCCTCCCTGGGGCACCTGGTGGGCCGCTGTGAGATACAGGAAGCTGGACTAGATGGGCCTTTGGCCTGATCCAGCACGGCTCTTCTTATGTTCTTATGTTCTTATGTTATGTTCTTATGCTGAGCGAGCTCAGTGCAGCCCCCTTTGTTTTGTTGTATTAAGGGAGAGAGTCTAAAAGTAAGTTGAAAATTCTTTCCAGACTTTAACGCCAAAAGAATCCATACAGTGTGATTAGTTGCGGGGTCATCTGCTGGGGCAACCTTTGGATCACCACCGTAAGAGAGACCGTTGAGTGTTTGACCAAGGAAGTATGGATAGTGTAGAAGAGTGTCCAGCAGTGGTCTCTGTACTGGATAGGTGTGGTAATAAAGAAGCAATTATGGTAGATGGAAATTCAGAGGAAAAGAGAGTTGGGGTCTCAAGCAGTGGCGTTTCTACAGGGATGGCAAAGCTCTAAGTGTGGCAAGAAGCCTTACCTTGCAGTGGAAATCACTCCTCTCCTGCACCATTTTAGCCAATCCTCACAGGGAACAGCAACATCTTGGCGTTGCTTACTGGCTACAGCAGTAAGGGAGAGAGGAGGGATTTACATGACAGGGTAAGGCTTCTTGCAACACTTAGAGCTTTGCCATCCCTGTAGAAACACCTCTGGTCTCAAGCATTCAACATTTCCAGTCAAGGTGATACGAGTCCAAGAACGACGCTTGGAAGAAGAAGTTGTATGAATGGCCCAGTTCCATTCAGGGCCTATGGCAATAGATCTCACAGAATGTAAGCCTTGCCCCAGCCGTGCAAGTGCCAGACCTCCATCCTGCACTTTGGAACTGCTGGCACAAAAGGCTGGAGGCTCTGTATCCATGCCGGCGGCTCCTAGACGCCCCACCGGAGCAAGGAAGGGGGTGGGGTGGGCCATTTGAGAGAAGATCAGGACAAGGACTGGGCCAAATTGGGAGCTGGAGGGGGAGGATCTCAGTGGTTGCAGTGCACGCCAAGATCCTACCCCCCTTTTCTGAGCCTGACACACTCCAAGAGGCTTCTAGGACTTGGTGGAAGTAGCTGGCTTAGGTCCACAGAGATCCATTGGTGTCCGGGCAGATGACGAGGAGGTAAACAAACCTGATTTTTACTTATGACTCCCAGGCCGTCTCGTTGCCCCTCCCCCCCACCGTTGCATGCAGGGTCCACTCCACTGGCGCAGACGTATCCCACAGGTAGTGGGGGATGTAAGACTGGGCTGCTAGTGAAGGATGGAGCCATTGACACAGAGTGAGCAATTCTGCACACTGTCAGGTGACCTGATCGTAGGCTGGAATAAGGAGTTGGCACTTGCTCAGTGACAGATGTGCTTTGATTTCCCTGCCTCTTTTCTGGCTAGTCAGTATGCTATTATTATTCTCCCTTTCTCGTGCAAAGATGACAATAAATGTTTTTAATGGCTACCACATTTGCAGTTTGCTCTAATTTTTCTTCTTGTAAAAAGCCTCTCTCTTTCACATGACCTTATTCACATGCCGGTTTTGATGACTACTGATTCCTTCCCACATCGCTTGCGTAATTGCATGGCTTCTATGCTTTTATGGCAATATCGTTGACATTTTCCTCTTTTTCTCCACACGTTTGCTTGTTTCCTTGATAAATAATAACTTACGTTGTCAGCGAGTGATGGAAGTCCTGTGTTGTTGTTGGCAATGGGAGTTCCCCCCCCCTCCCGTAAGTAGCTGGGTGGGGACGATCTGAGAGCATGGACAGGGAGTATTAAAGCCCTCCTTCCCTGCCATGGTCCCGACTCACAGGGACCCCAATCCAACAGCTCTTTCACATTTTGAAAAACAGGCACAACACTTGTAAAGCACATGCTTACTGTAATGGTAATAATGCATTATTTCTCAATGCACTAGCCCAAGCGTTCCATAGTAGGACAAAATCAGCAGTAATTAGGGGCCTGATTCTATCGGGCCTAGTGCCAGCAGTAAGCGCCAGTTGTGAAAGTACTGTAAGGTACTACCAGTGCTGGCAGTAAGGGCTTATTGCCAGTGCTGGGCCCAGGCACCAGGAGGACCTGACGCCATGCCTCCTGGTGGCGTGTTTTACTGCTGCCAGCAGTGTACTTGTTTGGGGCTTGGGGGGTGGTACTGGATGGAGGAGGGGCAGAGCTGGGGGTGGGACCAGTGGTGGTGGGGAGTAATGGTGCTTCAAGATACAGACTGACATGGGGCTTGGTACACTTGTCCATTTGGACCATGCTGTCTGCACTGAAGCTGTCTGCACTGAAGCTGTCATCCCAATGTGCTTTTGCTCCCTTATGGACGAGCCCCATTGAACACTGTGAGATTTACTCCTGAGTAAATGTACATGAGATTGCACTGTGACACTTCCACTCCATTTGATCTGGCCACATTCGGTTTCGGGAATTCGCAGAGTCTCCATGTGGCTTGCAGGTGTCTGAATCGACAGATCCAGCCTCAGATTCCGCCACCTGGAAAGCTCCCTCACACCCAAAAATATTTGATCCCGATGTGATTTAGCCAGCAACACAGTGGGTTCCCCCCTTCCTTATGTTGCAGTGACCCAGTTAGCCACCACACGTAAAACGTTTATATGATTTTTTTTCCCTTCCATTTTACAGAAAGTGGATGTTCCTGTCATGCTGCAGCACCTGAGAGAGCAGAGAATGTTCATGATTCAAACCATTGCTCAGTACAAATTTGTCTATCAGGTGCTCATCTTGTTCCTGCAAAACTCCAGACTCATTTAGCATCCTCCCAGGAGGCTGGCCTTCTCCACTCCTCCCCCCCTCTCTTCACCACATGCATAGACGCAGCCTTGTGGACCTGGCTGAGAATCGTGCCCTCGGCAATATCTTCTCTTACAGTATTGTATGGCACTTGCTCAGCATTGCCACAACGGTAAGGAGAACTTGTTCTTCCGATGGAGTATTTTATACGAGCTAATTTATTTTTGTGTTCCCTTGAAATGATGTGTGAATTTTCTTAATTTGTGAAAACCTGTGATGACGATAGAACTGAACCACATTTGATGCGACTGATCTGCACTGCAACCTGACCTGGGGCAAGTGGAGGGAGGATGCTCCTATCTGACCATGTTCTCTCAACCTGTGCATCGATGGCGATGACGTGTGAGGGGGGGTGGTTGTTTTTGGTTTCTTTTTGCAACCTGTTCTAGACATGCACACAAGAGGCACGTCCCTGCTTCAAATGCATCTGACTGACTGTGTGTTGTCCAACTGAGAAAGCAAATGTATGTATTGCCTTGATACAGGCTGAGCATCCTTAATCTGAAAACCCCAAATGCCCCAAAATCTGAGACATTTTGAGTGCCGACATGACTCCACATGTGGAAGATTCCACACCTGACCTTGTGTGTTGGGTCGCAGTCAAAACACAGATGCACCATAGATATGCACAAAACTGTACTCGTTTCTTTAGAGCAGGATTGGGCAAACAGTTTGGCCCGAAGGTCACACTGAGGTATGAAAACTGTATTGCGAGCCATTAGGAATACTGGTTACATGTATATAATATTTAGCCCCCTGTTATAAACACACACACACACACACACACACACACACACACACACACACACAGACAGACAGACAGACAGGCTGGGGTTGAGAGCAGGGAAATGGGTAGTGCCTGAATTAACTTACCAGTGATTACCTTGCATAAGTAATATTTTTTTCTTTTTGTTTTGTTGTTAGCTGGGATGCTTTCCAATGAAAAGTTCTTTCTTCCTTTTTTTTCTTACCTACCTACCTACCAAGTTCCTCAGGCATGCCACATGCTCTCCCCTTATTGCATACATTGCACTTTTCCCTTGTGCTGACAGACATCCCTGGTCGAGCCTGCCTCTCCTCCCAGGCCTCTTGCAACAGCAGTGTGGCATGGAGGAATGGCTGTGGGGAGCAATGAGGGGTCTGAGTGAGAACGGAGAGCTGCCCTTCCTCAGTGAAGATGCTTCTGGAAGCCATTCTTGTCGGCTGGTGCGAGAGGTGTGGCTCGCTTTGATGAGGCCTCGCTGTATGCCTGCCGAAGCTACTCCAGCTTTCCATGTGGAGTATGCTGTGGAGGGTGCTTAAGAGGATAGCGGGCAGGTGGTGCTACATCAGTGTCCACTACTGCCATTGGCTGCTGCAGGCAGGAGGCGGGGTTTGCTCTTGACTTTGCTTGCTGTCTGTGCACATGGCAGTTGGGGCAGGATGGGCTGCACAGGGACAGACAGGAATGTTTTGGAGCAGCAGTTCCTTGGTGGAAGGCCAGATTGGAAGCTCTCATGTGGACCAGACTGGAGGCTCTCGGGGGCCAGATCTGGTCCATGGACCTGATGTAACCAACTTTGCTTTAGAGATTTTGTTGCTTCTTTAGTTTATTCTTGTTTTCAGTCCAACATCTCCTTGCTGATGCCAACATATCTCTTGTTAAATTAGCTGCAACCATTTAAAGTCTTTTAGTGGCATCTGCGTGATAATTGCACAGAGACGCTTTGTATCTGGGAAGCTGGCCAAAGAGTAAACCTTGAAGCAAAGTGTATTAAATTAGTTATCTCATTATAGCTTTTTGAATAATTTCCTAATGATGAATTAAGTTTGAACCCAGAGCTGTCAAGTCCCATTGCTCCATTTGGCCTGACAGGTAGGGAGTAAGATGGCAGGAAAATCCGCTCCAAGGTTTGATTGCTAGGCTATCTGGGTTGAAATGGGTATATTTCTTGGCTTTTCTGGACGTGCACAAAAAAGCAAAGATATTTAATAAGCATACATAATAGATGCAAAAAGGGCAATGTCGATGAGGTGTTGCCAAGGCTTTTTGTCACATCGCACGTCTCCTCTGCACAAAATTGCAAGGGAGAGCCGGCTGAAATGGAGGAGGAATGCTCACGAGCGAGCCAAAGAATTGCAAGCGTAAGAAGCAACCATTTCCATGCCATTCCTAAAAGGAACAATGGAGCTCGGAGTGACTTTTCCACTTGTTAGAATGTATGTAATTTTCTCCCATTAGATTTGACCTTGATGAACTCTGTTTAACATCTTATTCAAAACAAGAGAGACTGGCCTAGCTCTGAAGATTCCTCTCTGTCCTCAGTGTTTTTTGTTTTCAGAATGTGATTAGCTGTTCACGCTTGTCTTTTGACTTTTGTATGATTTTACAATGGCATTTTATGGAGTTTTGCAAACCACCTTGAATGTCATGGTTGAGATAGGAGGGGAGTGTCCATTTTAAACACACACACGAGAAATAAAAAATAGAGACATGAACACCAGTTCTAGTAACAAGCTCTGAGTTTGTATTCAAAAGAAATTCATTATTGCCGTTGTTCTTCTAAAACTAAATTTTTGTTCCACTTTTTAAAAGCATTAGTGACACTAGAAGATGCAGGACAACACAGTTATTAACCTGTTGCAATAACCTCTGATTGGAACATTCTCTCTTCAAAATAGTATCTATATGGATACTTAGGGAAAGGTTACATATGCAGATGATTCTAAATGGCACCTGACTTATCTTACAGAAACTAACAGTGCAATCCTATGCATGTCTGCTCAGAAGTTAAGTCCCATTGTAATCAATGGGGCTTATTTCCAGGAAAGTGTGTATAAGATTGCAGCCTAAATCAATTTTATGTCACTGGATTTTTTTTTCTCATCCTGTTTTTACTGCAGTATTTGTATGCTTCAGTTGAGATTTGCTTTGTTAACCTGATTTCAAGAGCCATTATTAGACAAGTTCTCTTATATGTATAAATTTTGTAAACAACTGAGGGTGACTGGCTTTTTAAATTTTCAATTAATTCACTTTGACTGCCATGCACACATTTTTGTACTATTGAAGCTTTTTTAAAAAAAAAAATCTATGCATGCTTTTTGTACTCTAATGTATATTTATATCAGTACATAAGCTTGTGCTTGTCGGTTTTATGTTTTGTATAGAACCGATTGACTTTTGACAGTATTTTTGCACTTTTGTTCTTTCCCCTTCTGTTTTTTATAAAGTTTTCCTTCAGCATTAATTGATGGCAATAATTTTTTACACTTTTCACTGCCTTTGTGTAAATAGCTGCCTTTTCCAATGTACGGAAGTTTCGACTCAAACTTGTTTGATAAGACAATGCCTAGCCTTCATATTATGCAATAAATCTTTTTCTCAAAAATTTCTGTTTTCGGCTTATTAATTGTAATTGCCTCTACTTATGCAATGTTGCAGCTTCTGTACTTGTAGCACACGCCTGCATCAAGCAATAAAAGGTAAAGGTTTCCCTACGACCAAATGGTCTAGTCGTGACTGACTGTAGGGGGCAGTGCTCATCTCCGTTTCTAAGCTGAAGAGCCGGTGTTTGTCCAAGGACAAGCTGTTGTGGTAATGTGGCCAGCATGACTATATGCCATAGCTCATGGAACACCGTTACCTTCCCACTGAAGTGGTACCTATTTATCTACTTGCATTTTTAGATGCTTTCACACTACTAGGTTGGCAAGAGCAATACACACCACTAAATTTGTAATGAGCTTTTGACTGCATTTGCAGCTTCCTTCCTTCTTATGAACAGGAGCTTGTCAAACGTTTAAGTGACATAGTTCCTGGGCTTGGTATTTACTATATTTTTATTCCACATTTCTCCCTGTACGGGGATCCGCAGTGGCTTAGTAGATCATAAATTGTCTAGAGCGATGTTAGGGGGATCTTTTGTTTTTAGGTAAGGGGAAAAGGTAGCAATTAATCTGAAAGAACTTCGAAGGCATCTGCTCAAACTGTTACATTGAAGCAGAAACATGCACACCAGCACTTCTAACAGATTAGCTACTATTGCCCCAATTGCAACATGCTATCCTAAGGCTACCTACAGGACAAGAAACAAGTTGAATGATACTTGATCAACATGTTTCTGTACGGGGAGGTGATCCAACCTGTGCTTTAGTAGAAAAATTTCTGAGAGGGAAAATTGTCAAGTGATAGTCACTGAGATTGAAAGCTTAAAAAGGTAACGGTTTCCCCACAACCGAATGGTCTAGTCATGACCGACTGTAGGGGGGTGGTACTCATCTCCGTTTCTAAGCCAAAGAGCTGCCATTTGTCCAAGGACAAGCTTCCGTGGTCATGTGGCCGGCATGACTATACGCTGTAGCATACAGAACGCCATTACCTTCCGCCCAAAGTGCCAACCTTCTGGTCAACAAGCTCAGCTCAGTGGTTTAACCTGCAGCGCCACCACATCCCACCACGATTGAAAGCTTAGTACCTGGCTAAAACCACCACAAAGTATCATAAGCCTGTGACCTAAACCCAAAGGAAGATGGTCCCACTCTATGCCTTTAGCAGAGCTTGGCAAGGCAGTATTTAGTAGCCCTATTGGGCGTGTGAGAAAACCAGAGGGATCAAATCTCTGCTTCTGTGCCCCCTTCTAAACAGCTGCGTTGTGCAATTGTCTCTTTTCTGCTTGGGACTACGTAGGGGCAGCTTTAGCAGCAGGATCAAAGGAAGAACTGCCATCCCCTCCCACGCACACCCAACGCTTGTTTGCCTGCACAATGCCTCCTATAGCTAAGAATGTACAATCTGCCTCCTTCCATATTCTCTATGCCCACACACTAGCTCAGGAGTGTTCTTAATGTTCTCTCTGGTTTGTTGTCTCCCGTTGGAAGTGTGGCAGCTATGAGGAAGAATGTTTAAAGAGCAGAAGCTGATGAATACATCCAAATCTAAAGGCATGGCATAAGTAGATCCATATTGTCCTTCATTCCAGACCTTTATTGTTAGCAGACTTGGCAGTTTCGAGTTTAAACACTCTCCATGCATGAAATACAATCTGATTAGTTTAATGGCCTTGAAATAGGTGCAAGAAAAGCATCGGTTAGTGCAGGCCATAATAATACTGGTATTTATATACCGCCTTTCTTGGTCATTAGATTGCTCCTTTGACTTTAATCCAAGGTGGTTTACATAGGCAGGCTTTTCTAACCCCGGGGTTTTTTACAAATCACAAAGAAGTTCTATCAAGAACTACTACATTAAATGAAACTTTCATAGTCCAGTCTTTCTTTCTGGCCACACGCTCGCCTTCCCGCCAGCTGATAAACTGCTTCTTTGCTCTCACCAAAGAAACAGCTGGCCCAGCACAACTCCTCTCTCACAGGCAGCCAGAGACAGCTCAACAAGTGTGATTCAGTGTGATTCAAAAGCATCAAGACACAACCCATCCGCTTGAAAATGGTTTCAGTGGTTAATTTCATCTCCGGTCAAATATGTCTCTGGAGCTTAGTATGAACTAAAGTATTAACTTCCAGCCATTCATGCTTATTGTATCCTGAAATACTACACGTGTGAGAGGTGTACGGCCAGAACTTAAGACAGAAAGAACAGCAAATGCTGTAACGTATTTGTATTATGTAATCAATGCGTTCAGTCCTATTGTACCAAATACTGTTCTAACTAACCAAAAAAGAAGAACCAAAGATTTGATTTCCACACCTCCAGGTCAGTATTGCTGCTGCATGTGACTAACCCCCCCTACTATGTGCAGATGTAGATGCCAAGTGGAGGGCACTGGAAAAGGAGCCAGATGTGCCTCAACGTATTCCTTAATCTTATATCACCCAGACAAAGTAGCATATTCTCATCCATCTCTAGCAATGGATAAAAGAAAATGGTTTGGGTAATAGGATATGCCACTACACCAATGTTTACACCTACACTACTATTTGCATGTACTAGACATAAACGGTTTTTCCTGCTGACACTTTTTAGGCATTTTCCCAGATTCTTCAAATGATATGAGTCATCCATGTTTTGGTCCTATGTAAGGATCAAAACCACTATGAAAATCCTCATACAGTGTAGAGGATTTCAAGTTTTAAAAGGCGGTGGCTGCCTTAAAATGTTTTTAGTACATACTGTACATAACAGGGAAGATATCGATATATGGATGGCTGCCCACCGGAAAAAGAAAATGCACGTGGCCCATTTGTCATCTTCACTTACTGCTGGTTTTGCCATAATAGCCGACGGATCTGATGAGGGAAGATCAAGCTTTTTCAGATCAGCTCTTAGGTGCTATTCCAGCCAGCTAGTCCCAAGGAGCATGCTTAAAGTCTTCTTATAGCTCCATATATGGTAAATTGGTCAGCGCAGCCTTTTTTCTTCTTGCTTTACCTATGAATCTTCAAGAATATAGGAGATCTTTCATATCATTTCTTGGGGAAGCTGCGTGATGTTTCATTATTTTGTTAGACTTAGCGCCCTGGGAGTTGGGAATGTTGAAGATGTACCATGTAGGCAAGAGCAAACTTTATACCAAACTTTGGGGCACAAGTTTGACCCACAAGCATGGATGAAACAAAGATGAATGGAAAAAGTGTGACCTACAACATATTTTCAGAAGCCAAAATCTGTGCCGCAATAATGAGGAGGCGGGCACAGGCAAGGTTGTTCTAATTTAATGAATTGCTTTGCATGGCTAAGAAACATAAAACATTAAAAGCTGTAGAGAAAAGAGCTGGTCATCTCTGCACATGATCAATCAAAGGCATTGACTGTATGAAACCGTGGCATTTTCCTTAGGGGAAAAGAAAAGCATTCAAAAATTAAATTCATCAAGGCTCAAGATATTTCACATAAACTTCAGAGAATGCAAGAGGCAAGGCCCAAGTGCACCACATGTTTGTCATTCCAATTATTTTACAGAAAAGCTTTCATCCCATGTCAATTTTCAAAGCACTCCTGAAGTTTCCATAGCAAGGCTTTAAAGAAAGGTTGAAGGATTGCATAGAATCAAAGACTCAGTGGGCCTCTAATTCCCGTTTGATCTCTGTAACGTATGGATGATCTTTCCCATGTGCTATCTCCATGATAGCGATTGCCTGCGAAAGGAAAAAAAAATACAATTGATTCAGACAGCCTTGGTTTATGAAATGTTCTCGTCGGGGATTCTACAGAGTCAGAAACCTCTGACTGGTTTTTGTCCCCTTAAATGTACCCAATTGAAAACAGCCCATCTGATTGCAAGTATCAAACCTTATTATATATATACACACACACTCAGCACCTTTGATCCTAAGAGATCTCCCCATCCTTTTGAAAAGCACAGACAAGCCAAAAAGTTAGATGACATTGTCTCTGTCTTTCTACTCCAAACTTAACAGAAGGTGACTTTCACATAGGACCGCTCAAAGCCCAGTCTGGGTCTGCTTCTATTTATCCAGGTGATGGGGAGGGGAGTGGGTGATGCTCCATCCACCTCCTGAATGACCACCATCATGTAGTGCCAGCTGCACCAGAATAATCTCTGCATCGGACTCATCTGGTGCCAATTTTTATGCAGAGATTATGACGAAATCATGACTAGAGGCATTCCAGGATGGAAGTTGAACAACTAGGTGCACTCTCTGCCTGTGGCAACTTGGCACGTGACACACGTTGGATAGGGCCACTTGTCTGGAAGAGCTACAATAACTTTGTTGGTATTTGCATTTCAAACCTGAATTGTATTGCTAAGGCCTTGCCTACTGAGGCTTGAAACTAATCTTATATGCTATTTTTTTTTGAGAGATTCATGGACCCCACTGAAATTCACATGTTGAGGCTTTCAGCTAATGAACCCACAAATAAGTGAAGAGAACAAGACACGCTTAAGGAGTGGTTTTGCATTGTGTGAGACCAACAATCTGGTGAACACCAAGTACCATCTTGTAGCAGAAGTGTGGCACTACCTCAAATTGAGGAAGAATCCGCATAGGGTCTAATAGGAAGGTTGTGCCCCATCAACCTTCAAGAACTATCTGAGCGTATCAGTACACATGTGGATAAGAGTGATCTTGTAGACATTTGTACTTGAACATCACCAACGTTTCCTGCAAAATCCTTCCCTCAAAGGTTACTAGGTAAACTTAGCAAATCATGGGATAAGAGGGCAAGATGTGCCTTCTTATTGATCAGTAACTGATTAAAGAAGAGGAGAGAAGGGCAGGGATAAAGGGGACAGACATCAAAATAGAGTCCGCCAAAGATCTGAACTGGCACCAATGATATTTAACTGATTTGTCTGCTTGGGAGTCAAGTAAGAGCAATTAAGTCACCAAAATTATAATGCTACTTCATACAAAGTCAAAACATTGGCTCATCCACCCAAGTATTGTCTTCTCTGATTGGTGGTGACTGTCAGACAAGGACACCTCCCTGTCTTTTCTTTGGAGAGCCCTTTAACCAGTTATTCCAGGGGTTGAACGCAGCACCTTCTGCATGCAAAGGATATGCTGTATCACTTAGCAACAGCTCCTCCATCAGACAGTGGAGACCACCAAATTATTCAGGAGTCTGGAATCCCAAGACAGGAATACACATCTCCACACCCTGGACAAGCGTGTTTTTGCAATCCTGCCTCTTGAGCTAAAATCAGCAAGAACATTATTATATGGCATTTGTGCACAATTAATGTTGTAGAAGCCCCAGCCTTTTCATTCTCAGGGCCCAATCCTATCCAACGTTCCAGTGCTCATGCATCCATGCCAATGAGGTGTGTGCTGCATCCTGCAGTCATGGAGGCCTTCTTAAGGTAAGGGGATGTTTGTTCCCTTACTTTCAGGGCTGCATCAGCACTGGAAAGCGGGATAGGATTGGGCCCTTAGTTTCCCAGATAGCTTTATGATCTGACTCCTCTGCCACTAATAAACATAGCTTATCAGGAGAGTACTGCATATAAGAAACCTCATACTGAAGGAGGAGGTTGAGAAAAATAGGCAAAACCCCAATACCTCAAAACCAACCAGCCCAAAACCAACCAACACCCCCAGACCAGCACAGAGGGTTTTCCAACCACAGAGGAAATACGTATATCGACTACCATATGCACCAACATTCAAGAAAGCTACTGAAAGGCAATCTGCTTTGTGCCATATGCCAGCTTCCACAAGAGCCAAGAACATTCGGTTTCTGAACAGCTCTTGATTGTACACAAACCACAGAAACTAAGGGCGACTTTTCAGTGAGGGGTCCTGTTGGGAAAACCATATGTACGAATTATACTGAACTGCTGGTTACTGCCACCTTCACTGAAGGCGATTCGAAGCTGTCGGAGAGGACTGATGTAACAAGAGCTCAACATCTAGGGATTTTATGGAAGTAATCATGCTGGTCGGAAAAGAGGGCTTTTTGCTTTGCCGTTTCAAGGTGCAGAAGCACACCAGAGAAAGGCTAAGCAAACACAGTTCAGAATATAATTGTTTTTGCCTCCTCCAGACAAGGCATTTTCAATTTCAGCACAAAGAACATGACCCGTATCAATAGCATAGGTCTTCTCTACAAGGAAAGAACATACCTTCTTGAGGGCTTTCACACCAGCTGTCCTGTTTTCTAGGCCCATGTAAAGTCTCCCTAATTTCAACCACATGGAGGCCACGTTGAGGGAATATAATGGGTAATGTTTACTGCCGGACAAGAGAGAGAACACAAATGTTTGCCTTTACAAGAAGTGGACAACTGAAACAGGGTTAATCTATATAATAGCAGCTCAGATCACAAACATAACCCTAGGCCTGACACATTGCCTCACCTCACCACAGGGGCTAAAATGGCTTCCCATTCGCCTTCCCCTTCACACTATGCATTGCTCTTCACCCTGCTATTTTTTAATGGAGATTTTGGCTAACTGGTGTTCATTCAACGTATTGTGGCCTTTTCACAGCACATTTGACCCACTACATTTTGGCCATCGTTCTGATAAACGTCCGTCCAGAAGCAATCCTATCGCTGAAGTGAAAACACGCAAGACAACTGCGGTTGTGCAGCCAGCCTAAACCAGCTTTAGAACAACCAGGCTCTGAGCCCACAGAACTAGGCAACTCACTGGGGTGATAAATCTGATTTGGGCCCCAGGGAAGGAGTGTGCCGATGTGTTTTCCCTATCACCACTCCCTGCCAGCTGATCTATGACTTCATCCTGGCATCCAATTCAAAGGGAGAGGCTCACTTGCACTCCCTGGCTAGAGAGAAAATTATGCCCTCAGATGATCTTTTGCCAACGTATCTTGCCACTGGCTCATGCACAAGAGAAGCAGGCACAGTGCAACGGTACCATCCTAATTTTTTAGCATGATGCTGCTCCGCAAAGGGGTTGTGGAAATGGCTGCAAACTCAATCATCTCACAGCAGTCCAGTTGATGAAAAATTTAATAGATCACAGAAAAGCTAAGAGCGGCTATACTCACATTCCTCAGAAAGGCAATGTCTGAGTGTGCGTATTAGGAGCTGGGATAGGCCAAGTGAATCCACTGGAACCTACAATGCCAAACTGCCCAGTCTAACTAAGAGCTCTTCAGAATCCGAGGCTGGGAGAAGCCTTTTGCAATTCTTAACCACAGAGACCAGTAGGCACTGATGCTAAGCACAAGTGCGTCACCCACATCTACTTTCACCCACATATTCTGGATTGTCACGTTCAGTTCAGAGAGGTGGAGGCTAAAGATATAGGGGAGCTGAGAGGGTGGCACCTTTGTGCCTAATACATGCACAACTGTTGCAATCAGAAGTGCTCCAACAGACCAATCTTTCAGGAATACAGAGGAATGCAGTTAAGACACTGTGGAGAGCCAGTGTGGTGCAACAACGGTTTGTCTATGCATGTGACCAGGAAACTCAGGGGCAAAACCCTGCTCAGCAAAAAGCTCCTTGGTTGGCCTGGCAGAAGCGGATCTCTCTCTGCCTAACTTAACTTGCAGGGTTGTTGTGAAGGATAAAATGACTGGGGGTGCAATCATAACCTGGAGATAGGCCAGCTCAAGGGACACTGTAAAGTATGTTTGGACCACTCTCGGGTCAGAGACGCTAACACACAGGTGTCGCCATCCTCCCTGACTCCAAGAGTGGTCCAAACATGCTCTATGGTGTTCCTTGTGCCAGCCAAACTTTGCTGTTTGAAAAAGTTTGTGCCCATTAAACCATCAGAAAGCAAAGATGTCACCTGATCACCAGATCAAGTCAGCGGTGGAATTTTCTATTTGTGGTGTCCTGTCAATGTGCACAAAGATTCGGATTTTGGAGCATTTTGGATTCGGGATGCTCAATGTGCATCCCTGATGTGCCTGTAGGCACATTTATGCAGATTCAGAATAAATTAATACTCATATAATTATTCAACTAAGAATTATCTGATCAGGGGACAGCCCTGCTTCTTAAATACGTTATACAATCAGAGTTTGCTATCCCAGGACAATCAATCAGATAAACTGGTTCACATTAACACAGATGTTATTTCACTTCCGAGCAGTGCTGTGCTACAGGTAAAGGTATTCATGAACTCTGTTTACTTAAATGAAACCAATGGTTTCTGCAGGTACATGCATTCTTTTATAGGTTGTTTCGGTTTACTAATGACACTACAAATTACAGTGAAAAAGTTAGGTACTTTACCTATATGGTTTGATTATCTTCTGTCCGTAGCGCAAAGCACCCTCCCAATCCTGCATGTACAGACAGACTCCCATGGCCTGGTACATCATGTGCAGCATATAGACATTGCTCTCTGCAAACACAGAGCCCATCTTGTCCAGGCTGAGCTCACACACCTGCAGCAGGTCACTTGGGGGTAAGCCAAGTCAAGGAATAGCACGAGTGAAAAATACCCAGTTGGGACCTCAGCTGAAAAATGATCACTTCGTAGTGTTGGTTTTTTTTTTAAAGAAAGCCGAGGTTACTGAAACGACACCACACAGCACACATATATCCAGCCATTCTCCAGTGTTTGTTTCCAGCCTCTGTAAGTATTCAGGATATGTAGCATCTCAGCCCAAAGAGGCTGTTAGCTTTGATATGGGCAGAGATAGAAGACCTCAATGAATGAGCTAAATACAAATAGGGAGGGACAAACAGTTGCCTTCATGCCCTATCTGACTAGTCCTTTTGGGTAAGCGCATTCTGAACTCCAAATCACCAGATGATCTCCCCCAGTGGTTTCATGCAGGTTTTTATTTTTACAGAACACAGAAAACGTTTGACGGAATCAATGCCACTATCTTGTGCATCTCAACACTGCACAAAAATGATTCTACTATAGCCTTCCTCTCAATTACTTCTACAACAAAAACCCCTCTGATCCGCCAGAAATCTAGGGCTGGAGATTCTTCAACAGCAGAGTAACAGAACAAAGGCTGAAAGCCATGAGACTATTCCAAATACGTGGGCCTTTCTCATGGGCCTGATACTGTTTGCTATGAGTGCCAGTTTCATAGGTTGCAGAAAGATTCTGCAAATGCAGTGGCAGAGGCAGGTTCCTGGGGCGAGCTCAATGGTTCCTAAACTTTTTAGAACCAGGACCCACATTTCAAAATGACACTCCATCAGAACCCACCTAGCTTTCTGAGTCTGAAAAGTGTTTCAATTCATCAAATGCTCAAGCCACTTTTAAAAAAATCCTTTTTAACATAGTGGCGGGGGGGACGGACGGACAACCTTCTAGAGCATTTGTTGAGCTCCACTTTCAGCAGACTGGGACCATTCTGGTAACCTTCCATTCCCCTTTGCCTGGCCTTTGATAGGAGCCGAGGCACTTTGATAAGAGCTGAGAACAGAAGGGACTTCCTTCTGGAAAGTTTGTTGGTGCCTGCGTTCATCTCAGTGGGACCACTGTACTGGCATTGCACTCCCCTCGACCTGCCCTTCAATGTGGACCAAGACACATTTAGCTGCTGCAGCCCTAATGGAAGCTGCCTGATTTATGAATGCCAAGGGGTGTGACTATAATAGCGATTGGGCAGCAGTCCCAAGTAGCAGCTTGTTTAACCCTTGATGCACATAGCCTAATCTGCCCTTTCAGTTTCACGAACCACCAGAAACCGGGTCCCGCCCCAAGGTTTGGGAATTACCGGCTTAGCTCATACAATGATGATACAGGAGGTTTACAGCAACTACAGCACAATCCTATGCATGGCTACTCAGAAGTAAGTCCTATTGAGTTCAGTGGGACTTACTACCAGGTAAGTGTATGGGATCGCCACTCTAAAGCCCCACTGAGAATAGATTTGGAGGACAGAAGTGTTAAATCAGTTGGGCTTATTCTGCTGTCAAGAGTAGAAAATGTTTCTTTCTTGAATTATTAGCCAAAAAAGGTTCCACCGCAAGCATTCAGCTATAAATCATTTTCTACATCTCTCCCTACCCCATACTGTGGGTTAAGGTACAAGAACAAGCACCACTAAGTTCAGGTTTAAAGGGAAGTAAACATGCTTGCTAAACCCATGTGTGCGTGCACACACACACACACACACACACACACACACACACACACACCCCTCCAGTCTTTCAGAAACAAAATGGGGCAACACAACAGCTTCACACACAGCAGTCCTATGCCCTGGAACATTCCTCAACAAAATGAGGCCACTAAACTGAATCTAAAAATTCTGCTTTACAGAGAGACAGATAAGTGAGAGAACAGCAAAAGATATATTTGTAGTGTTTGGCCCGTCTGAATTCCTCAATCACATTCCGCGCATACTTGATCATATCACGCACAGCTTCTGCTGATGGAGGCTCATTCAGTGTGCGGATTTGCAGCTTATCTTTGTCCTGTGGGAAGAGTTACAAGAGGGTTACAAGGGCTACTCCAACACTGTGACAAGAACCAGATCTGCACGGTACCCGAACATAGCTATGGAAAAAATGAGGGGTGCAAAGAAGTGACAGAATGTCAGAAAAATACAACTAGAACACAGCAGGGGGCATGGCACTTAACGTCATTCTTTTCCTAGGTTTTGGGTAGCAGAGGGGCAACTAGACAGGACAGCAGGAGATCTGCCCTTGCACTTCTGTCGCTTAAAACAGACCAACAACCACAACCATTGGGGGGGGGGAAGTGCTGTGAATATGGTGGAAAGAAAAGCGGGTTTAAGCCGTATTCCTCACATTTTTCATCTATGCATTCGATCCATGATGCAAGAACAACATCAGCAAGTGTTTTCAAATGGGAAAATGGCATGGGAAGAAAAGAGTTAATTAAACATCAGCGGAAGGGGGAGAAGATCAGGATCTCCCTGGTGGGGCCCTATCAAGGGCAATTATTGGTGCCAATGGTTCTGCTGACATCTTCTCCATTTAGCCCTGATATGCCTACTGGAATTTCCCTCTACTTGAACTTGCGCCAGCTAAAGCGCTAACACAGGTCTGAACAGGCCTACTGGAGACTGTGCAGGAGTAGAGGTGGGCAAATAAAAGGAATGCTCACTTACCTCTCTGCCCCTGCATGGCCTCCTGCTGCCCGCAGGATGCCTACTGCAGAGCCTGTGCTGGCACTACTGTGCCTTCTTGGCAGCACTTAGTTAGGACTGGGCTGCCCATTCTCAAGCATCTGCACTGGCTTCAAGCTGGTCTTCCAGGCACATTGAGATCCATAAAGCAAAATGGATCTTTCCCTGCATTTCTCCAAATCTCACAAGTTGTGCACAAATGCCCTCTTATTATGCCATGCACTGCCCAGAATCATATGCTGCTTTTGGCACATTAGTGCGAACAGTTGCACTCTCTCTCTGGAAAAAGAAAAGTGATTGGGCAAAAGCATAAAGGTGTGGAGACTAGAACTACATGCGCGACGTGAACCTGGTTTTGAATCTAACCTTAACCAAAGATTTATCCTGATCTTGGATAAATCATTCTCTTAGATCCAACTGCATAGCTAGAAATAAGAGGTACCTTATATTTTATTTCACCTTTTCTTTTTTGTAGGTCTGGTTTTGGCCTCATATATTATAGGCAGTATACAAAAATGAGATTGACAAATGAGATAAGAAAATATTGGCCAGATGCATCAGCAAACTATAATTTGCTGTTACAAGGCTCAGGTACTTCCCCTCTCAAGGATGAAGAGATGAAAAGTATCTACTGGCCAATATTATCATGCCATTGTACAAATCGATGGTAAGGCCACATCTAGAGTATTGTGTGCAGTTCTGGCCACCACATCTCAAAAAGGACATAATGGAGCTGGAAAAGGTGCAGAAGAGAGTGAGAAAAATGATTACGGGGCTGGGGCACCTCCCTTACAAAGAAAGACTGCAGCGTTTGGGGCTCGTCAGTCTTGAAAAATGGCACCTGAGGGGGGACATGATTGAGACATAAAATTATGCACGGGAGGGATACAGTTGATAGAGGGATGTTCTTTTCCCTTTCTCACAATACCAGAACCAGGGGACATCCACTTTTGAGTGTTAGGAGAGTTAAAACAGATAAACCTTTTTACCCAGCAGGTACTTAAGCTATGGAATTCCTTGCCACAGGAGATGGTGATGGCATCTGGCCTAGATGCCTTTAAAAGGGGACTGGACAGATTTCTGGAGGAAAAGTCAATCATGGGCTATAGGACATGATGGGTTGTGCAACTTCCTTATGTTAATAGCAGGGTACTTCAGAATGCCAGGTGCAAAGAAGTGGCAACAGAATGCAAGCATCTTGTTGTCTACTGAGCTCCCTTAGGCACCTGGTGGGCCACTGTGAGATACAGGAAGCTGGACTAGATGGGCCTTTGGCCTGATCCAGCAGGGCTCTTCTTATGTACTTTTGAACAAGCCACAGTTCCCAGTTATGTCTAAACTCAGGGAACTACTGTTTGTTCTCTGTGGTTTGTTTTTACTAACCACAGTTTGAATAAACCCGTTATCCAAGATATAAAAGGGAACAGTGCTGAAGCAGATGCGTTAACTATCCTCTTCCTCATGGCAAAGGAGCGTGTATGTATCCAAGGTTCTTACATGCTTATTCCTAAGAATAATTTGTTGTTACATCTGAGCCAGCCACTCATTCTTTGAAGGCAAACATATCTAACATCATCATCATCATCATCATCATCATCATCATCATCATCACCACCACAAAATTAATATAATTACCTTTTCTTTAGTTACGCACTCTCTGCAATCACAGGTAAAGAAATAAGAATCTCTTAATCGATCGTTCCTATCTTCTGTGGGATACAACAGGTCAATGTAACTGGTAAAAATCTAGAGAAGAAAGGTGTTTTGTTGTTTTTATACACAAAAACTAGTTTTTTAAAAGAGTTCACAGATCTCATTTCCTCTCTCTCTCTCTCTCTCTCTCTCTCTCTCTCTCACACACACACACACACACACACACACACACACACACACACACACGGAATAGCTATGCCATGTATCCATATATCAGAGGTGTTGAAACAAAAATCCACCAGTAAAGCTGATGGAGGAAGCAACTTGTGCCCAAGAATTCAGAAATGGATTGTGGTTACTCATTGGGGACAGAATGTTACTTAACTGTACATACTTCTCAAGGAAACTCAAAGTGATGCACTCTGAAGGCTAAGTGGCCACTTTATCACAACTAAACAAAGCCCTAGCAAACCATGGCACATGTTAAAATTACACATTTCTACTGGTGGATCAGTTTCTCTTCAGTCTCTTTGAAGCCAATGCAGTTTGGCTTCTCTATTTCTCTAATAATTTCTACTATAGCACAAAAAATCCCTTTCAAATTCAAGACCAAACAGGGGAATCCTCACGAACTGGCTAGTGATTAAGGTTGACTTCATCTATTAAAATGCTGGACCACAGATTTTAAAGTAGCAACACAGTAGCATAATCTCTTTTATTATATCCATCTACACCTAGTCTTACATCTGGAAGATGACCCTAATCTGAACCTCCAACTAAATGAGGGTGTGTTTGTGCATGTGCACACATACAGATTTGCCTCTATGGAAAAAATATCTATATACTATTGTAGGTATCTCCTTACAATATCTGGTAAAGATGTAATTTAAGAAGCTAATGATTCTCCATCCTTGTTCCTATAAATAATTATCTAAACAAGTATTTCAGCATTTGTCCTGAAAAAGACCATCCTGGCTAAACTCTTGTATTTACTTATGAATGGCAATGTGGCAAAGACCTAGATCTGGAAACTATGTGCTACTTTCATTTTTTTTAAACCAAGTCTTGCTGATGATAATATCCTGCACCATCTCATTCTAAAAATTAAACAGGCACAAGTCATGATAGGGAGAGGGAAGTGTTTACTTTAGGAAAGAACGTTTAAATAGCGTTTTAGCAGCATAGTCCTATAAAAAAATTTTTTTAAATAGCAACAGATACTTTGGCACAAACCCGGCACTTTTGTCAGAAGTCTAAAGCATCATTTGCAGTGGGAGAGAGATTCATTTCAAACACTTCTGGAGATGTAACCTGAATTATTTTGTGATGCAAATAGCCACTTGTCTTTGCAGAAAAAAGCATAACTCACCCCCCCCCCCCAAAAAGAGCATGCAAAGGAATGTCCTGGGCTCATTCTATTATGAAATAGCAAATATGATGGCAAGTTCCAATTGTTATAGTTAACTCTTGTTTTAGATTTATCACCCCAAATGCTTCTTTAAAAAAAGGACTGGAGGCAAACACATATCTTCATGCCACCAGCAATGCACATTTTTTAATTCGTTTGTTCTTGTTTCTGTTGTGCCCTTCACCTGCCCAAGGCAAGTAGATTTTAGCTCACAGTTGCTTGTTTTCATTCGAGAGTGAATTGCTTTTCCCTAAATACGGGAGGCAGTTTAACCTCCCCACATATACACACAATGGAAAATGTTGACAGGCTTCTCATGCAATACCTATATTGAACCAGAAGGTGGAGGCATAGGCCATGCCACTGCTTGGAACAGACCAACCTCTTACAATGTTGCTCAAACTGGATAGTGCAGAATCCTCTCTATACTAGCAATTTTTTTTAATACAAATTTTTTTTCTCTGTTCGGTGGAGAAGTTCTATCAGAGAAGTTAGTAATCCTTCCGTACTGCATTAGGTTTTTATCTCTCTCTGGCTGCAATCCTATACGCGCTTGCATGTGAGCAAGTCACACTGAAGTCAATGAGGTTTACATCTGAGTAGACATGCCTAAGCTTGTGAAATAGTCATTCTCTGTTCTAGCTTTTCCAGGTCCAAAGCAGCTCGCAAACTTGAAAAAAACGCAGCACAAAACCAATGTTAAAACATCAAGAATTCTAAAAAGTGACAATAATTAAAGCCACAGTAATGCCCAAAGATAAGATCCTAAGGTTGCCAGTTTGAGAACATCGGAAGCTTCCGTGTGCGGCAGACCTTGAGAATGCGGCTGATAAGATCTGAGCTGTCTCAGCTGCCTGTGAGAGGGGAGTTGCGCTGAGCCAGCTGCTCTTTGGTGAGAGCAAAGAAGCAGTTTATCAGCTGGCGGAAGGCAGTCGTGAAGGACTGACACGAAGGACTGGACAATGAAAGTGTCATCTGCATGTAGTTGTTCTTGTAAGATTAGAACCTTATTTGTGATTTGTAAAAACCTTTGCGGTTTCGAAAATGCCTGCCTATGTAAACCGCCTTGAATTCAAGTCAATGGAGCAATCTGATGACCAAGAAAGGCGGTATATAAATACCAAATATTATTATTATTATTATTATTATTATTATTATTATTATTATTATTA
>JAJKFI010000008.1:13858784-13886117 GCA_029204185.1 Lerista edwardsae
CACACACACACACACACACACACACACACACACACACACACACACACTCACTCCTTTCTTGGATCGCTTTTGAAGCACTCAGGACATGGAACTTTCAAATGCAATCACGAAGAACATGTAAAATTTGACTGGCAGTGACAGATACGCAACTCAACACCGGCGGGACCCACAATTAGCCCCAAAGACACTGTCACTATCAAGCAACGGCACCATCTATGACTCTATGCCCCCTGGTCACAAGGCTGGCTGTTTTAAATTTTGCAACATTACAATCCACAGAAGACATTCTCATTGCCAGGAGTGCCATTTGATAGGCAGATACGACGTGTAATTAACAGCCCAGAATATTAAGTCTGTCTTTTCTCTTAAATCAGAGATGCAATACGAGGTTGTCCTGTTCCCCCCCCCCACACACACAGAGCACCCCAAATATAGACAGGTTCAGTTGAAAGGATATAAGCCCACTCTCCAAAATGGTATACAAACTCTTTGGCTTTCCACTTGTTTCTACTTACGGGATTCAAACTCTTTTACAGAAAGGAGCTTTTCTGAGTCGGTCCTTTCAGAGAGTATTTTCTGGTAATGGAAGGGGGAGGAAATAAGAGAAGGAAAGAAAACAAAGATACATAAAACCAAACTTACACTTCACTGTTCTCAAGTTCATTTCTAACATTCCTATGCCCTGTGTGAAGACCCCACCCAGGCCAATGAACATCTTCCCAGTTTAATGCTGCCTTACGCCAAATGCGAACTTGAACCAGCCACAACCTTGGAACTTCTAGCAAATTTACACACATAACAGGAACAAGTAATTCTAAACATTTGTCACTAGTTTGAGCTGCGGCTTCCCAGAAAGCCGCTAACCGTGGCAAGCAGTTAGGAAGCAGGCTTTGCTTTGAGGAAAGTGTGTAATCTCAATGTTGACCGAGTTCAAAAGCAACACTTCAGCGCTGGCCTAAGGCCGCGTCTTTGTAATCCTGGCCATTAAATACAGGTTTGCAGGTGGCCCAACAGCTGAGGTTCAGGGACGACGGTTTGCATATTTAGCTTTCATATGCCATGCAGGGCTCCCTCCCACTTCCCTGCAAGCTATAAAAGCACAAATTTATTCCAATGACTTTTCATCATTAAACATCTAATTCTGTTTGTGGATCACCACTAGGCTGCTTTAATTTTTTTTTTTTTTTAAGGACAGAAAGGAAGGAAGAAAAAGAAAAGAAGCACAGGGGAGCAGGCTGGCTACCATCCCAGCAGGCCACCAGAGTGCTCTCGCTACACTGCATCTGGGTCACTCCTGTCGCATAAGCAGAACTCAAATGTACAGATTTTCTTCAAAGCCCAGTTTTTTGGGGGTGGCTTTTGTTTTGGATTCTTTTTTTTTTGTAGTAGGAGAGAAGTTGGAGCTTTGTACTTGCATACAATGCGCTGACCTTGAAACTCGCTGCCTGCAACCAAGTTCTGATACGTTTCTCAGCAATCCAAATCCTGCATTTGGCGATACCCCCATATGTGAGCCTCTGGGCTCTTGAACCGGGAGACAAACAGAAACTGAACCGAAAACTGGTTCAGGGACCATTTTTCAATGGATTGGAACTGAAACCTAAAGTCTCTGGACTGTCTCAAACCCTTTGAACAGGAAAAAAAAAAACCCCACTGTAACCAGTTCAAAAGCAGCAGGTAGTGCCATGCACACTGATGGCGTGGTGCAAGTAAATAAAACATCATAAGTAACATAATCATGCTCTCGGCTTTCAATGGTATGGCTATGTTCTGCTTTCCTACTACATGTAATTTGTTTGAACAACCCTTTCAAACATTCAAAAATAAACTGTTTTTAAAAGGATTTTCTCTCACGTTTCAATCACGGAATTTACTGTATAGAGCAGGTGTCTCCAGACCCCAGCCCAGGGGCCAGAGGCAGCCCTTGGAGAACCTCTATCTGGCCCACGGCAAGTCTCTGGCCCTCCTGACCTTGCTGGCACAGGCTACACCCTCCAAGCTGTGCTCTGGTTGCGTGTGGAGGGTATTCTGACGTGTGCAGCCCCCCTTGCCCTCAGAATACCTTCAGAAGGTATTCACGTTCTGGTTTTCCCAAAGACGTGGAAATGAGATTTTTAGGCCCTCTGAAGGCTTTAGATGACTTTTTGAAGGCCATATGCTCTGGGCGTTTCCTGTGATCTGTTGGTTCTAGGATATTTACTCCAGCACATTTAAGTCATCTGCTTGTGAGGTGGGGGAATGGGAGTTCATTGAAGAGTGTGCTGTACTTCTGTGGTGTGTGTTGGTGCTTGGAGGAAGCTTAGAACTTTGAGCCTATTCATTCATTCATTCATTCATTCATTCATTCATTCATTCATTCATTCACATTCTATATCTAATGTATGTAATAAAATTTTATATTTTATTTATTTATTTTTCCGGCCCTCGACACCGTGCCAGACATTTGATGTGGCCCTCCAGCTAAAAAGTTTGGAGAGGCCTGATTTCCAGTTATGTTACAACCAGAAGCGTCAGATATTATTCTGTATGAAACAAACCTGACCCAGTTACTGGATTAGAGAGTTTAAAGTACTGGGATGCCTGACTCAGAGCTGAACCCAAATGTGTCATAGTCCAACTCCCTACTCTTGGGAGCTGCCGAGGGGTTCTACTCTGTCTCCAGTCCACAGGAAAGATCTCTTGTAAGCTCCCTTCATTGCAGTCTTGGTTTTGTGAAAGTATTTTGTCCAGGAGAGCTGGATATGCCAACACTACTGTCCTCCAACACCTACAGCAGTAATGTCATTCAGTAACGAGCTGCCGGAACGCGAGGCGGGACTTACCGCCTGATTGGCTGCCCGTTTGTGACGCGTCGCTGCCTGCCCGACCGCCGCGCGGGCACCCCTGGCTTCGGAGGGGGTGCCCGCTTGCCTGGGGGGCGCGCTGGGTGTCTAGGCGAGCCGCGGAGGGGCGCGCCACCCAGAGAGAGCCCCCGCGGCGGGCGGGCAGGCGGCGATGCGTTCCGGACTGCCTGTCAATCAAGCGGTAAGTCCCGCCTCACATTCCGGCAGCTCGTTACTGAATGACATTACTGACCTACAGATGCCTACTGTGAAGTCAATCTTGCTGAGCTCAATGAGAGTTCCTCCAAGGTAAGCAGGTGCAGCTTTGGAAAGGAGCTGAAAATGTTCCCCTGTAGAAAAACACCTTGCATGCCTTTGACTGATGGAGATGCTGTGCCCAATTCAAGTGGGCTTATTTTGTTCTTCATTATATACTTTTGACATTGTATCAAGCACTTGAGTTAAGGTTTGACCATAAATAGCAATATAGAACTGTGTTAGCTGCACTGAAGGCTGCATTTAAAAATGTAGGCAAAAGCCCTGATGGACAACGGCATTCCTAGAGAGGAGGGCAAAACACTGCATTTTGCAGGAGCTGGAATCCCATGTAGAGCAGCCCCTGCCCTTGCCTTCTGAGCCTTCACAGCTGCAAGAGCAAGACGTAAGTGTCTCCTCCGCTTTGCTTTCAGATCCACAAGTGGTTTTGAAGGCAAGGGGGAGGGGCTGCTTTACACAGGCACTCAGGACCCTGAAAAACTTGGCATTTTGCTTCCCCTAGGAATGCCACTGCTGGCGGATCAGACCAAACCGCATCTAGTCCATCATCCTGCTTCCCACAGTGGCCCACCAGCTTGTCTTCTTTAAAGCGGAGTAGAAGTACAATAATAGAACCATAAAATATTGTAACAACTTCTTACAATGGAAAAATGCAACATCAGATAGCAAACGATAGTACTAAGGACACCAGTTATTTCTTGTTGTTTAGCTTTAGTTAAGGGATACTCTTTGTGCTCTTGGACCCACATTAGTGTTAATTTCATCAATTCATATTTTGTGACTTGTACAATCCCAAGGTTTGAAGGGGGGGGGAAAGAGAAGGGGCAATTCACCAGCTACATCTGCCTCTTACCAAAGTTATCTGTGTAAGCAGTCCGTGTCAGTGCACGAACCCGACACTGTCTTCAGAAGCTCCATCACTGTATTCCGTGATAACATTACACATCACCATACATCCAAGTTGCTGAACCCTGTGCTGTGTGGAGCTCAGCTTGGAGCTGCACGACTGTGCAGCCTACAGGAAACAGTGCTCCCTACGCTATCTCAGTAGTCCCCAAAGTGGTGGGTTGTGACCCACCACTGAGAACCTTTACTGGGCCATTCTCCCTTAAGGGGAGTGGTCCAGTAATCTTTGCCCCGATGATGCTGCAGCAATCACGGCACAGCAGGCACCCAGGGGTTTGTTCCCTTACCTGGGTGGTGTAGAGGGCCTCCTACAGAGTCGGGGCGTCCCACAGCCCGCTCCGTGGGTCTCCCCAATGAAGTGAAAAGCCCTGATTTGTGCTCAGAAGTGCACTTCTGGTTTTTGCACTTACTACCACATGACACTCTCAACCCTGTAACTGAAGGAGGCTCCATAGATGAGCACAAGGTGCCGCTTCATACCTAGCAGGTGTCCTTCCCATCAGGAAATGAAAGGCTCCCTCAGAGGCCAGTTCAGAGGCAAGCCCTCATTTCTCAGCAAAAAGGAACTCTGGCAGATTCCCCAACATGGAGAATTTTCAGCCCTGAACAAGCAACTTTGGTGTGGGTCAGTGTGCACAAATATGTATATATTGTGTGAGCTCCAAAGGGAGAACTGGCCCCTAAACCACTTGGCTATGGTGAAAGCTGGCCTCCTGAAAAACTGAACCTGCAAAAGTGAGCATGCACACTGTCCTCACATTGACATGACTATGGTGAGTTCCTAAAGCTCACCTTACCATAGAGCTGTGCAAGTTGCAGCCTAGAACTGCCTGCATCCACCACGCGGGTTTCTGCCAAGGAAGCGGAGCAGACAACAGGGGATTGTACTGGTTCAGAAAAGGTTTTGCTTTCCAAAGCCTTTGCAGGAAGCAAGTTTTGATGCAGGATTTTCGGGAGAACAAGAGGAAGCTGCTCGACAGACAAAGGCTGTTCAAGGACGTAGCAGTTCAAGAGGTTCTTAAGCGGATATTCAGCAGAACATCAGCTCAGCGACAGTCTCAGAGCAACAGCCAATATACATAAACAAGCGGTTGTGCAATGTAAGTGGTCAACAGTAGGACGTGGTCCCATTCCTGGATCACTGCCCGCCATCTTTCAAAACAAAACAAAATGGAATTTGGGTCCTGCTCACCTGTTTGGCGAGAATCCTTGCAGTGAGTCTCACCGTCTCGGAGGGATTCCAATTCTCCCCAAACACACACATGGCAGAACATTCCAGCTTGTGTAGTGGCCAGTCCCGTTTCTGGAAGGTTAAACACAGGAAAAAAACACACACATACAACCCTGTGGATTTGCATTTTGTAAATGAGAAGAGGATGCCATGTGCCCCACCAGAACCTGGAGGTCAAGTGAAATGTGTTTCCTTTTGAAAAACAAGATGACACTTGCGAAAACTGCAAGCTAAAAATGGAACAAATGTGAAGATAATGGAGGTTGTTTTTTTAAAAACATGCAATAGAAAGCTATTCAAACAATGTGATATCTATGTTGATTGGCAGAAGATAGACATGGTCAGAACTGAAGGTTGGAAGGCCAGTTACAAGACAACCAATCAAGATTAGTGCTGTGATCAGGACTCCAAGGTGCGCAATGTTTTTCTGCTCCCTTCCATCTTCTACTGCCTGTGCCTTCACTTCCTGTCCTCTCCCACACCCACCCCAGGAGTTAAGGGCCTCTCATACGCCATGTTCCCAAGAGCCTCAAAAAAAGGCAAAGCTGATGCTAATGGACAGAAGTTCCTGATATTAAACGAACCTTCTAAATGAGAAGGAAAACAGAAAACAAACAGAACCACATATTCCCGACTGTAGCTCAGTCCCCAATCACATGTGCCCAAGTCCATTTGTACCAAATGGCATGCAAGAGTACATATCTGCAGGCTGGACCATGAGAGCTAGGCTGGAACTAAGCACTGGGTGAATTCTTTACAACAGAATTCTCCCAGACTTGGAAGGAATCGGAGCATCAAAACAAAGCCCAAACTGACACCTTCACTGCAAAACATTTGTGCCAGCATTATGTGCTTGTAACTGAGGTGTTCGCAATGCAGCATTGCCACAGCAATGTTATGTCTCGGGGTGTTGCACTGGTGCAACAGTTGGTATATCCCACTCTAAAAATGTATTTGTGGGGAAAGCATTATGATGCTTTAAAGTGGACTACATCTGGCAGCATCAGTGGTAAATCAGAGGTGAACATGTATAGTATTACTTACAGCCGAATCCTGAGGTGCTGCATGTTCCCTAATAGCACAGAGCAAGGCACTCGTGCAAGTGCTATGGTGCTGGAAGGAAGACGTTTTGTCAGCAGTACTGCCCAGGATGAATGGAAATGCAAGGGATGCTTGCACCACATCTGCCTTCTTTTTCCACTGACCCAGGACCAGTGATCTGAGGTCTTCCAAGGCGCCACTTGCTTCCCACACTGAATGAAGACTGCCTCCAACAATCTGAATTATGATCATGAAGGAAATAAATCCATATTGCCACCTGTTGCCAGCACTGTTCGTTCTCTCACTCACTCCCTCACTCACTCCCTCACTCACTCCCTCACTCACTCCCTCACTCACTCCCTCACTCACTCACACCACTGCATGTGCATACATACAAACTTGGGGCTGACTTGCCAATTAAGAGCAATTTGGGGGAATTTATACTCGACAACAAGGGAGACCAGGATGCAGTAAATGCCTGTTTTGGGGCCACTTACTGGACAGCAGAGCAATTGCCTCTAACTAGGCTAACAGTAACCAAGAGGCGGAGTTTTCCAAAAGAATGCCAAAAGAGTTTCATTGAAAGATACAGAAAAACAAGGAAAATATATTGTTTACTTATGAGATCTGGTTAGTGGTTGGGGGTGAATGATAACTGTAAATAGTTCCGGCTCCAGCAAGACACTGGTTAAGATGAAAGGACAGGAGGGAGAGTCAGGTAGCCAGTTGGGCTGGGTTTCCTCCACCTGAGATGACCCAGAGAAAGGGAAGGAGGTGATTAGCGGAAGGTTTAAAACAAGGGCTGAGGAATGGAGGATGAAGAGCTGGAGAGGAGAGAGAGAAGGGAAATTACCAATCCTTAGTCTGCTGGGTAACTGGGGCACATTGTCCTTTTATGGTTAAGCCAGGCTGCGTGGCTTCAGATCTCAGGGGAAAATGGAAAAATGCTGCCAAACCAGTGCCACGTGGCGGAAAGGGAAGGCCATTCTATTACTGCGGCTGGAGGGTAAAAACCTCCAAAAAGGGTGGAAGTCTCTGTAGGAAAGAGAGACTACCAAAAATTGATAGCATGGATGCCTGCAGTGGGGAAGAAAATGCCAACACTGTACGGATGTAGAAGAGGTAGTGGAGAGAGGAGGGGTAGTGCTTCCAGAGCATAGAGCTCTGAACAAAAAATATAAAGACATGCCTGAATAAATAATGGTATCAGGAACATCTGAAGTGTAAGAAGGAGTAACCTGTGCTTGATAGAGGTGAGGAGTGTCCTTCCAGGAGGGCGCAAAGGCTTAATTGCACCCCAATTGAGAAGGTTTCTGAACAGATAAAAAGGATGGCAGGGTGTGGGCAAAGCCACTTGGAAAATTGGTGAGAGACCCATTCTGGAGAGGAAATGTGGAAGACTGTCCAGGTGGTGTGGCCACTGGGAAGTTGAGCTTAATTCAGGAAGACAGGTACTTGCAAATGAGATTATGCCAAGGGGAGGAGCCTGCGTTTGCAAGAGTTTAGAGACTTTAGAGAAGAGTGACACATAGATGCCTCGCAGTACTGTGGGAGTCGCATATTGCAGACTCCCATTCCAATCAATGGCCTTCAGCAGGATCTTGATTAGAAGGAGCAGCTGTGCCTCATCCCCTCCAGGGAGAAACCCTGGCTGGCACTCTGGCATGTCTGGTACAAGACTAAGAGGGAGTCAGGAGGGACTGTGCATGTTTGGGAAAGGAGATCATTGGAAACACACCCATAGACACTATGCTTAGGGTTTACTGAACTGATAAAAGTTGACCATCAGTTTAGCAAGCATCTTTTCTTATGACAACACATCTGTCATCCTGGTTTTTAGCTAGGGCAGCCAACATAGGCCCAGGCAACCAGTTACAAATTAAAAGATGTAACTAATTTGAATGTAGTCCAACTGGAGATCATTCAACAAGACTATGAGATTACATTTACATCGCATCACTAAAGCATATAATGTAACTGTCCAAGGGGAAAAACGATAAGCTAAGGGAGACGAAAAGTCTCTAGTGCCAAAAAGGTAAAGGTTTCCCCACAACTGAATGGTCTAGTCATGACTGACTCTAGGGGGCGGTGCTCATCTTCGTTTCTAAGCCGAAGAGCCAGCGTTTGTCCAAGGACAAGTTTCCATGGTCATGTGGTAATGCTGTTACCTTCCCACCAAAGTGGTTCCTATTTAACTACTAGCGTTTTTACGTGCTTTCGAACTGCTAGGTTGGCAGGAGCTGGGACAAGCGACGGGAGCTCACTCCGTCACACGGTCTCAAACTGCCAACCTTCCGGCCAGCAGGCTTAACAGCTCTGTGGTTTAACCCACAGCGCCACCACGTCCCTGTGCAACATATAGACACTACGACTGGCAGGTGGGCATTTGATGCAACAGAAGTTATAAATTTTAAGTCAAACAGTCAGTGTTCAGCACTTGCAACATGAGAATGATTTGCTTGAAATGGAATTAATTCAAAAAGTTTGAAGTTAAGCCTTAATTTGAAAATTCTCACCAGGATCAGAACGGGTAGACTCAAGAGATTCTACACCCAATGGCAGCACAAGCAGTGACGATCAGCCCTGGTTCCATGGAATAAGGGAGTTCAGGGCATGCAACAGTGGCAGATGGGTGGCGAACATCAAAAGCAGAATTCTCTGGGAGATATTTCCAGCAATCCCCAATTACAGTTGCTAAATCAGCAATGGTAAGACGCTCAATAAAAGTGAAAAAAAAATTCCACCAAAGTTCCAACCCCAATTACAGAAACTCCACACCTACAACATTTGTGTGTGAAACAGCAAGGGTGAAAGATGACCAAATGGAGTTGCCAAATAAGACCCAACACCCATTAAGCAGTCAACTCTCTTCAGAATGAGAGACATGGAATTTAGCATGTACACTTAGGTTCACACCACCTCCCCCATCACAAGCCCATAAGATGCAGAACTGACAATGCCAGTGTGTCCTTCCAACATTCTGTCCTGACCTTTTTCGTTCTTTAAGCATAGTTAATTAAAATTTTTCCTCAGGCAGAATCCGACTGAGTTATGTGAACTAGTAAGGTGGTTAAAGGGACAAGATATGGCTGAATTGTGCAAAACAAGATAAAAGCCGGGAACATTGCAGGAATAGGGGAACAGCGTCTGAGTAATACCTGGCATGGAAACACCCTGACAGAGCCCTTTTTAGTGATCTCAGCAGGACTGCGTTTAACATTCCTTTCCCCGTTTTCTCGCGGCCATTTGATTGGTAGCAGGCAGCATTGTTCTAGCCAACTCCCCAGTGCTGTATTAATGATACTGTAGATTTGAGGAGGGGAAAAAATACACAGACAATATTTCACTCCGATTTAAGATAGAGTGAGGAAAAGCTTCTGGAGGGTTTTCAAGCTTCAAAACGCTTTTGACACAGGCTATCACCGAAAGCTCTGGAGTAAACGGAGCAGGCATGAAATAAGAATACAGGTCCTTTTAAGGACTGGTAACTCCTTGGAAGCAGAGAGTAGGAATAAACAAACCCATGCATGGCAGATGTGAAGAAGACAAATTCCATTAGGAGACATTAGGAAAGGAGACATTAGGAAAAGAACCAAGAATAAGATCGCTAAAAGCCTCCTCTCCAAATCTACGGTGCCACCACATGTGGAATATTATAGACTAGTGGTTCCCAACCTGGGATATGTGTACCCCCAGAGGTACTTGCCAGGACCTTTAGGGGTTCTAAAAAAAAATTGCATAATGGCAGAAAAGGCTGCCACACCTTAAAAAGGAAATTGTAGAGTTGGAAAAGGTGCAAATGGGCGCCACCACAATTGAAGGGCCTGCCTTACAAGGAATGGTGACAACGTCTGGGGCTTCTAGCTTGAAATAAAGTTGATTAAGAGGGGCATGATTGAGAGTTATAAAATTATGCATGGTGTAGAGAGAACAGATAGTCACTTTTCTCTCTCACACATACACAATACCAGAGCCAGGAGTCATTCAATGAAACTGATTGGTGGCAGATTTAGGATGAAGAAAAAGACACTTTTCTCCACACACTGCATAATCAGTCTGGAATTCATTGCCACAAGACGTGGTGATGGCCATGAGCATGGACGGCGTTAAAAGGGGATTAAACAAATGTATGGTGAGAAGCTCTATCAACAGTGACTAGGCACGATAGTTATGCGCTACCTCTAGGTTCAACGGCAGTGGTCCCCTGATAACAATTAAAGGAGAGCCGTGGCAGAAGACGATGCCTTTCTCTGCTGCTTGCGGGCTTCCCAGAGTGCTGGACTGCTAGTGGGTTAGCTGGACCTTCAACCTGACCCAGCAAGGCCCTTTTTCAGCCGATCCTATTGGACCTGATCGCAAGCAGAACAAGTGTTCCATTGGCAGCAACTGGAGTAAAACAGCTGTACTCTGGCTACACCAGAATGGCAGTGGTGGTGAGGATAGGATTGGGCTGTTTATGTTATTATCTGCCTCAAGCCAAGATAAGAAGCAGGCAATTGCCAAGGCAGTGTGGAAAGGCTGTACCATGCAAGCCCAAGCCTCCGGCATTAATCCTGGAATAGTGTGACATAATTATGTTGGACTATGCATAATTATAATCCCGTTATGACGTGGCTCTTTTGTTGGCATTTGGGAACAGCTTGTGCTATATGGGAAATAGTTATTCAAATGAGTTATTTCGAATTGGCTGATTGGCTTTTTACCTTCTGAAACAATGTCTATTCATTTTCTTTATTCCTTTGTTTCAATATTTTGCCTGATTTTAAACAAGTGTTTTTTACACACAGACACACACACACACACAATTATATGTTTTTACCGCATGCTTTTGTTGTCAAAAGCCACCTTGGACAGGTGATGAGAAAAGTATGCTATGTTTTTGTTATTGGTTTTTTAAAAATACCAAAGAGATTCTGAAGACACAACAGTGAAGATGGAAAACACTTATATTTGCACCTTTGATAACTTTTCTCTTTAATGATGAGATTTCAATAGGATTTATAAATTTCACATCTTGCAGCTGAGAAGGTTAGGAGCACTTTGTTCAAAAGGAATGGTGGTCACTCAGGAACTGTACCAAGCTAGACTTCAGATCTGGGTTTCGGAAGAAACATAGGTTCCCAAGCCAACCCTGTACCATTGCTACCTGAGGTGACAACAGGCAAGCCTTGTTAGTTGTGATGTCCCATTTAGGACCCTTGATCCACAGAGAGGCTGACTTGCTCCCCATACTGTTCCTCCTTTGGGGGCCAAGAGAAGACCTTCTAGCCTTTCAATGTTTTAAATGTGCTCCTGCTTTCATGGTGATTTCAGCCTGCGAAGGTTTTATTCTCAAGTATAAACTGCTTTGAGAAATACGTTGAGCGGTTGTGTATATAAATACCATAAATAATAATTATTTACTCATATTTTATTAAAAGCTGTACCATCTGGGCCTTTTACTTGCTCAAATATGCCACACAAAGTGACAGGATTGTTCTTGAACAACTGGTCTTGTCCTGGAATTTAAGTCACTGGATGTTGCTATTGTTTCTTCCAAATGTTTCCATTCTCTATTTCTGTTGCTTTAAAAAAACAACACCACCAAACCAGCCACTCAATTTAGTAAGATGGCCTTTTGAGGAAGCCAACAGGTATATTGTCAGTGATACAAAAACAGTCAAAATGGGGGCAAGGGGATATCTTTGCAGCTTTTCCCTTTTCATAACTATTTCCAACACTCCAAGGAAACAAGACAAGCTGCAGCCGCTATAATTAGCTGTCCTCAACTCATTATGACTTGAATAGGTGCATTTTGTAGCAGAAACGGCACATGTAGCTGAGACCTATTTCATCAGAACCACACTGGCGACCGCTTGTTCTCTTAAAACACTTGTGCAGTTTAAATAGTCCACTTCTGAGGTGGATTAAAAAAGCAGGTAGATAAGGTTAAAGGCTCTTTGACTTGAAAGATATACAAGGGCCAACTCAAAGCATCTTTTGAGAAGAGGTCTAATGCTAGGTCAACCTTCTTACATAAGTAGCAGGCTACTTCAGAATGCCAGGTGCAAGGGAGTGGCAACAGGATGCAAGCATCTTGTTGTCTCGTGCCTCCTTGGGGCACCTGGTGGGCCACTGTGAAATACAGGCAGCTGGACTAGATGGGCCTTTGACTTGATCCAGCAGGGCTCTTCTTGTGTTCTTATGATGACCTTACAGAGTAACATAAGATACATCTTTGCCCCATGAAGCATGCAATCTGACATGAACCACAGGGGAGAAAACAAAGGAAAGGAAGAAGGAAACAGGTGAATGAATGCAGATGGAAAAACACACAAGCTTTATTTAGGACGAAGATCAAAGTTAAGGTACCTTCAAGGATCAACTTCAAGGGTTTTGATGAAGAGAGAGAAATGGTACCATGCAGTTCAGAGAGTGAAGAAAATATTGTAACTGGATGTGCAACATCTAATTAGATACATTATTTGCTTAAAATTTTGATCAACTAAAAAGGCTCTCCATGTAAAGAGGCAGATTTTTAGAACAGCCTTATTTTTTAATAGCAGTATCTAGGAAAAATGGAGATAGCAAGAACCATCTTAGAAGAGACACATCCTTTTTCTCATACTTAGGAAGAATTCTTCTCCCAAGAGGACACCTTCCATGACAGATGCATGCATTATCTAAAAACAGGGGAAGCATGAAGGGATTGTGTTTTTTTTGCTTCATAACCATTGTTTGTATCCCTTGAACCAGTAACTGATTAAACGCATACAGCTTATCAACCAAGACTTCTTTAGATTGGGAGATAGCCCTGTTTATAGACAATGACTTTCTGATCAATATAGTTGAATCAGAGGAAAGAAATTGTGGTTTCAAGAGGTTTTCTAGGCAGGATTGGACCCTTTCTGCTAGGATCTGCTGAACCATGGTGGCTAAGAAACACAGGTGCAGGTATGTAATTAAGGCACCAGCCAGTGAGACCTCCAAAATTCAGATCTGGATCTGTTTGATCCAAAGAAAACCAAGGCAAGAAGTCTTCCCTTTCATGGCGTTCCGAAAGAGAAACATCTGTGAAAGGCCTACGGGCTGAGAATTCAGGCGCCAATGTCCTTCTCGGCTTCAAGACAGAACTGCTGCGCCATGAAAACACACACACCCCAAATGCCTTTGAAGAAGATGAAGACGTGGTATGGGTGGCCTGCGCAGCACCAGCAGAGACTGGTTTCTGAAGAACGCAGTACTTAAAGGGAACTTTGTAAAGAATTTGCTGCCGGCAACGTTCTTCTATATTTCACACAAATGCTTTGGAAAGATCGCCCAAAACACTGAAGGGAAGTCTTGGGCCAAAGGAGGAACAAAAGGAGGAACATCCCCTGCTAACTGGGCAAGAGGCGTGGTGTTCCTCTTATATTTAGCAGGGGGAAAGTAATTGTCCCTCTTCACCCCAGCACAGTGTCTTTTCTAGTGGCTGTTGCTGGTGGAGTTTTGCATATTTTTAGATTGTGAGCCCTTTGGGACAGGGAGCCATTTAATTTTATTATCACTGTTTGCCTGTAAACCGTTTTGTGAACTTTGTGTTGAAAAGCGGTATATAAATACGATTTGATTGATTGATTGATTGATTGATTGATTGATTGATTGATTAAAGGTCAGGCTCGATACTGGTGCATGCAAAACATGAAATTCAAAACTGAATAAAGCATTGCATTACACACGATGGCCCAAAAGCCAGGCTTTAGAAAATCATTATATAGTTGCGCATGGGGCTTGTGCAACTTTTATTAAAGTATCCGGAGTCCCTGGTAGATCTTCTTGGAAGATGACTTTGTTAGAGCAGGCATACTGGGACTTGCCTTACTGGGAGCAAATGTCTGGGGGAACACAGAGAAGAAGTGGGGCAGTCACTCATGCTTATCATTGCTGAAGATCTACACTGGGATTCAAAGAGCTATTTTGGGCACACCCAATGGAACTTTTTTAGAACTTCCCCCACCCCCATTGAACAGGAGACCCTTCAACTGCTTTTAAAATTCCCTTTTGTCCTGAAAGGGAAGAGGGCAGGCTGCTTTAAAAACAACAATAACCCACAAGTCCAAAGTTCCTGTGGAAATGAGGAACTAGTTGTACAGTCTGAATCCAGGCCCTAAAGGACCCTTTGCACTGTAAAGGCTCACCCACCCACAAACTTCATAACACAAACTTGCTCAATCGGGTCATGACCACAGCACAAAATGGATTGGTTTGGAAAAGAAAGGATAGTATCGACCATGGCACACACAAATACATGTGCTAATACCTTACACACATACACCCATGATGAGACTGGTCCATAGATGGGATAACACATTACACTCATTTATCCTACCATAGATGGGCCAGACCCGCAGATTCTGCTCATAGCAGCAGGAGGTGGCAATATGGCTTCCATTCCCACATGACCATGATTAAAGCTGGTGAGCTGAATCGCAATTCACATTTCTGCAAGCAGAGCAAGAAGCACCATCACACTGGAAATCCCCAGGTCAGTTGTCATGAGCCAGTAGAAAATGAAGGCAGGCATGGCATACGTTAGAAGACCAACACAACCGTAAGCACAGCTACAAAAGAGAGGGACGCAGAAGGGAAAAGACATGCATTCTGCACACAGAATATGTTTCTTGTTCTTTTGTTTTAAACTGTTGATTTTAAAGGGGATAATAATTTTGATTGCCCTGATCATATTGGGGAGAAGCAGAGCAGAAAATACTGGTGGTACTTAAAGCAGCATTTCATTTAAAAAGTTTCCATAGCAATCTCAAATTTTCTTTAGGCAATACGAATATATAGGGTATATTAGTCACAGGCATCTGATTTTCATTAGGTCAGCGGTCGCCAAACTTGCAGCAGCTGCATCCCAACTAACCTTTCCCTGTTCCGAGCGGCGCTTACAGTTCTGTGGCAGCCCCGCTCTATTTTCAAGCTAATTGGCTGGCATGGACACTCTGGGCAGTCATGTCTATGCCCAGCATCCTGCTGCACAGCCTTCTGGGATGCCCAGGCATAGAAGCAACTGCCTAGAGCATCCCTGCCAGCTGATTAGCTTGGAGTAGCACTGCCATGGAATGGTAAGCGCCACTCAGTGGGGAAGGATTAGTCCAAAATCCAAATCTAGCCCACAGGCCAGGGTTTGGAGACCCTTGCACTAGATCATGCTTTAAGCTCTTTGTGAACATCTAAGAAGGTTTGCAGAAATGCTAGACCACACATGACCCTTTCTAAGGGATGCAGAATAATCCCTTTTTCACCCAGAATAATCTTGTTCTGCTCACTGTTGCATGGCAAAACTAGTGTTGTAGGCAGCATCGTCATCCGCAAATGAACTCCCGGAACGCTGGGAGGGACTTACGCGGGGCTTCGCCGTGATTGGCTGCCCGCTCGTTTCGTTCCGCGGCTGCCCTGGCCTTGAGGGGTGCCTGCTCGCCGGAGGAGACAGGTGGGGGCACGCCGAGTGCCTGGGCAAGCAGCGGGGGGCTGCGCCAACCTGGGGCAGCCCCCCCCTCGAGGCCAGGGCAGCCGCGGAACAAAATGGGAGGGCTGCCAATCACACGAAAGTCCCGCCCACGTCCCTCCCAGCATTCCAGGAGTTCATTTGCAGATGACGACGCTAGTTGTAGGGTAACTTGTGATACTTTCACACAGAAGCACTTTCATAAGACCAGTTTTCCTTCTGGTCACATTTCTAGCCTCAAAAATGGTCTCGTGGATTAATAATATTTAACATTCATGTAGCATTTTATGAGTGTGCAAAGCACATCCCATGTGTAACCTTCATGCTGCCCTTACCACAACTCTGCAAGGTGAGCAAATATCCCCATACTGCAGATGAGGAAAACTAAGGCTGAGACAGAATGGCTTGCCCACGGCCACCCAGAGAGGATCCATGGCAGAGGCGCAATTCAAAACAGGGAAGTTTTTATTTGCTACCCAGTCTTAGATTAGCCGGTGAATGACACCAGCTCTTTCTTCAAATGAGCCCAAAGTAAGCCTGGAAAAAAAAATCTAAAATGTAGGAACACCCACACCCATCTGATTTGGCAGTGGCAAGCCTTAACGTTATTGAACAATAATAACTGAGGAGCGCTAAATGGCTTTCTGCCCAAAGAAGCCCCTGCTTGTGGATATTAAAGTCGACCAGCAACTATAAATTATCTGAACAGGCCTCTTGTCACTTCCTTTGCCCCTGTAATGAAAGTGTCTCGACTACCAAGTGGAAGCACAGTTGGTTTCTAAACACACACTATTATTATTAGCAGCAGTGACAGAACATTTGCAAACAGATTTTTCCTCCTCAAAAGCTAAATCCAGCCTTTATATCTGATTGCTCAGCTAGGCACAAGCTTCCTCACCAGCTTAGTGAAATCATGTTAAACCATCTGGTATGCTTAAAGTAGGCAGAAGCTTCTGAAGCAATTAGGGCCATGTAGCAGTCTACTAATCTAATGGCTCAGCAGCACTATGACCCCAGCGCAGCTGATCTTCGGTGACTCACTGTGGCAATTTCTACATTCCTGGAATGGTTCAGGGCCCCGACTTCAATTCCACATTTGAGATGGACAACAAGAGCACTTTCTTGCCGCGCGTGCAGCCGCTCTCAGTATTACAATCAGACTCGGGAAAGATGACTGTTCTGTACAAATGCTGGAAAGTCCCTGCGCTGGTGAAATCGCCTTTTGCCTTCCATCACTGTCAATGCGATACTCACTTGGCACTCTACGTTGCAGTAAAAGGCTTGCTTGCATCGTCCACACTTGGACAATCCTTCTTTCCTGAAAAGAAAAAAACCACACAGTTGAAATGCCTGCCTACTGACAAACAACAATAAAGAGAAATGCTTCTAGGGCTGCATCCATTTGCAGCATCCCAGAGGCATAGAAGAACTGCAAAGATGATGCTGTAGTTAGGGCTTGGACTCATTTCAGTGAGGGATGGGGTACTCACTAGGGCAAGTAGAATTGTGGACTCCTACAAGTTAAAGGGGAAAGAAAGCTCTATCCTGCAAGCTACCCTGAACTATCCTGCAAGAACACAACATTATCGTTTGATTTCTCCAGACTATTGTATTTTGTACAGTGTAATTAACTAAGGACGTAATCCAAGGTGCGTACTGGACCGATGAACGTGGCCTGCATTGGCCCAGTGTTGTCGTGAAAATGCTGTAACACACTTCTGCGCCAGCCCAAGGCACACTGTGTCGACGCAGGCAGCTGCATTGAAACAGTTGCGCTGGAGCGAATTGCTGGTAGGCTACTTATGAGCCGGCCAAGTTTGGCCAGAGCAGGGGCTTTTCCAGGAAGAGGGCAAGGCGGGTGGGGAACGGATGCAGGGAGAGCGTTCCAACGGGTGGTGGTAGCCTGGGGGGTGGAGTTTAGATGCAACATGCTCGGACTTGCATCTGCTAAACAGCAGGCAGAGATCCAAGCCACCCCACTGGGGTGGATAGCGCCTACCCCGGGCTAAGGGGACGAACATGCTCTTGCCCCATGGAGGCGCCAGCCTGCTCCTAACCTGCGTTGGATACAGCGCAAGCCAGCCTGCCAGCCTGTTCCAGCACAAGTTAGGATTGTGCTGCCCATCTAATGTACAGTGCAACTTGTCTAACAAACTTAATGAAATCTTTCCTAGAATCCAAAGCCTTCTGTTTTGGAGCCATCTATATAATATTGGAATGAGCAAAGAAAATTTAGATGATCGCAGTCCTTATATCCTCAACACTGAATAAAACTATTTAGCTTGCTTGACTTTCTTGCAGCCAAGGATATACAACACATTTTCTTTGCAGCGTTTTCTATAGGATAAATTACGAAGTGGCCTTTACCAACTCTCTCTTTGGGACACTTCTGTACACTCTGGGTTCAGTGGCTGCCATAGTGCTCCCAGCCTCTGTTGCAAGGTGCACTGCATTGCAGCAAACTTACAGTGCTGTGCAGAACATCTGCAATGCAACACATTACACCTGAGCGCCAGCAAATTGATCTCCACAGTGGAGTTGGCCATATGGTTGCAAAACATGTTTTACAGAAAAAATCTTCCTTTCTTCACCACAACCAACTCAAGGTATTGCTACATGGAATCAAGCTCAAAAAGGTCAGTTTTATGCATGTGTGATTTTCCCCCAACAAACACTGTAGCTTCAAAGGCAGGCCATGGTTTTTAAAGGATGAGGAGTGGCAATTAAATGAAGCACATATACACAAAATAAAGTAACCTGATCATTCTAACAAATATTTCATAGACTACTTGCAAATTATGGCCTTCAGGAAACACTAAGCCAACATTCGAAGTATTTGTTTACATCCAAATTCCACCCTTTTAAGCAGCTGCAGGTAGACTATACAGTTCTTCCCACCCATATTTTGTTCTCAACAACAACGCAGTGAGGAAGGTCAGGTTGAAAGGCTGTCCCAATCCAAGTAGAAATTTGAATCTAGATTTGTCCAGCCTTAGTTCAACCATGCAAACCACTTGATTGCATCGTTCATGGGTGCGGCTCACACCACAACTTTTTATGGGCAAAATGTTATCATATGCAACTTTCAGTCCTTTCCACTTTCAGGAAAGACTTACAAGAAAGACTTACATATCTCCTTACTGTCACCCCAATAAGATTGCCCTTACTGGGAGAAAGATGGAGTACAAGTTCTTTAAACATACATACAGAGTGCTGGACAATAACTAAAAAATGGTATAATTTAGTAACAAATTTTAGTCCACTCAAAATGTATTTTGAACTGCCTTAGCAACTCCAATATGCCACAAACATAAGAAGAGCCCCGCTGGATCAGGCCAAAGGCCCATCTAGTCCAGCTTCCTGTATCTCAGTGGCCCACCAGATGCCTTAGGGAGCACGCAAGACAAGATGCCTGCAGCCTGTTGCCACTCCCTTGCACCAGGCAACAAGATATAGTAATAAAGTAACTTCTGATGGAAAAATAGATAACTTGGAGATATTTAGTAATAAGGCAACACTTGGAGTAGTTCCACGTGCTGGTGTAGTAGCTTGCAGAAATGCTCCTCAGGAGGTTATTATATTGCTCCAGATGTGTATACTTTGTATACCATCCGACATCATTTTATCTTCTGATCAAGGGTGCCTCAGGGTCTCTTCCCTTCCCTTTCCAAGCAAGGTAGGAGTTCATCTCATCTTGAGGAGGGTATTGCTTGTGTTATACAGTTTTCTCCCATGAGAACACCAGGCATTCTCATTGGGGACAGCTTCTGGACTACTCCAGGGATTCCCAAACTGTGCATCGTGACACCCCAGGGCATAGCAAGGCACACCTCCAAGGGAGCCGTAGTCCGCCAGCCAGCCGGGAGCAAAACCACATGGGATGCTGGAAATGGCCAGTAAGAGGCTCTGCTCAGTGCTCCTGATTGATTTTCATGCGCTTGGAAAAGACGTGAGCCTGACTCACAGAGTGGTCCAAACATGCTTTATGATGGCCCTTGTGCTGGCCGAACTTTGCTGGCTTAGTTTATGCCGGCCTAACTCCAGTTTAGGATTGCGCTCTTAGTGACTGACTGGCAATTGAGCTAAGTGTGCACTAACTGGCAACAGAGTTGACAGTGGCTAGCAACTGAGTTGCGAGTTACTTTATTACTGTATTTGTGGCAGAATATTGGCGTATTAGAGTTTAGCGCAAAACCCGGAAGTGCGCTGATTGCAATTTGGAGCTATTTGGAGCTTCGGGGAGGCCTGCAGAGAGGATTGCAGACCTCCCAGATCCTGCCCAAGGCCAGAACGACCTCCCCCACCCCCGGATATGCTAAAACGCCCCTGGGTGCCCAGAGAGCAACAATCAATGATGCGCCTTCAGGCACACACACCCTGTTCCAGGCCCTGCCCCTGCAAACACTCACCTTGGCTCCCAAAGTCCGATTAGGACTTTGTGAGCAACTAAGTTAGGTCACAGAGCCATTGAGCTCAGTGGCATCTATGCTGACTGGCTGCAGCTCCTCAGGGTTTTCAAAAGGGATCTTTTTCAGAGTGAACTTGGGGCCTTCTGTGTATAAAACAGGTGCTTTACCATATGAGCCATTCAGTTCATACGGGTGACCCATCAGTCTAGGCAATTTCTGACCAGCGCAAGACTACAGTCTGCATGGCTTCCAAAGGAGGGGAAGGCGGGTAGTAGTGTCTGCGCTTTGGGCATACCTTAACTGACATGGTGTGGATACCATATACTGTGAATCTGTGGAAGCACAGAAAAGGCCCCCAATGTGGTAGTGGGCACAGAAACCCATTTCCTTTATTCACTTACCTTTTCCATCCAAGATTTCAGCTTCTTAGGACTGCAAAGGGACGCCTGAAAGTGCGTTATGCCTGCTGAAATCTCACAAGCCCTTACAGCAACTGAAAAAAGATTTTCAATGGTAGGGTTGGGTGGAGCTTAAGGGCCCGATCCAATGGGCTGCCTGTGTACTGCCTGTGTTGCTGTCGTTAATGGTGCTGTAACGTGCCTCCAACACCAGCAGTAAGCCTGTATTACTGACGCTGGGGGGGCGCCACGTCAACGCCGCTTATGCGCAGGTGGCGGCAGCAAGGCATCGCCAGCAAGCAGTGAGCTTGCTGGCAATGTGTTGGTTCTGGGCGGGGTGGAAAGCTGTTCTGGGGCGGGACTGGCGGCTACTCTTACTGCCAGGCCCTCGGAGGCCCTTGAAGGCTTTTTAGCCAGCGCAAGAGTGAGAAGACCCATCACCCACCCTGCACCCTTACCACGGGGAATGTCCCCTTTCTCCACGGAGGCTCCTGCGGCAGCCTGGCTGCCACAGGATGAAGCGGTAGCATGGGCAGCATAGGATTGAGCTGCTCGTATCTTTACCTCCTCTTCTGCTAGCAAAACCAGAACAAAGTATTGCTGAAAACCAAAACAGGCTATGAAAGTCTGCATAATATCTACATGTTGTAGAATTCTCAACATAGAATTCTTTTATGTATTCATAGAATACATGTTGTCTTTTCTCAACATAGAATTTAAAAGAGTGAAAGAAAAAAAAGTTTTAGTGCAAACTACTGTATACACAATCCTGACCTTAACATCCATAACTCAACAACTGGTTCTCAAACAGGATGCATCCACCTCTGACCTCTACAGCAAGTATATTATAAAACTGCCCTTATATTACCCTTGACAAGGAATAATTAGGGATCCTCAGGAAAATACATGGCTTTCTAAGTTTCTGCATTATTGTTATATAAGAGGTTACTGATGTGGGGATTTCACAGAATTATAGTACCAAGATGTGTTCCCAGCAGGCTCTTTCACACAATCATAGCCCAAGGAACTTTGTTGAATTTCTGAATGTTTTGAGGCCTTCAGCACAGAAGTCCCCCTGTGTGAAATGGCAGGTTTGGACCATTAGCTGGCCATTTATACTATCCACTTTGCCAAAATGAGTTTTGCCACCTCAATGGCCAGCAAAGAAAAACTTTACAGGTGCAAATGACACAAGGGCCACAAGAGGAAAGAAAGTAGCGCATTGATAGCTATGCAATCCTCCTGGGTGCCGTGGTCCCCCCCCCGCCCCCAATTGGGTAAGACTGTATATATAACAGGAAGCAACAAAAACAAGCATAAAAGACAACATAAAAACAATGAGATATTTTCTTATCTCTCCACCTAAAGTCTTCAAAACTCCACTCAGATCCTGGAAACTCACAGGGCCACTTGGGAGACTTCAACATTTTCTTTTAATTTGCAGATTTATTTACAAACTTCTGTGTATCTTGGAAATACATAATACCCACCACCTTATTATGAGGGTCTCAATAGGCACTCGATCACCTATTAGTACATATGATGATGATGATAAATATTTCTGAACCTTGTGCAATGACTTCTAACGGTTACTTTTTAGTTTTATAGAGTTTCACCATTTTTTTTTAAAAAAAAATGTGGGTTTTTTTTAGCTACTTTCACGTTGCCAGTGGCTCTAAAAATCATTACATGGAAAGATGGGACTTAAATCTGTAAACTCAATCAGATTTTGAGTTCCCTTCTACTGAGCGACTGCCTTTAGACTGCCCCAGTTTTCAGCCCAGCCAGAACTCTGCACCAGCGTGGCAGAAATTCAACAGGTGCTGCTGCACATGGGGTTGCAGCTAGTGATTTGGGCTCTCTGGCCCTCGTTGCAGCTACAGCAGTGGTGGGGAGAAGGGGAGCTCTTTCGGACCACAACGCATGTGGGCTCAGGAGCGCCTCGAGGCCAGCGTCTTGAGCCCCAGCATCTCGTCCTCTTTCCAGCCACCCGGAAGTTCCCTGCCTTTTGCAGGAATGCAGCTGTGTCGGTACTAGGACCCACGGGAATCCTGCCGCCGCCGCCAAGGCGAAGCCGGCCCCTTGCTCGGCCTCCTCTGCTCTTCCTTCCCTTCCCCTCCCCTCCCCTCCCCTCCCCTCCACGACAGGCCGGGCAGTACCTGGCGAAGCAGCACTCGCAGTGGTTGCCCCTCTCGTTGACGGTCAGCACGCAAGTGAAGGCCGGGCAGGAGAAGAGCAGCTCCCCGACGGCGAAGCGGCGCAGCGCTCGTAGCCCCCTGCCCTTGCCCGGGCTCTGGAACCTCTCCAGCCCCTCCAGCTCGGAACTCTCCTCCGAGCGCATGGCTCCGGCTCCCGCTGCGGCCAGCGCCTTGGAAAAAAACCCGTCGTGGCGGCGGCCTCTCCCGTAGCTATTAATGGAGCGCGCTCACCGCAGCGCCCGGCGCCAGCCAGCCAGACCCCGCCGCACATACATGGGCATAGGCAGCGGCGGCAGTAGTAGCAGCAGCAGCCGGTTCCCTGGGAAAAGCGCGCCGGGAGCCCGCTGGGTCCTAGAGCCAACAGCACTAGGGCGCGCACAGGGCCCGGATGTGTGCCCCCCCCTTCAAAACGGGGGCGGGTGGGCGCAAACCCGATCCGGTGCATGTTTACTCGAGAAGCAAGGCTCGTTGAGATAAGTGGGGGTTATTCCTACGTGTGCGTACGAGCGCGGCCTAGTTGGGAAAGAGAGCCGGACACTTTGACCTGCCCCAGGTTAATGCCCAAGAACTGTGATTCTTGGGTGGTGGTGATAATAATAATAATAATAATAATAATAATAATAATAATAATAATAATAAGGAATCTTGGGATACTTTGTACCTAAGCCTACCAGCTGCCAGTTCTGGATTCAACCTTGCATACAAGTGTGAACTCACTAATTTACGTAGTGGTGCAATCTGAATGTATTTACACTCTGTTGAAAGTGACTTAGGGCCCAATCCTATCCAGCTTTGTGATGCCGATGCAACTGCAGTGCAGCCCTGCTGTAAGTGAGCAAATGTTCCCTTAACTTGAGGAGGCCTTCATGAGTTCACCACCACTGCAGAATGCAGCACCCACCACCTCATTGGGACGGCTGCACCAGGGCTGGAAAATTGGATAGGATTGGGCCCTTATGCCTGTGGGTGGACTTAAAATTGCACCTTCAGCCACTGGGATTTTTTTTCCAGCCTCATTCTTCTTTCTCAGTATAGAGATAATAATTCAGTGAGGTAAGCTGGTATTATCGCAAGGATTAGTAGAAGAATTTAGGAGATATGAAGCTTTCATCACTTAACTCAGAAGGGGTTCTGTGTATGCTTAGTACAGGATCAGCTCAGGATGTTCTGGTGCCTGAGATGGAGGGCCAAAATGCCTCCCCCCCTTCCCTGGTGATACACCATTTCTCCCCCCGCCCCCGCTCCAGCTTCTTCAATTGGAAAAGGAAGAGTGTTGGGAGAATTAGAATGGAAAAAAGAAAATACTTTTTTACCCAGTTGATAATTAATCTGTGGAACTCCTTGCAACAGGAAGTGGTGATGGCATCTGGCCTAGGTGCCTTTAAAAGGAATTGGACAGATTTCTGGAGGAAAAGTCCATCATGGGCTATAGGCCATGATAGATTGTGCAACCTCCTTATGTAGGCTACTTCCGAATGCCAGGTGCAAGGAAATGGCAACAGGATGCAGGCATCTTGTTGTCTCGTGAGGCACCTGGTAGGCCACTGTAAGATACAGAAAGCTGGACTAGATGGGCCTTTGGCCTGATCCAGCAGGACTCTTCTTGTGTTCTTAAGAGGGGACAGAGGAGGAGATGGGGAGGAGGGAGAATGGAGGGGCTTCATTATCTGCTGTCTTTATCCCCTATCAATAATCATTATTCATTATCCCCTATCAATAATCTGCTGCCTGAGGAGGGGCTTGTGGATGAGCTGGCAAGTATTAAAATGTTCGCATATACACAGTGGTGTCATCTAAATGATTTAATAACAGGTACTCACTTTTGATTGGCACGTGTCGGGACCCGCCCACCGGAAGAGACGTCATAAGCCAGAAGTGATGTCGTGGCAGGAAGTGACATGAAAAAAGCCCTTTTTGAGGCCTCAGATGATTTTAAACTGACCCAACAGTTGCAACAGTATTCCACAGCACCCCCAGAACATGTTAAGGAGGCCTGGCATCATGTTAAAACCCCAGAGCAACTCATTTTTCAGTGGCAAGGCAAGGCAAGGCTCCGCTCACTGCCTGCCTGCCTGGCTGGCTCTGAGAACATGCAGGCAACTCAAACATGCAGGAAATTCAAACGTTGCAGAGGGCGGAGTCCACGAGTGGGTGGGCGAATGGGCGGGGCCAGCTGTAATCCTAGAAACTGGTACTCGCGTACCCCCTGCATGACATCACTGCATATACAGTACTGTACTTTGTATCTGAGCTTCATCACATCCCTGCAAGGCCGGTCATATTGCACACTGGAGGCTGAGACTGAGAGGACAGTGACTTCTGTAAGGGTCGTCTCGTGAGCATGTTGCTGAAGCGAAATTTATTTATGCGGACTGCCTTTTTGCCACAACAGCTTTCAAGGCAGGACCTTCAATTAAAAACAAATTAGAACCGTTTCTACTCCAAACAATTCAAGTGGGCAAAATAAAAATTATCTAAACAGCAGGCCAATCCAAATGGACTCTGGGGGTGGGAAAGAACCACAGTATAAAGCAGCAATTTTCAACCTTTTTCATCTCATGGCACACTGACAAGGTACTAAAATTGTCAAGGTACACCATCAGTGTTTCGACCATTGACAAAGCACACTGCGCTGCTGGTGTGGGGCTCACATCCCCCAATAGCCCTACTAAGGTGGCACACCTGCAGACCATTCGTGGCACAGCAGTGTGCCATGGCACACTGGTTGAGAATGGCTGGTATAAAGCTTTGACTTCTCCGTGTGGTGCTTTCCAACCCTGAGCCACCCTTTTCTTTAAACAGTGTCACCAATTCTAAAGTGATGTGTTGACATCGTTGCTGCATCTTTCTGAGCCTTGCAAGTGCCCATCTTTTCTAATCCCACCAGGGGGACAAACTGGTCTTTTTAAGGATTATTAACACTCAGTCCATCCATGATGTGTGTCAGTTCCAGATAGTATCAAGTCAAAACGTCTCTTTTCTCTCTGCAACTGAGAGGGTAGGTTCAATTATGTATTTCCAACCCAGGGTTAGGGTCAGGGCCCAGTAGGTGGGTCAAAAGCCAATTTCAAGAGGGTCTCCATTCATTTCAATGTGTATTTTATTTTTAACTAGCTTTTTTTACCCGGTATTGCCCGGGCAACAAATTATCCCAAGTCCGAACGTGGACTCAAACGGCATCGGGAGTGTCGCCATTCATCTAGGCGACCCCGGACTCTACGGATTTGACACCGATTTCGGCAGTTTTTGACCATTTTCACACAGGGCCCCCTGTGCACCCCCACGCCTGGGGGCGCTAGGGGGGTCTGACCCCTGCAGTATTTGTCCCCAGACCGTAAAGCATACTGGTGTCAATCGCTTCAGGCGTTCCAGCGGAGCATGGCGGTCGTTTTGTTTTGCACCCCTTCTCGCCCCCACGTCGAGGGGGTCCGAACCTGGACTCCAGCGGTGTCAGGAGCATCACCGCTCTTCTCGGTGGCCCCAGAAACTATGGATCCGACACCTTCGGCCGTTTTTGACCATTTTCACATGGGGCCCGCTGCGTAGCCCCACCCCTGGGGCAGTAGGGGGCCCTGACCCCTGCAGTGTTTGTCACCAGGCCGCCAGGCATCTGCATGCCGAGTTTGGTGCCTCTTGGTCCAGGCGTTCCAGCGGGGCATGTCAGACATTTTGTTTCACACCCCTTCTGGCACTCCATGCCGAGGGGGGGGGCCAAACCCGGACTCCAACGGAATTGGGAGCATCGCCACTCGTCTCGGCGACCCCGGAAACGACGGATTCCTTGCCAATTTAGGCCATTATTAACCATTTTCATGTGGGGCCCCCTGTGCACCCGCACCCCCCCGGGGGTGCTAGGGGCCCCCAACCCCCGTAGTGTTTGTGGCCAGCCCGCAGGCGTGCGCATGCCTAGTTTGGTGGTAATCAGTCCAGGCGTTCCAGCAGGATCCGACACCTTCTGTGTCGTGTTGTTTCGCACCCCTTCTCGCCCCCCATGCCGAGGGGGGGGCCAAAACCGGACTCCACCAGCGTTGGGAGCTTCGCCATGTGTCTCGGCAACCCCGGAAGCTACAGATTCGATGCCAATTTCTGCTGTTTTCGAACATTTTCACGTGGGCCCCCCTGGACCCCCACCCCCTGGGGTCCTAGGGGGGTCTGCCCCCCCCAGTGTTTGTCGCCAGACCGGAAGGCACACGCATGCCAAGTTTGGCGTCAATCGGTCCAGGCGTTCCAGGAGGGCATGGTGGACGGTTTGTTTTGCGCCCCTTCTTGCCCCCCCCACACCGAGGGGGGGTTGAACCTGGACTCCAACAGCGTCAGGAGCATTGCCGCTCATCTCGGCAACCCTAGAAACTACCGATTCGACGCCAATTTCAGCCGTTTTCGACCATTTTCATGTGGGACCCCCTGCGTACCCCCACTCCCGGGGGCGCTAGGGGGGCCTGACCCCCACAGTGTTTGTCGCCAGGCCGCAAGGCATGCACATACCGAGTTTGGCGCACGTTGCTCCAAGAATTGCGGAGCCTATGCGGAACATACACATACATACATACATACATACATACATACATACATACATACATACA
>JAJKFI010000008.1:13886127-13930103 GCA_029204185.1 Lerista edwardsae
ACATACATACATACATACATACATACATACATACATACATACATACATACATACATACATACACATCTTCTTCTTTATATATATAATTTCCTTCTTGATTATATCACTGCCAGCCATGACACACTCCCAGGTTAATGACATCACTTCTGGTGAGTCCCGACAGATTGTCATTCTAAAAAATGGGTCCTGGTGCTGAAAGGTTTGACAACTACTGGTCTAACCTACGGAGAAAGTAGATATTGGGGGAAAGGTGTCACTGCAGAGTTTGCTTGTGCAAAGTGTTTAGGGCAGGCAACAAGGAGGAAACAGTTCCATCCTGGGATAGGACTCATAGTGTGCTTTTAGGTAGGAGTAAGCAAATTTGGGGACGTGGTGGCGCAGCGGGTTAAGCCGCTGCTGCTGGGCTTTCTGACCGGAAGGTTGGGAGTTCAAGACTGTGTGACAGAGTGAGCTCCCGTTGCTTGTCCCAGCTCCTGCCAACCTAGCAATTCGAAAGCACCTAAATGCAAGTAGATAAATAGGGACCACTTCGGTGGGAAGGGAACGGCGTTCCGTGTGCTACGGCGTAGAGTCATGCTGGCCACATGACCACGGAAGCTTGTCCTCAGACAAAACGCCGGCTCTATAGGCGTTGAAACAGAGATGAGCACCGCCCCCTACTACAGTCAGTCACAACTAGACCATTTGGTCGTGGGGAAACCTTTACCTTTAAGTAAATTTGAGAGAGCACCAATTAATATTTTTCCCTAGAATGCTAAGCCCACAATATGCTGAGCTCACAATGCTGAAGGATCTGATATCTGCTGCTAGTCTGGCAGTTTTCCCACCTGATCCTTCATATTTGTTACTCGTGAATAGGCTATAAGTGAAGGTTGCAAGCCTTTTTAGACAAAGATTTTTTTAAAAAAAATTAGCAATTTGTGAAGACAACAGGAGCAAAATACTGATTTAACTGACAGATCAGGGTGGTGATTAGATATCAAATGGGACTCTATTAAGTGTGAAAAAGACTCTTGAAGTTCACACTTTCATTTTCTGAAAATCTGCAGCCTTTCAAGTGTCATTTTACTAAGATAAATGGAAGGCAGGTTTAAGTAAATAAAGACATGTGGACTCCATTTCTGGGAGATTATCACAACATCCTATGGGCTATTACTCAGCTGAAACTTTGGCCCAGTGTTATGAAACTTTGGCTCAATGTTGTATTGTGTGTTTCTAGTTTGATTTGGTTTATATATCTTGAGGTTTTGCAAGTGTGTCTTCCCAGACTTTAGATCTGCCTAACTGCTCGTGTTTCACCATCTTTTTAAACATCTAAAATACCCCTTGTTAGGGATGCAGTAACTTCTTTCACAGATGGAATGTGGGCTCCATTGAGGTGAAAGACTTCCTTGAGTGGCTCCTAGACTTTACTGAGGGTAAAGTCCTAACCAACCTTCCAGCACCAGGTTAGAGGCAATGAAGTTCTGAGGTGAAGGAACAGACATTGCCTTACCTTGAGGAGGCCTCTGACTAGTAATTTCACTTCAGAATGTAGAAAATGCCCCATTGGCACAGCTATATCAATGCTGGAAAGTTGGTTAGGATTGCATCCTAAGTCTATTTACCAAGTAGTATGCAAATGAGCAGAGTGTAAGAGCAGCTCTACAGGATCAAGCCAAAGGCCCATTAAGGGCGCAGTCCTAACCTTGATTTAGGGCAGCACAGTTAGGCCAGCAAAGTTTGGCTGGCACAAGGGACACCGTAAAGTATGTTTGGACTACTCTCTGAGTCAGAGGCCAGCACACATACATGCGCCATCCTCCCTGACTCCGAGAGCTGTCCAAATGTGCTTTACAGTGGCCCTTGTGCCAGCCAAACTTTACTGGCCTAACTGCCGGCCTAACTCCAGGTTTGAATTGTGCTCCTAGTCCAGCATCCTTACCCCTAATCGCCCACCAGCTGCTCTGGGAAGCCCACAAGCAGGAAAGAAAGACATACCTCTCTCTCACCACTGCTGTCCTTCAACCGGTATTCAGAAAATTGTATTTCCCCCCTTTCCTCCATGAAGTTCAGGGAAGCATGCATAATTCATACCCCATTTTATCTTCGTAATAGCAATGTGAGCTAGGATGGGTTATGCTGGTTTTGGGTTGCGGGGGGTAGGAAATCTGCTGCTGCCACAGATCATACCCCCTAGGGCTCAATTCTTCCATGTCACCCTTTCCCACCTCAAAAAAAATCTTTCCCTGCCTCCAAAATGACCTCCTGCCACCTTCATCCACCCACTCCACACCACCCTGTGAAATTTTACCTGCTCCATCTGGTGTAAGGTCAGGATCCGGGCTGGCTGAGTCAGTACAGACCTACTCAACTAGCTCAACTCAACTAGCTCTCAAGCGGGCACAAACATTCCTCCTTTACTCTGAAACAGAAAACGATGGGCACCCCATAACTAGGAAAAAACTGATTATGTTATATGAATTGTCCTCAGATCTTTCAGTACACCATATTGCTGAAAGGCCATCTTAACTTTTTGTTTTATTTTTTGCAACTCTAGCACAAGTCTTTCAAGAGGTTGAAGACTGTGCAGAGCTTTTTTCTTAGCTTTGCATACATTGTTATGAAACATACATTTGCATACATTGTTAGAAAACATTTGAAAACCTACTAATGACTAGGTCATGGTTAACATGTCATTCCTTGTGCATAACTCTTTGTCTCTGTCAAGGACAACCCCATTAGAAAGATAAGCTGTTGATTATGCAAAGCAGACACACCAATGGCATTCAGCACTTTACTGAGTTGTCTTCCAAAGAGGGCATGCCGCATTTGACTTCAGCAAACATTTGTAGCACCATGTGATGCACAAGCACCAAAGTCATAAAAGCCGGAATCTTTTTGTTCCACAAAGGGCTGGTGGTTGGAGGGACTTACCCTCTTGTTGACTCGATCAATTCTACCTTCCTCCTCATCTAGCCATCCATAATAGAGAACAGATGCTTTGTCCTCCACCCGTTTTTTAGGTAATAGAAGAACATATAAAAGGATGAACACAATGCACTCTAGACATTCATTAGGAGCTTTGTCAGAGAATGCCTTGACCAGAGATGAGTCAATTGGTTATTTTAGTTCTTACACTCGTAAATACTGTTGTCACACACACACGCACGCATGCACGCACACACACAAATATATTTTGTGCTTAATGTAAAACTGAGGAATTCAGACTGCCAGAATTTTTTTTCTTGAAGCCTTCTCTTGCACAGGCTTTGAAAAGTTGCCACCACCACTATCCCAAAAGAGGCTTTGTGATCCCATTGGGGTTGTGACCCACATATTGAAGAACACTAGTGTATTATTGGATCAAGGCAGTGATGTCATTCAGGGGGAACGGACCAGAACAGGCATTCCGGATCCTAACGGGCTCCGTGGCTGGTTCCGGGTTCCCGACAAGTGCCAATCAAAAGTGAGTTCCTGTTCCTACATCATTTGAATGACACCACTGGATCAGGGGAAGGGATAAGCCCAGGACGAGGGTGGAATTAGTGGAGGCATCCTCCACTGGATCCTATGCCCCATGTCCTGTTGCAAGCTGACATGGGGCTTCTTGAGCCTGCACCATTGAACAGGCTGGGGCTGACGAATGTCTCCTTGCTCTAAGGAGACCTCCAGTCTGTTCACATCATGCATAGGATGCAGCAGCTGCCATTTGGAGCCAATGTCCTACACTCGTTAGGATTGGGCTCCAAGACTGCTTAAGAGCACCCTATTTTAATCAGGAAACGTTGAAGTTTTCGGAAACTTGATTTCTCCTCAATCCCCTTTTTGGCAAGGCAGATCATATTACGATCAATTTGTAGGAAGTTTGCTTTGATAAAAAGACACAGCAGCAAGCGGAAAATTTGTCCGGCGCTGCCTAGTTGAAAGCGTGCATAGGGAAGATTCATTTTGAGCACAATGACTGGAACGGTTTAAAAATGCAGCAGGGTGTAACGGTTGTGCAGCTTAAGAAAGAGAAGAATGTCAAAAGTTGTAGCAGCAATCAGCGATATCAAGGCAAAGAGTTCAATGAGCACCGGAGGGCCCCCAGCTGCCAGGAGAGCCTTGCAATCCCGAAGAACAGAAAAGCCGTCAGAAAGAAATTTTTATGAGAAACAAAATGCATCTTCCTGTCAGGGAGGAAGGGAGTCGCAAGGTGCTTGAGAAGTGGAAAATAAAAAAGAATGCAATTAAAAACCCGATATGAATAAAGATCAGGTGAGAGAGGATGTCACCTCCTGGCCTTTGGAACCGTATTTCTGCTGTCTCCTGAAATTATTCTTTTCCTGAAACAAAGGAACAATGTTACGGAAAAATGGATGCCAGGTACTTTAGGAAAATGAGACACAGCGAAGCGGATAAAAGAGACAAAGACAATAGCAGTCATCTGCAATAAACTGAAGGCAGCGGAGGTTCGAGACAAAAGTGCAACGCTCTGAGCCAGCAAGATGACTGAAGCAGGGGAAGGAAGGAGGGGAAAGAGAATCACAATAACATTTGAAAGACATGGGCTTGAATATTTATCCCTGACGCCATGAGCTCTGCTCGCTGGCCTTGGTTCTGTTCCCAAGTTTCCGCCACCTTTAAGAAGCCAAACAGGAAAATGGCGCAACAAGTAGTATGGCGGTGGGCGTGCAGAATCCCTTCCTGGGAATTGGAGAACAGGCACGGAATTTCATCACCTATACCAAAAATATTCTCTCCGTTAGGCAACTCTCTTGGTTACTTGCACAGGTGCGGCTGCTTAGTGGAGGGCTGGAACCTATCGGCAAGTAGAAGGCCTGGATTTGCTTAAATACAGGCCACAGACTAAGCACAGGGTGTTCAGCCTACATTACGCATATGCTCCCTCTCTGAGTAGGATCCACCAGTTTGGAGTAAGCCCCACTGAACACTAAGATTTAGGATTATCCAGATGGTCAACCTCAATAAGTCCCAAACTGAACTTCTTTCCATCTGAACTGAAACCTTTGTCTCCTTATATTCATTCTCGATTCATGGTCAATGTCACCATCCACCCACGGAACAGACATGAAGTCTTGGCTTAATCTTTGACTCCTCTCTCTCCTCCTATATCCTCCTACACTCTCACCTGTGACTATTGCTCTTTCAGCTTTAACCATCCTCAAATATCCAGCTGTGTCCTGCTTCCTCAAACAATTCCCCTTGTTACAGGTTAGTCTCTGGGAAAACATAAAGAGACTTGACCCCTTTAACATTCCTCATAATTGCTAGTTGCATGAACCACTGCATCATTATTTGGTAGACTGGATAGTTAAAAGCTGATCCAATCTTGCCGTTCTAATTGCAGAAGCTCTATTCAGGCACTATGCATGATGTGGGCAAATAGATATCAATGTACCCTGAACTGATGCATCTGCTGGCCATGCCTCCCATGCTAATGTGTTCACAGGTCACGCCTTCTTCCTCCCTACCTTCTCACATCTATATACTTGTCTGTATACAGCTACATCATTCAGAGGGGAATCCTGGGTGTAGTGTGGAATCCTGGGGTTCAGGTTTCCATCTCATATGGAAGAAACGTTTTTACATTTAGTGCTGCTCTCTGCAGACAGACAGTGAATATGCAGGTGACTGGAAGTGTGGCCAGTGGCCATTATCATGGGTGTGTGTGGCTAGCCAGTGCTCTTCTGTTCCCATCTTTCCAAAGTCAATGAATGAGGGGAGAGCCCTGAAAAGGGCTCATGTGGGACTGGGTCCCTGGAGAGGAAGCACAACACGCACGCACATGCACACACACACACACACACACACAGGGCCAGCCCAAATGCACCATGAGCTTGCTCCACTGCTGTTCAGCTTTTCCTAAAAGGAAGAATGGAACAGAACGGAAGAGGAGTAAGAGACAGGACAAGAAGAGACTGGTAGGCCACAACCTCACTCTAACACTCTAGCCTACCACTCTCCTCTTCTTTACATGTCCTCTTCCATTCTATTCCTTTTCAAGGAGGAGCTTAAGGAGGTGCCTCTGCTAATATGCTGCCTTGCTTTAAACAATGATAGCCTCACTCGCCTCATGGATTGCCCAGCCTTCTAAGTTCACCTCTAACTTCCAGTTACATGAGGTCAATGTGTCTTTGTAAGGCTGATAAGGCAGGAAAGTGGATGACCATTTCCTGGTGATGGGCTGCTCCAGTGATTTAACTATATGATTCATTTCCAAGAGGACTACACAAAATCCTACAAAGAAGCCTTGGAGTTGTCTGACCCGGTGACTAAGTAAAAATAACTGCAGTAGGTCCATGTCTCTGACTTTAACTGGAACCTCCACACCCACAAAATCATTGACAGTATCCTGAAATGATAAAAGGAATTAATGAAGACATTTATTTACTGTACCCCTCTTTGTTTTAGCACTTCAGTTTTACAGATGATAGCAATGCCAAATTTGCTAGAATATCTATTGTCCTTTTTTATTGGAAATTCCTTTATAGAAGAGGTTTTTGTATTTGTTGATGTCGAGTGAGTTTCCCAAGCAGATTTAGATTCACTATTATTCACTTAGGGTTAGGGTCAATTAGCTATTTATTTAAGCTTTGTTTTGTGGTTTATTAGGCAATCTGGAATCTAAAGAGTGTCGTGGATGCCATTCTTAAGGGATAAAAGAAGACGACTTTACAAAAGCATTAAAAATAACCCAAAACTGCAGGGTTTGGAACCTGTCTCTAATTTTGCTCTCAGTTACCCCAGTCTAAATGAAGTTATTTGAGTGCAAATGTTCGCAGACCTGAGCTGGGTTCCCCTGTTTGCCATTTCTATTAAATGCTGTCAAAGTGAACATGGCCAAAAATAACCAACCAGTAAATATTAATTTCTACTGAAAAGCCAGAAATCTTTTTTCACACTGAGTGATGAAATACGGCCAATGGATGCTGGTGCACAGATAGATAATGGTGTGATCCCCTGCCAAGAGCATACCTGGAAAGCACTCCTTGGGTCCGGCATCCAGGAAGAGTGATATATGCATCTTGGATTCCTCTCCTCTCCCCAGCAATTAAATAGGTGCAAATGAACATTCCCTTCCTTCTCTTTTCCTCTGTCAAGCTTGGCTAAAATATGACCCAGCTCTCTGCTATATTTTTTTTTCCAGGGTGGCCCTGTTGCACAGCAGCTGTTTCCCAGTCTGATAGTGGAATCTGTAACCAGCTGCTTCAGTTTACTCCTGGCTATTGCTGCTGTAGGTTAATGGAAAGCGAGGCAGGAGAAAGACCTAGGCCAGCAGAAGGCAGGAATAATGGAATCTTCTGCCAAAAGGGAGTGCGGGATAAGAACTTTAATGGGCAAGCAAACAAAGGATGAGGCCGAAGCCGGAGGCCTTTCAGTGGGCTGGCAGCTGAGAAGCAATTCTGGAACCAGCAAAGCCACAGACTCACAATTTGCAATGAATGCATGACCCATGTGCCAAAAGAACTTGGGCTCTGCCAAGATATGTGTGCATGCGTGTATCTATATCCCCACACCAAATATTTGTTTGCGATAATCATGTGATAAATAGCAGGGCTGTGTGATAAACTGTAGGCATCTTTTGGCCATCTCGCGGGCTAATCCATTTCCAATTGGATGTATTCAGGCACTCCAAACAAGGCCTCCCTTACCCAGATAGGCAAACGTTGATGCGGTGATGCATGTTAATTTCGCGACTAGCCTGAGTTACAGCCAGTGGTGTTGCTCAGATGCTGAAAGAAGAAGAAAAATAGGGGAGGAAAGAGCCTTGAATATAAGGGATTTCATCATCTGGGTTGGGGTCAAGGCCAGCACACCAAGCGCTGTCCCACTTCATTCAGCAGCTTGCCAGTTGCTGCCACAGCAGCCCACGTCGCCTGCATGCTTCCATTTCCAACTCCCTTTTTGAATCCAGGGAACAGGAAGAGGCGGGCAGGCAGCAGGAGGCACCTCCCACCAATCTCCTAGCTGACATTCTCACTTGGCCTCATAGGCAGGTTGGCTTGGGCTGAACTTGTATCCAGGTCTCTACTTTCTGGCAATGCTGGCAAACAGCTTTAGACTATCAGACCAGTGGTCCATTTAGCTCCGTATTGTTGATTCTGACCAGTAGTGGCTCTCCACTGCATCAGATAGAAGACTTTCTCTCTCTCCTACCTGCAGATTTCAGGGATTGAATTTGGGCAGGTGGCAAGCTGCTGACAGGGCAGGTGCAGACATGTCATGTAGCGGGTACGCAGGGGTACACGCATACCCGTTCCTAAGATTAGGGCTAGCCCCGCCCATTCACCCGCTCACTCGTCGACTCCGTCAGCGCTCCGCTCCACCCCCTGCAATGTTTGAATTGCCTGCACGTTTGAGTTGCGTGCACATTCTCAGAGCCAGGCAGGCAGCGGAGCGAGGGAGACCGATGGCAGCAGCAGCGTGAGCAGGTAGGCCTACTGGGGCTCCCTCCTGAGGAGGCGCGGCAGTTCCTGGGGGGAGGAAAATCAGTAGCCCACGTGGCGGCCCCAGAGAAGGCTCAGGACTCCCGGGCCTTCTCCCAGGCCACCGCACGGCCTACCGAGGAGGCGCAGCAGTTCCTGGGGGCGGTTCCTGGGTTCCGGCTAGGACCTGACTTCTGGTGGGCGGGCCCTGACACAAGTGCCAATCAAAAGTGAGTACCTGTTGCTAAATCATTTAGATGCCATTACTGGGCAGGTGGCAGTCTCATAATTGTGATTAAAAGCTGAAATCAAGTGGCGCTATGTTTTAAGCGCCACTTAAAACATAGTTTAAGATAATTTCAGATTAGTTTAAGATAATTATTCTTATTTTTTTCAAAAAGCGCGCACCTAAATCTCAGAGCACCTACCCAAGGACCGATATATTTCAGGTGGTTGTCAACAAAAGTTTATGTACTAAGGCTGCAGTTCTAACCAACTTTCTAGCACTAACATATCTGTCCCAATTGGGTACGTGTTGCATCCTGCAGCAGAGTTGTAGTCACAGTGGCCTCTTCAAGGTAAGAGAATGTTTGTTCCCTTACCTCGGAACTGCAGTGCCCTTACCCCAGGGCTGGAAATTTGACTAGAATTGCACCCTTAGAGAGGTGCTTTTGGGAGACTATTGCACAAGAAATCCCATATCATGTTGGATCTTCTCACCCATGTGCCACTATATGTTGAGTTTGCAGTTTTATACAGTTGTCCAACGTCAGCTTGAGTTCATAAGAAAGAAAACGGGGTCACCAGGAAATGAGAATAAAGACATTAATTCTTGGCAAGTTGAAAGCAAACACCTTTTGAATTATTAAGCTAGGACTTTGGCTGGCATTAACCAGTATAGCTTCATTTGCTTTTGTGGATCTTTGCCAGTTTACACTTGTGCAGGTGTCTGGTCCCTGGTTGCTGTGATAATTAATTTTGGAAAGTATACATAGTTAAGTATGTTAAATAAATTGATCTTTAATCTCATGAGTGATGGGATCCATGTTTTCACGACCAATTACTGTTCTGTTTCATCACATACATCGGATGAACCAGGGTCCCTTCTCATGGTACTCTGTCCTACCTATAGCTAAGTATTCTTCCTTTGCATATGCTGAGTGGGGAGAAAAACAACCGAGATATAGTGCCATTGTGCGATGCAAAATACCATTCATAAGTCATGCAAACACTAAACCCTATGTATAATGAATCTGTCCTTTAGGGACAGTCCTTTCCATGTCATTGTCTGGTACTTATGTTGTTGTTCATCTAGCTAATTACCGCTTTGAAAGGTATAGTCCTGCTGTCATGCCTAGATTAGCGGCAAGTGTTTGGCTGGCTACTTTCTTGTCACAGTTGATAATTATTTAATGAGTTCTGTTCTTCCCTAGGAAAGTAAGATTGGGAGAGAATTGGACCTATTTTATCACAGTAGTATTGCTGCGTCTGTTGGCAGATTTGACGGCAGCTGAGTGGGATTTCATTAAGGCAGGAGAAGAAGAATTTCAATAAGTAGCTCCTGAATCAGTCTGAAGCAGGGGAGAAATTAATAGTGATGAGCAAATCTCAATAGAAACAGGCTCATCAGGTTGCCGACTGCCAGGCTGTCTCTTACAGCTCTAAGCGTGAAGGGAAAATGGGTAATGGAGGAGTTCTAGTGGAGGCTGCCTGAGGCTTTTTAGAGCATGTGGCAGGGTAGCAATTGGGTATACATAAATAAAGGGAAGTGTGGATGCCACATGCACATGCACGCTTGTGTTGCTTTGTCAAGCAGGATTGTAGAAAGACGCTGCAGAGGTTGTGAACAAAGGCGGACCCAGGTGACTTGCTCAGTCTTCTGAGACTGCTGCATTGCCAGATTGTGTCTGTGTGTGTTCCGGAGGCTCAGCATGCTTTACGACTATCACAAAAGTGCCGCGCCATAGAGTGCAGCCTCTCCGTGGACGTGCAAAATGAGTGGCGGCGGCAGCAGCCACTGTGGGACCCCAGTGCCAGCAAGTTGGCATGGGGGCAGGAGGTGCATGGGCAAAACAGGGAAGGGAACAGGGCAGAGACTGGAGCAGGGGTGAGGAGGTGCCAAAGGTGGGAAGCGGCCAGGATATCCTAACCCCCTTCTCAGCCTAAATCCACATACCTATGTCTACTCAGTCTTGTGCCAGCAAAATTACTGAGAGCACAATCCTAACCTGGAGAAGACCCATTAGGACACTGGAGGCTGCCCCAGGGCAAGGAAGCAAATGTTCCCTTTCTTCTGGAACTCAAAACTCCTGTATCTGTTGGTTTGGCTGTATCTGTGCTGGGGAGGTTAGGGTACGTTAGGTTGGGCTGTTAGTAACTTCTCATAAGGGGGAGCTGCTGACCCACTGCACTCTCTGATGCACATTAGCACCCTCATTGCGGGGGCTGGAATTGCAGAGAGTGGAATTGCAGCCTATTGACAAGCAGGAGTCAGGAGATGCCATCAGTCAATGGAATTCTAGCTGGTACTATTAAGCTGCTGACTTTGGCCCGGTTCTTCAGTCTGATAACTCAACATTGATCTCCTTCCTCCTTTTCAAAGGGTCCAAATCCCAAACAACACAATGATAGAAGAAAAATTCTCTAGTATTGGAAGAGTCTAAATTCTAGAAATTGTAATCTGACATGATATAATTAAAAATGCCTAGGGAAAGATGATGTCACTCTAAAATTAGAAATTGACATATTGTCGTGCAGGTGGCTTTGAGGCTAAATAATATGTTTTCTGAAAAAAAGAGAAGGTGAAAGTCCATCTATGAATAGAAAAATGTGTATGGATTTTTGGAGGGTGATGGGGAGAGCCAGTGTTCTAGGTGACTATGTAAAGAACTATCATGTGCTCAGTAGATTTAAAGCCTGGTAACGTTCTCCAAGAAGTCTTCTGAGCACATGATAGTTCTTTACATATTCCACTGTAGATTGATCACTGTAGATTGTAGATCAGTACAGTAGTCACCTAGAACACTGGCTGTTCCCATCACCCTCCATTAGGACCACTGATTTAAGGCAGTGGTTTCCCACTGTGCTCCGCAGCAACATAGTGAACTCATGTAGTGTGCGGGATGTCCCATTGGTGGGATGTCCCACTTTTCCCAGCTCTCTGCGGGCGCAAACATCTTGGATCTCTTGGATCTCACATGGTGGCGCTTTCCGGACCCAGAAGAAGGGGGAGCCATGAAAGAAGGGTACTGTGATCATGGTACGTTTGTGAACCACTGAGTTCTCAAAGCAACTTTGGAGGTGTAACTCAAGCTACACTTTGGTACTTGATCAGTCTCATTTATTTCAAAGAGATGTCTTTGTCTGTGCTAATGTCGCGGATAGAGTTATTTGCTGAACCAAATCAAAATTATGAGTTCTCAGTCAACGGTCCCTCCTATGGCATGAGTAATTTTGACAGCTCACTGGTTTAGCCCCGTAAAGGGAAGGGAGAAGATCAGATGGAGTTCCAGCACTTTTGCTGTCTATTTTACTTGAAGCATGTTTGCCAGGCAAATGAAAAATGCATGACTCAGTCAGCAACAAGGACCTTGATCCGAGCATGAGATAATGCGGAGCATTGAAGATTTATAGTCTCGCTTCCAGAATCCCATTATTTGGAGCCACAACAAAAATAACACTTGCAGATGATATCAGAATAGCAAGAGTATTTCTCTTCCTGTTGATCATGAGATGATGGGCCTTTGTTCCTTGCTTTGCCAAATGAATAAATGGACAGTTCTTTGACATGGGAAGTTGTGCTTCTTCAGAACACAAATAAGGGAAAAATGCATTAATGGCAGAAAGAGATCACCTCTCTGCTGGACTATACAGATAATTTGGTCAGAAATAATTGTATCTCCAGAAATAGTATAAATGCATCATATACTCCAGCTGCCCCTGTTTATCAGAAACTGATCTTCTTTTCTACACGTCTCTCTGCTAAGTCATTCATTTATCTATGTTTCATATTTTGCCTTTATCTATATTTTGGGGAAGAGTCAAGGATTACACTGTCAAAAAGGAATTGCCATACATTAGAAAGCACTAGATTCCCTCCCTTTCATCCCAGTGCTGCTGCCTGTGAAAATAATAAATGTGCTGGATATCGAAGGGGCTGGGTGGTGGGCCACAGCTCAGTTACAGAGCACCTGCAATTCTGGCACCATCTCTAGGTAGGGCAGGTGTACCCTTCCATGAAGTCCTAGGGAACTGCTGCCAGTCAGAGTGAGCAATTCTGCCTTCAGTGGCACAATGGTCTGACTCAGCACCATATTGATTCAAATAAAGGTGCAATACAAATCTGGAGTTAGGCCAGCAAAGTTTGGCCAGCACAAGGGTTGGCACAGCATAAAGCGCATTTGGATCAGTCTCACGTCTATGTGCTGGCCTCTCTGACTCAGAGAGTGGTCCAAACATACTTTACGGTGTCCCTTGTGCCAGCCAAATTTTGCTGGCTTAACTGTGCCAGCCTAACTTCAGGTTAGGATTGCACCCTGAGTTACAGCTATTATGTAATTATAACAAGATCCACCTTGGGATTTAATATGTATGGATTTTTTAAACTGTTATGGCCAGATTGTTAATATATCGCCCTTCAGAAACCAGAGAGGCTTACTCTTTTAAATGAATATAGCAGGCACATGGTGGCAGTTCTCACCATTTGTTCCTGTCTCTGCTTATAGTCCCTCAGTGAGCAAAGGTCTCAAGCCCCTAAACTTGCAGTCCCAAAGATGGCTGTCCCAGACTACAGGTTCCTGTACCCCAGGTGCTTAATGGCTTTGATTGCTTTGTGATTTCTCCAGGTGAGGTGGCTACAGGATGCAGATCCCCTCAACTTCCATTACCTAACTTGGCCTCAAGGCAAGAATAGTGATTGTAAAGAGCTTGTTGCTGCCACCCCACCGTTTACAGGGTGTATCTCAACCCCAAGGTACCGCAGTGAGAGATTAATGCCACTGAGGGAGTCCATCCCTGAGGTTCAAATAAAGCCAATAAACTGCTTTGGGGCAATGAAAACCCTCAGTGCTGTCTCAGAGCTGGGGTGGGAAGGGGGTTGCGGTACCCTCTCCTTCTCCACACTGGGGGTTCAAGAGCCCTCCCAGGAAAGCTGTGGCTGGTACTCAACAAGCCAGGCCTCCTTGCTTCCTTCAGCCCCTTCCCCTGTCTCTTTTGTAGGAAAAGACTGCCTCCAAGATGTTTCCCTGAGTCCTCTTGTGTGTCATCTGAGGCAAGTACCTGCTCAGCTTGCCTTCAGGCTTGTGAGCTTCACAACTACTGGCCTTGCTGTGAGTCCTTTCCAGCCCCCCACCAGGTAGGGCTGTCGATGGACACTGATGATTTGAATTGGCCACAGTGAGGCCTTTTGATTTGTCTACCTGACCTGCTGTTATGAGGGCTGGTAGAGGAGGGGAGGAGCTGTCACTGAGGGACATGGCATTGGCTTTCCCTGTAGCAGGCCTTAGGCTCACTTTTGGGCATTTCCAGAAAGGGCTGGGGACTGTTTAATGCTCAGCTAGGTGACCGTTGAATGGTCTGACTGAGTAGAAGGTCATTTTCTGTCATTGTTCTGTATTTGGTACAATATAGAACCCTTCTAATATGAAGGGTTCTGTGTTTATCCGGGGACCGTACACAATCTCCAAAACCTTGAGCTTCTAGAAAGGTAGGGTATAGGTGTTTTACATAAAATTAAGATAATTTAAAAATGTTGACCATGTAATGTTGCTCTTTCCCAAATTAGGAAGGGCTCCCCACAAAAACCATCGTCAGAAGCATGGAGTGGAATTGACAGTGACACAGGATTAAATACACCACAAGATAGAGTCACTGGGGGTGGGGAGGAGGTGGGGGTGGAACAGGAATCAACAATTTCTGTTTTCACTTGGTGAAATTTTTAAACCTGGGTTGGGCTTTTCATGTGGAAAGAGAAGCAGGATGGTGTGAGCACCTTCCTGCTGAGGGGCAAAGGTCATTTCCTGCCTTGTGAAGAAAGAGGCATGCGGTGTGGGAGTGTGCCGGTAAGTGTTGCTGGAGATTATCATTGAATCAGTGATTGGGAAAAAAAAACACAGTAATAATGTCTTCTGGAAAATAACCATCTTTTCTTTCTTCTAGGTTAGAAATCATCCATTCATTTACGGTTTGCCAGATCTTGTCTCGTTGCCTCATTGGCAGTGGCGTCTCTACAGGGAGGGCAGAGCTCTAAGTTTTGCAAGGAGCCTTACCTTGCAGTGGAAATCACTCCTCTCCTGCACCGTGTTAGCCAATGCTCACAGGGAAAAGCAACATCTTGGTGTTGCTTACTGGCTACAGCAGCAAGGGAGAGGAGGGATTTACATGACAGGGTAAGGCTCCTTGCAAAACTTAGAGCTCTGGCCTCCCTGTAGAGACGCCACTGCTCATTGGTAAGCCATTGCCTTTATTCTCATAACTAATAGCGCAATCTTGTGCATGTTCATTGACGAGTCAGCCCCACTGAGCTCCGTGGGACTTCGTTCCAGGGGAGAGCCAATCCAATGGGCTCATAGCACCTGTGCTGGTCAGCGCTGGCTCCACGTTTACAGCATCCTGTGAGGAGGGAGTGCCGGTGCTGCGCTGGCACGGTGCCATCGCCAGTAAGCGCTGGCCCTCAGCGCCACAATGATGACGGACTGGTGCCCCCACAATGCTGTTTGCCAGCAAGCAGTTTTGGGGTGGGGGAGACAAGGAGTGGGGGAAAAGAGGCAAGGGGAGGGAAGGAGTGGCCCTAGTAGGGGGATGGGACTGGCAGCAGCACTCACCACCGCATCCTGAACGCCGTGTCAGGCTCCAATGCCCAACATGGGACTGCTCCATTGAAGGGGTCAAGGCTTTACTCAGGGGGAGGGGGGCAAACAATGGCTCCCAATGGCTGCCATGGCTCTTGCAAGAAGCTGCTGTAGCCTATTTGGCACTGCTGCTCCTATGGGAGCCCAGGAGTTCAGGATGGGCCTCTAAGGGTGCAATCCCAACTCGGAATTAGGCCGGCACTGTTAGGCCAGCAAAGTTTGGCTGACACAAGAGCCACCGTAAAGTATGTTTGGACCACTCTCGGAGTCAGAGAGGCCAGCACGTCGACGTGCGCCATCCTCCCTGACTCTGAGAGTGGTCTAAACTCTCTTTACGGTGGCCCTTGTGCCAGCCAAACCTTGCTGGCCTTACTGTGCCAGCCTCACTCCAGTTTAGGATTGTGCTCTAAGTTTATTCCCTTCTCTTGAGGAGGCCTCCGTTTCTGCCACTGCCCACCACAAGATGCAGTGCACACCCAATTGGCACAGCTGCTTTGGCACTGGAAAGGATTGGGTGGTCTTACTCTTTAAATGTCTTTCTTGGTTGGTACCTCCTCAACATTACTCCAGCTTATTCCTCTCAATGTTCCATACCCCGCTGAATCCTCTTTAGCACAGCTACTATAGTCAATCCTCATTATCCACTGGAAAACCTCTTGGATAGCGAATTTGCAGATAACGAATCATTGATCCTATGGGATCAATGGGGTTAGGTGCAAGAGGTGCCTTACCTGCCATCAGAAGAAGCCAGCAGAGACCCAGCAGGAAGCTAGCATTGTGCAGCAGGAAGTGCCAAAAGATCTCTGAATGCTGCAGAGACCTTCCAGAGGCTGCAGGGATCTTCAGAATGGCACCTGCAACCAGCATGGACCCTTTAAACATGGCTGGCGAATGGTGAGGACAGATGTGCAGATAATGAAGTAAGTAGCAGTTCTGCCCGTTGCAGATAAGTGAGGTCACAGATATGGTTGCATATAAAGAGGACTGACTGTATTTGGATTGCACTGTTTATCCAAATTGGCTTAACTTCAGTCCCCAACCACAGGCAGGGTGTTGGGTGACACCAGTGATCTCCTGCCATGTTTTGCATTTTCCCTTTCTGTGTTCTATTTCTTTGTATTATGGTCTGTATTTCTCCCCAGCATATGTATTGTAATGTTTTCTGGACATCCACATTTTCCACAAGGGCTTTTGTCGGAATTCTCAATCTCAAACCAGTATTCTTGGGGGCATAATACTGCTATTCTTTCTGAGGTGTATTTATGCCTCCTCCTCCTTTTTCATTTTAACATCTTTTTAAAAAAGTGACTTAATTTATGTTCTGTTTTGAAAATCAGGCACAGCACAGCAATGGTGTTACATATGGGTTCAGGTGAGATAAAGTAGACATCTTTGCAACAGACATGTGGGGGGCATCCAACAATATTGGTTCTTTTGTGTTCATTGACCTGCTTGCCTCCAGGATGCTTCTGTACAGAAGCTGCCATTAAAGTTCAACAGCGAACTCCATGCCACTGACATTTGTTCTGCTTAACTGGAATAGAAGCCCACAGAGGTTGGTGAGCAAACAGATGCAGGCGATTCCCAAGCTTTCTCGTAAGGTTTTCATACAGTATTAGGAGCAAGGCTAGCATCGTTTGCCACATGCTTGTCAACAGCTTGCCCTGGGTTCAGTTTCCACGATGGAATATCAGGGAGATGCAAGTCATCACAGGGGAATCGTTGAATTCATTGTTCCTCCCTTCATGAAAGCTGTACGATAGAATGATCATGTTGGAAGGGAGTAAGACGGCTTAAAAATTCAACATCCTACTTTAAACTAGGACCATCCATGAATTAATTAACACAGTCCAGATCATGGCATGCAGCAGAAATTGGCCAGACCGTTCTTCACGCATCGCATCTACCACATGAGATTGTCGAAGAGTTACCATCTGCATCTGTCATTTGCAACTGTTATTAGCACAGTTGTAGTTACCATTCATCCAGTGCCAATGAAATGTGTGTCATGGTTTATGTGTCTCTATTTTAAAGCTTGAAAGTGGATGAGCGGCAATTTGTTCAGCACTGGCTGCTGGTCCTTCCTAGAATTAAGTATGTGGACATCTAAGGAATAGCCCTGTTTGCTGAGAATTCTGGAAGTTCCAGCTCAAGTGTATTCAGGCCAGCGCTGGTCCTCTGTGCGATGCCCAGGAGATGGCTGTCACATCACAGCGGCCAGAACAACAGAGGCACCAGCGGGGAGGCCAGAGCGGGCAGGTGCTGGGCCTCCATGGCTGTCAGAGATGCTGCAGGAGGTGATTAGTTCCCTGCCAAGGGGTAGGAGGCATTCCGGGGCAGGGAGAGGGCAGGGGAAGGGGGCAAGGGGGTACAAGATGAAGACTATATGATGCAGCTGCACACAGAAAATGCAACTGTTTTATTGGTGCAGACAAAAGAGGTCTGTCATCAATGTCTTCACATTCGGCCCTGCACTTTGAGGGGAGCGCACCAGCATAGTGAGCATATAGCCTGCTGCTGCAGCCGGGATTTCTATGGGCTATAAGTCAGTGGGGCGAGCAGATAAACTTTACCTTGGGCCCTCCTCCAGATGGCCCCTGCCTCCAGATGGCACCTGCCCCTGCCTCCAGATGGCCCAAAATGGGCCTTCCGGAAGCAGTTGGCAATGACATCATCATGTTACCACCAAATATTTCCCACGGTTTGCACGCAGCATCACAAGTGCTCTTCTTGGTGAGCGGAGCGCCCCGCAGGGAGGGTGAGTGGCACCGCAGGAATGCCCCACATTGGGCTCCACCACTCCTGGGGCCAGCCCTGGTGAGCATACAGAGGTGAGTAACCATCAGCCTAGCTCCTGCCTGTCCACTCAAGAAAGTGACCGTGTAGGACTGAGGTAAGAAGCCATAGAGATGAAAATCCCAAGGGACAGAGAGAAGGTGAGGCAGCGGGAGACATGGGCAAAGCTATCTGGAAAGGGTCCACACCACCCACTCATTTTAAATCCATATTTCTGGCCACATTTCCATGCATGTCTTCCCATTAGGTGGGTGTCACACTAATAAGAGACCCTCCCCCACTCTAGCTCTGAGCCTGTATACATGAACCTGTACACATAGGTGTATGTATAACCTATGCAGACATACATCTTTTCTAACATTCGTTTGAGGCTGCAGTCCCATGCACACTTTCTTGAGAGTAAGCATCATTGAATTCAACGGGACTTACTTCTGAGCAGACATACCTAGGATTGGGCTGTGAGGTCTTTACTCACAGGTTCATTATGCAGGCTTTAGCAGCTCATGGGCCTGGCACATACTCTGTTGAAAGAACAATTTTGTCAGATAGCACCACTATGCCTTCTTAACTGGGAAACTGCAGTGGTGACTCAAAGCCATTATTGCCCGAAAATGGAAGCCAGAAGTCCTGCAGGGGAGAGTACACCATTCTCTGCCATGCTTTTCTTTTCTAACATGAAACACGAGTGCCTGCTTCACCTAAAAAAAAAGGAACATATTGGGCAGCCATTTGAGAAAGGCTTGCAAGGTTTGGCTGCAGCCAGGTAGCACTTGAAATGAAACTGATTGTCAGACTTTGGCCGAGTGTCATGTAATCCGTTTTTCATTATCACTTACTGACATCTGCTGGCTACATCCTGCATTATTTCTGATGCTTTTAATGGGCTTTTCAAGTGTCTTAAGAACACCTGAGGAGATTAGGAACCTTTGGCTTTGTAGTTTAGACCAGGTGTGGAGATGCAGACTGATTAGTATCATATACAGTAAAGTGGCAAATGAACGCTGAGAAGCCCCTGAATGGGGCTGATAGAATACACGTTTGTTATTTGCAGTATTTATATTAGTATTTAGGCCACCTTCCCACCAGTAAAGGAATTCAAAGTGATAATGACAATAGGAAAACAAATGACATGAAGAATTTCTGTTTTCACAATTCCAAGCATGGTTAGTGGGCTCCAGAATTTACATTGTTTCTGTGTGTATATTTATGTTTCTTGGAAACGCATCAACTGTGAATAATAGGCAGTGGCGCAGCGGTGTTATCAGTGATGTCATGCAGGGGGTACGCGGGGGTACGCGAGTACCGGTTTCTAGGATTAGAAACGTCACGTTCCGGAGCGTTACGCCGTTTGCGTAACCAATTATGTCACTTGCGTACGTTACGCAAACGGCGTAACGCTGCAGAACGCGACGGGTGGGCTGTCGATCACCCGGATGTCCCACCCAGCGTTCCGGCAGCATAACACCGCTGCAGTGGCGCTCCCAGAGAGGGAGACAGAGCGCTAGGTTCTTCAGGTACCTAAAGCGCTGTGTAAAGCGGCCCCTCTCCCTCCCCTTCAGAGCCATTTGTGGCTACAGGAGCAATGCATATCCTCCACTTTGCTCTTGTAGATGTGAATGGCTCTGAAAGTAAGGGGGGCTGCTTTCCATTGCGCTTCAGGCTGTTGAAAAACGTAATGCTTTGCCCCCAAGAAAAACCACTGATAATAGGCACAAGTGCATAAAAACTGTGGAGTAGCAGGCCCTCCCACCTGCCCCTGCCTCCAGATGGCCCAAAATGGGCCTGCCGGAAGCAGTTGGCAATGACATAATCATGTAACCACCAAATATTTCCCACGGTTTGCATGCAGCATGCCACGGTTTGCTACCACACTGGAAACTTTAATGTGTCTTGCGGAAAATGAAGGCTGGGGGAAGCTAGGACCCACAGGAGCCTGAGGCGGCATCTGACCATGGCTCGGGCTCTGCCTTTAAAGGCTGTTAGTGCAGCTGCCTGAGAAGTTCTGCATTCTGCAAAAGGCCTTGGAGAGAGTGGCTGAAAACTGAGTGAAAATAAATAACTGATGAATATGGACAGGCTGGGAGACCATCATAGCAACAAATTTGAGAAAACCAGGTGGCCCCCTCCGTATTCATGGATTCCATAACTGTGGTAGGGGGCCCTGACCTTCCTTTATACTTCCTTTGGGTTGCTAAAAATCTTGCTCAGAGGTGGGGGCAGGGGAGAACCCTATACTTAACATAGGTTTCAGGTATCATAAGAACATAAGAAAAAGCCTTGCTGGATTAGGCCAAAGGCCCATCTAGTCCAGCTTCCTGTATCTCACAGTGGCCCACCAGATGCCTCAGGGAGCACGCAAGACTACCAGATACTTGTGTCCCGCTGTGTCCCCTGCATCTGGCATTTTAAAGTAGATTATTATTACCCTTGCACCACCCCCAAGGAAGACACCAGACTGAGGTTGGGGGTTAACTTTATTAAGCACAATGTAAATCATGTAACCTACTGAACACCCATCACTCCCTCACCAGTCTGGGGTAGGCAAAAAACACACACACAAAAACTGCCATCCATAATTGGCCAATTTGGATGACAGAAAAAAATTCCTACCCGACCCTCATGATGAGCGACCAGCTAATCTCAGACTGGACCTACCCATCATAGCTTGTAACCTGTAATGGAGTTTTCCTCCATAAATCTATCCAATCCCCCTTTAAAGGCATCCAGGCTCAATGCTATCACCACATCTCACGGCAAGGAGTTCCACATTCTAATTACACGCTGGGTAAAGAAATACTTTCTTTTGTTTGTTCTAACTATCCTAACACTCAGTTTTAGAGGATGTCCCCTGGTTCTGGTATTGTGTGAGTGGGAAAAGAGATTCCCTTTGTCTACTCTATCCACTCCGTGCATAATTTTGTATGTCTCAATCATGTCTCCCCTCAGGCACCTTTTTTCTAGACAGAAGAGCCCCAAACGCTGTAACCGTTCCTCGTAAGGGAGGTGCCCCAGCCCAGTAATCATTTTAGTTGCTCTTTTCTGTACTTTTTCTAATTCCACTATGTCCTTTTTGAGATGTGGAGACCAAAACTGTACGCAATACTCTAGGTGTAGCCTTACCATTGCCTTGTACAATGGCAATACAATATTGGCTGTTTTATTCTCAATCCCTTTTCTAATTATCCCTAACATGGAATTTGCCTTCTTCACTGTCGCTGCACACTGGGTCGACATTTTCATTGAGCTGCCCACGAATACCCCAAGATCTCTCTCCTGGTCTGTCACTGACAGCTCAGAACCCATTAACCTATATGTGAATTTTTTATTTTTTGCCCCAATATGCATTACTTTGCACTTATTTACATTAAAATGCATCTGCCATTTTATTGCCCATTCTCCCAGTTGTGAGAGATCCTTCTGGAGCTCTTCACAATCCTTTCTAGCTTTCACCACCTGGAAAAGTTTAGTGTCATCTGCAAATTTGGCCACCTCACTGCTTATGCCTGTCTCCAGGTCATTTATGAATACGTTAAAAAGCACTGGTCCCAGGACAGATCCCTGGGGCACACCGCTCTTCACCTCTCTCCACTGTGAAAATGGCCCATTAATCCCCACTCTCTCCTTCCTAATCCTCAACCAATTCTCAATCCACAGGAGGACCTAACCTCTTATTGCCTGACTGTGAAGTTTTTTCAGCAGCCTTTGGTAAGGGACTGTGTCAAATGCTTTCTGAAAATCTAAATATATAATATCTACTGGTTCACCAACATCCACATGCCTGTTGACCTTTTCGAAGAATTCCAAAAGGTTTGTGAGGCAAGACTTACCCTTACAGAAGCCATGCTGATTCTCCCCCAGCAAAGTTTGGTCTTCTACATGTTTTAGGATTTTGTCTTTGATGAGACTTTCCACCATCTTACCTGGAATGGATGTGAGGCTGTCTGGCCTATAGTTTCCTGGGTCCTTTTTTAAAGATTGGTGTGACATTTGCTATCCTCCAATCCTCTGGTACCGTGGCAGTTTTAAGGGACAAGTTGCTTAGTCAAGAGATCAGCAACTTCATTCTTTAGCTCCTTAATAACTCTTGGGTGAATGCCATCTGGGCCCGGTGACTTATTTATCTTTAATTTATGAATTAAATCTAACACATCCTCTCTTTTAACTTCTATCTGACTTAGTTCCCTAGTCAAAAGGGACTGTTCAGGCAGTGGTAACTGCCCAAGGTCTTCTGTCGTGAAAACAGATGCAAAGAATTCATTTAATTTCTCTGCAATCTCTACATCGCCTTTTATCTCCCCTTTCCCTCCCTCACCATCCAGCGGGCCAACTGCCTCTCTGGCAGGTTTCCTACTCTTAATATATTTAAAAAAGCTTTTATCTTTCCTCTTTATGTTGCTAGCCATGCGTTCCTCAAAGTTTTTCTGGGCCTCCCATATCACCTTCTTACATGTCTTTTGCCAGAGTTTATGGTCCTTTTTATTTTTTCTCATTTGGGCAAGACTTCCACTTATGGAAGGAAGCTTCCTTGCCCTTTACAGCCTCTCTAACTTTGCCCATTACCCATGCTGGCACCCTCTTGCATTTAGCTGAGCCCTAAATGGAACCTACCCCCCCCCCCCGCTGATACTGGGACATGCCTGCAACTGATTTCTGGCATTATGCCTGCAAATGTCTTCAGTGCTTTCTGTCTGGAACAGGAGATGATCAGAGCTGCTGGAAATCAAATGACTACATTATTCTCCAGCATTAGCATGTCTTGTGTGAATCATTTACAAATCAGTTTGGATCAGAGGCACTGCAGCAAGACTGGCCTCTTGGGTGTTAACTGACTAGAAAAATATACCTGGAAATAAGATATAATAGCTGTGATTGAGGCCGACCCTTTCAAATGTGACTGGGATGGCTGACCAAGAAAGTGGGATGTATTGGCCTTCTGTATAACTGCTTGATGTTCATTGGGTCAAATCCCCCTTTCCTAAAGCAAAAGAAACAGTCTTCTCCCATTCCCCTCCCCGCCCCCCCACCCCCCAAAAAAAATTCCAGGCAAGTGTTTAGTCACAAATGCATTTTATGCCTATCAAATATAGTTTGATTTGTTTTTAACAAAACAGTACTGGATGCTTCCATGATGACTCGTATGATTTGGTAGCATCTCCTAGTCTTCAGTAACACTGCACTCTTTGATTTTGTGTCCCTTATCAGTACCAGAGTTTAGAGCTGAAACGACAGAAATAGAAGCCTAGAGACATTGTTGGCATCTCAACAAGGGTCTTGGCATTTGGTCGAGAGACCAGGTTGTCTTCCCCCAACCCAGGCAAAACAGCTTGTGAATTTCTGCACGTGTTGCTGTGCCAGGGAACCTGTAGTTGAGCTGGCCTTGATTCCTATTGCAGGCGAGGCTGGAAGGCATCAGTAGTGAATGGATCCTCAGAGATGGTGTGGACAACATGACAACAGGGGAAACAGAATGGAATTGAAAAAAATTAAGGAAGCTCAGTTAATTTCCTATAGACTAGAAATTAATCTTGTTTTGATTTCAAGGTTTTCTTGCTGTGCATAACAAAGAGAATCTTCCAGTGTTGTGAAAAAAGACCCGTGACTCAAATTTTCACTCGAGTTTTCACATTTTGAGCTGACTCTTGTCTGAATCGAATCACACATATCATGAACTCTGACTTGATAATTTGGCCACTGACTCTCACAGCGCAATCCTATTCTGCCCGTTGCGTCGACATGACTGGGTGTGTGCGATGCGGGAGTGCTGATTGGCACCCCCGCGTCAGCGCTCAAGCAACGGGACTGGCGCTGCAGGCAGCGCCAGTCCTATTGCGCCCACACAGAGCCTCTCTCGCGTTGGCTGAAGCTGGCTGGCGCAAGGGAGGCTCTGTGCCAGGGCAGGAGAGCGACTGATGGTGGGAAGGAGACTGTGGGTGGGGGTAGAGTGGGATGTGGGTGGGCTTGGGAATTGGCCATAAGGCCGAATCCCAAGCCCAATTGGGAGGCCATAGGGCCCCGATTTGGGCTGCATGGTCTCTTTGGATCTGTCTCCTCGGATTTGTGCCCTTGCTGCTCGTTGCTGGCCGGCCAAGCCTTGTCAATCCAACGCTGAGTAGGATTGCGCTCTCAATGAGCCAGCAATTCCAGCACCTCGAATCAGTGCACACACTTCATTACTTTATTGTAGCTTCTGCATCAGAAAGAATCCTTTGGGAGATCTGGGAGGCGCCACAAAGTTGCCACGACCAATGGTTGTTTTGTTCCTTCAGCTAGAAGAACAGGTGCGGAGTGGTGGAGGGGAGGTAGAAAGCTAAGAAGTTTGAAAATGTATCAGGTAGCTGGCTGCAGTGAGCACGAGGTGTGGGGAGGAGGAAGGCCCAGCCAGTCAGCTACAGGAGGAGGGAGGCGGGAGCAGAGTTGTCTTGGCCATCTCTGAAGGTTTGGACCCTTGATTGGATGAAAGAGCAGCCTGAATTCTGGTTCTGGGTGAAGAAGAGGAGACGGGGAGGAGTCTTGGCCACAGAAGAACATAGAAGAGTTTAGCGTGGAGGGGCGTGAGGAGATTTCCTTGCAGTGGCCGGTTTTATATGGAGCTGAAGGTTCCCTGCAGCCACACGTACTTGCTCGCTCGCCCGTGTAACAACTGCAGGTCAGCCCAGCTTTGGTGGAATAAAGGTCTCACTGAATGAATGATGTGCCACAGCCGGGACTATTTTTCTCCCTTCCATTGTTCTGAGTTCAGTTGTGATGTGAATGGCAGTGTGTTGAGGGGAAGGTTTTGTTGTGGCAGCCGGTTAGAAGTGAAGCGCTGTCAGCAGCGCATTGCTGGCCTGCCGGAATGCTAGCGTTAAGTGTGAAATGACAACTCCGACTGCACCTGCTGCACCTTCCCATTTTGACTGTTAATAGTTGCGCGCGTATGTGTGCGCCTGACCTGCCTTGTAGCTTGTCATGAAAAGATTTGTGACTCGTGAAAATGACTTGTGAGATTCCAGGGTGGAGTCACCAAAGGTGAGTGCTAGGACCTGTGTACAAGTCAATTTATGAGGGAGTGGAGACTCCTGAATTGACTGAGCTCAAATTTCGTGTATCGTGCACAACACTGGAATCTTCTCGTCCTTCGAATGTTTATAGCCTTGTTCAGATGAGGCACTTGTTAAATAGCTCCAGAAAGTATCATGAAAAAATGGACTCTTGCAATATGTTGCAAGTTATTTGATTCAAATTTCTGCTGTTGTGTATTTGCTCAATGGCTTTAGGTTAATTGCCACCTTCTGGCATTACTGTGTGGTAGGGCCAGATGATAGAGAGACAGCAAAGCGTTTTGTGTTTAGGAAATGTTTTTCTGAATGAAGGACAGTGAAGACCTGTTCACCTCAACATGTCCTCTGAAGTGGGAAAAAGCCTACCTGTTTGGTCCGCTCACTACTGCAGACCATGGCGGGCCAGTTTTATGCATCTTGCTGGCATGCCCACAAACTGGCTTTTGTTTGACTTCGAACATTACTGCACTTCAGAAGGTGGTGGTCCTGGGGTAGAGCCAGAACAACACCATCTAGTCTGGGGCCCGTTTTCAGTTGGAGAGGAGCCAGGGTTAGATTAAGCCAGGTTGAGGTTCTAAGTATGTCAAGCCTTAAAGGCCCCGTTCCATAACATTCCCAAAACGAAACAAAAGATGGTTATTTTCAGCAATAACAGGAAAGACAAAGAAAATAGATTAATGCTTTGATAGCATATATCATGTAAAGCTTGAAACTTTCATATTTGTGAGACCCCAAATTGTAGCATAAATCCAGCCCTCTGTGGAACCAGGACAAAAGGTGGTGGTGGGCCAAGTGTGGAGAGTTGCTGAAGGGGGTCAGAGAAGCGTCCAGAGCAGAATTTGGATCCTGCGTAAAACCCAGCAGAATCTGCCTACTGGCTTGTCAGGTACAAATACTGGCTGCCTGACAGAGCAGAATCAAACCTGTACAATAATGGTTGGTTGGCAGGCCTGTTTGGCACGAGACTTTGGAAGCTTGAAAAATATTTGCAGCAGTGTGTAAAGGCCTATGCTAGGCAGCAGCATGGCTTCAGGCGCAAGCTTTTCCTGTGGTTATCAGATCCTGAAGTGGCCATGTAGACAGGCAAGGCTCACAGCTTAATCCTATGCATATCTACTCAGAAGTACGTTCCATTGAGTTACATAAGATTTACTCCCAGGCAAGTGTGTATAAGATTGCACCCTCAGTGCACAGGGTCGCAAAACATGGGGATGCTTCAGGAGATGAAAAAGGTACTTTTCTTTTTCTTTCCAACTATCTGGAACATTCTCTTCCTGTGCTGAATAATTCGAAGGGCCCAGTGATGTCATCTCATGATGAAGAATAGGAACGCTGGGCGGGACTTACGCATGATTGGCTGCCCGTCCGTTCCGTGGCTGCCCTGGCCTTGGCAGGGCGCCTGCTCACCGGGGGGGGTGGGTGGGGGGTGCGCCGGGTGCCTGGGCAAGCAGCAGCGGGGTGTGCCAAATGGGGGCAGCCCCCCCCCGAGGCCAGGGCAGCCGCGGAACGGAACAGACAGGCTGCCAATCATGTATAAGTCCCGCCCAGCATTCCTGTTCTTCATTATGAGATGACGTCACTGGACGGGCCCAATTCTAACCAATTTTCCAGCCCCGATATAGCCACAATGCAGCCCTCAGGCAAGGGAACAAACATGACCTTGAGGAGGCCTCCACAACTGCTTTCCCACTGCAGGACGTGCCACATGCCCCATTGGCACAGCTGCATCAAGGCTGGAAAGTTGGATAGGGTGAGGTGCTAAAGGACTCGGCTGGAGGAAATGGTGGGTGGAGGTTCAATGACCTCACCCCTCATCCTTTGCACATTCTAAATTGCAGCTTCTAGCTGTCACAGTAAGAAAGCATTAAAGAAGAGTGTGCCTTTAAAATTCATGGTATATCTGAAATGTAAAGAGCAAGAGACCACTGAAGGCAAATGAGATACAGCTGAGTAGGATTCAACAGACTGTGTTTGTGGGTGGTGGTTTGATTGGTTTGTATTTTATCTCTTTGTGATCTGTGTTGTAATGAGTAATGATTGGATGAATCCTGGGTGGAACATCTGTAGAGCTTCTATGATTAGGATTGTAAAGGAGGGTCTGGGATCTCCTCTTCTGGAATCCCTGAACTGAAGAAGTCAGTGGGAGTGATTGGAACCTTGGCAACAGCCCTGGAGACTCGGCATGTATCAACAGCAGCTCCAAAGCACAGTGGACAGTAGGTGAGAGATAATGCTGTCAAGAAAGTAAGGAACAGCCAGGTTTCTTGTTTTATTATCTGTATGCTGAAATTTGAACTTGCCCTTGAGTAGCCCCAGGAGCCATGTGGCAAAGGGATGGTGTTTCTTGGTTGTATAAGATTTGATGACTAAAGGTAAGATTTTCTCAGCCAATGGGATATTGCTCCTTTGACTGGAAACTTGGGCAGTCTTGGTTAAGTTGAACCCAACTGAGAGTTGTGGCAAGGAAAGGGGGAAGGAGCAGTGATGGGATCTGCAAATGACTTGGGGGAACGGAGGGCGGGACTTAGGTGGGACTACCATTTGATTGGCAGCCCATCTGTGCACTTCTGCTTTCATTCCGCTCGCCCCGCGGCCACCCTTGGCCTCAGAGGGGGTGCCTGCTCGCCTGGGGGGGGGAAGAGTGGGGGCTGCCAATCAAACGGTAGTCCCGTCTAAGTCTCGCCCTCCGTTCCCCCAGGTCGTTTGTAGATCCCATTGCTGGGAAGGAGTGAATCCTAATGCCGCAATCTCAGTGACACTACCCCTGGGGCAAACATTTCAAGGCCCAGATTTGCCACCACCATCATGTATAGATATGATCTGGATGTTTTATCAAGAGTAACTAGTGTGGAGAAGGTTAGATAAGATAAGGGGAGCAGGATAAAAGAGTAGGACGTGTATCTTTAACATTGAAGCAATGGTACATATTTTAAAATTTAAACCCAATTTGCTTATGTTGCAATCAAGATATTATATAATATGTATTTTTATCTTCTAATAATCCAGATAAACAAGTCAGCACAGGTGAGTAGCAAATAATGCTTGTTGAAAGCAGCGGAAAACGATTTTCTCATATTGAACCCCTTTAATTAAAGTATGAGATACAGCCCAACATGATGGACATTTCCTCAGAAGTAAACTCCACTTAGCTCAATGACTCTTACTCCCAAGTAAGTATGCATAGAATTGCAGCCCTAGGTTTGCTCAGGTGTAAATTCCACTCAACAAAATGGGATGCATTTTGGAGTAAACATGTTGGCTCATACTGCTCATTGTGACCCCAGTTTTACTGCATGTGTTTAATATTGCTTAAATATTGTTTTGTAAAATTCCACCACAGACCCACCTACGTCCTAGGGATGGTTCTTGGGATAATACTTCAAAACAAATTCTGTCACAAAAGCCTGCAGGAATCTGTCTATCAAAAATGTTAATTCACCATAAAAAAAAAAAAAACACGGCAAGAGCAAGAGAGATCCCCCTAATTTAGAAGAAATGAGTCATATGCTCTCCTCAGCAAACATCACTAGTAAAGCTTCATTAGTATGTATTTTCACATAATTCAATTAGCCAAAATACATACAAATGCCAGCAGTGCTGTTCCCTGCTCAGGGAGTGTTGGTGAAGCTTTTAAACAGATCTGAAACAAAAATTGCATAAATGGCATGTAAAGTCCTGTGCATACAAAGATACCTTCGGGGTCCTAATAAATTCATGAAACTTTTGAAAGCCTGATTTCCTAGCAGGCAATCACTTTTAATTAAGAGGATCACCTACAGCAACACATGTCCTTCAAAAACTTACCTTTTTTTTTCTTTTTTGAATTTCAAAGTTTCTGTAGTAAAAGTTGAATTGCTGAGTAGCTTAACCTCAAAAGGATTCCAGGCTTTCATGGCAGTTATAAACCACTGTGGTGCCTTCTTTATAAGAAGAAAAGATTCTTCGCACAACAGAGAAAGAAGGAAATCTCTTTCTACTCATAGCTAGAAGCAAGCATTTCCTCCAAAGGTCAGAAAACTTTTCCTCAGTGAAAGAATATTTTTAAGGACACTATTGCTACTTGCACAAGTAAGCGCTAGCAATTTGCTCTATGAATTAAACATACAAATGCAAGTATGTATTATTTCATACCTTGTAGGTTTCTTTCTCCAGTGGTTTTTTTTTTTTTTTAAACAAGTAGGGGATTTATAGAATGCTTCACAGTACCAATTTTGTAAATAGAGAGTTGAAATGGCTTGGCTGATGAGGAGAGCTCTTCAAAGAGTAATGAGTTACTGTCTTCTCAATCAAAATTCAGGAAGAGTTTTCTACAGAAGGTTTATCGTTAGGGCTGCTATGTAGGTGTTTTTTGGTCAAAATTCCAGGCTCCTAAAATGAGGAGGGGATCACTTGGGATCCTATCTGTGTTGGCTCATTCACACATGCTAGCTGCTGCATCCTGTTCCAATCATCACGATCATGCATGTATGAGCATGACCTAAATCTTTATCATTGTTGATGCTGGGGTGTATGAGCCACCAAGCTGCTGTGATAAAAAGAACACTGTATTTTCTGAAGTTGATAATAGAACCTATAAGCACATATCATCTTATCCAACCCAACGCATTTGTTTTGCAGTTGGCTACATGGTAGGCCATCATGCAATATGGGAATGTGGGAATTGAGTCTTGCAAAACACTGTAATTTAATGCAAACTTAGGCCCAATCATACAACTTTCCAGTGTTGATGCAGCTGCGCCAATAGAGCACGTGCTGCATGTTGTGGTGGGAAGGCAATCAGAGTCCTCCTCAAAGTAAGGGAGCATTTGTTACCTTGGGGCTGCATTGCTCTGGAAAGTTGAGTGGGATTGGGCCCTTTGTTAGTTTTATCCCCAGCTGAGTAATCATTCAATTCTTATGAAGATTGCGGGTTTGTCCTCTATGCTTCCCCTGTAGCAAACATAGAATCAACAATACAGGTGTGCATTTATTTTGGAATGTGTGAAAAATGAACCCAGTGGGGCCCATTAGGTTTGTTTTTTGATCTAACAGGAATGCTAATGGTAACATAATGGAATGTTAAGGGTTGATTTTTTCATTTCTTTTTCCTTCTTTTCTTTTTGATTTTTTTACAATATTTGTTGTTGGCTCCTGCAGTGAAAATGGCAGCGCAACTCAGATGCACTGTTTTTTTTTTAAACCAGAATGCCTGGATGTTGTGAGATTTCAGGTCATTCTTTGGGAAGAAGAAAGTGGCTGTTGCAGCAAAAAAGTTACCCCTAGAATGTTCTAGAACAGTGCTTCCCAAACTCCTACAAGGGAATTTGGAGCACTGTAAGTATGTGGGGGGAAGGGCTATGGCAGCAACGTGATCCCCACAATCACACTGCTGGCAGGGAAGAGAGGGTTTTTCTACTTATCTGAGGGAGTTCCAGCCAGAGGGAGTCCACAGCCTCCAAAATAGTAAAAAAAGTGATTGAAAACAACTTCCTGTCCTGTTCTCCTCCCCCCATGAAGGTAAGATAACAGGAGGGGACATGCCTTAAGAAGAGATAGCAGCCGAATGAGGCCAGGGGGCGGGCTTAGCAGCCATGTTGTTTTACTCAAAACATTGCTCATTCCAAGCATTTCAGATTGCTTTTCTGGTACTGTTTAGGACTGAATAGTTTACTCCTGAAATAAAAACTTACCAAAATAAAAATGTGTGATCGTGGAGAAACATTATTGGTAACCGAATTATGATTTAATATGCACTTACAAGGTTTAATTCTGCATAATTATATTACTGAACACACTGGACGAAATGCTACTTGCTGTCTATTTAAACTCGGATTGCACTGTTTTCACAGACTTATTTTTTGAAATCTACACAAGCAAAAATAAAAAGGCCATGCCCCATTAAAAAAAATTTCTGATAATGTTCAGAATTTCATAAATATTACAGTAGAAAATGAAAGGCGGAAAAATAAAGTGTGAACGGGAAGGAAAGAAAAAAAATGGAAGGTGGGGGAAAAAAAGTGTAAACGGGAAGGGGGAAAAAAGGAGGGGGGAAATATACATTTTGTATCCGAAAAATCACTGCTGAAGGTTGTGTGTGAATTGAGTTCCTTTTACTTCTTCATACCTACTTCAGTTTGTGAAGGGTTGTATACTTTAGGAAGTAATATTTTTCAGTAGCAATTAATCACAATGATTTTAAGTACCTGTGAAAAGTAATCCCATTTTTCGTACAGCGATTCGTGCACCCATATGCAGAACACGCAGTCATTATTAAAGACATTGAGATTAACTTTTACACATGTGCGGGGAGATTTTGATTCGTGAATGCGCGGCAATCCTCCTTGGCGGGAATGATCTGAGTCAGCCATATTGTTAAGTCCATGGCTTCAAGAAATTGATGTCATGTCCTCTCCTGTTATCTTACCTCTATGTCTCCCCCCCCCCCCGCCTTCCTCCATCCTGTTCCTTAAAGGGGCAGGGACAAGTGCTTCCCTGGCTAGTGGGTTTGGACCCACCAGTTTGGGAACCACTGCCCTAGAAAGATACATTGGACATTCTACAAAAAAAATGGTGACAGCCAAAAGGAGATGGTAGCAAAAGACATTGTTATAATAGGGAAAGAAATGAAGTGAACGAGAACAGAATGACACAGAGTGTGCTTTTTATGAACAATTGGCTGAACCAATGAGTTTTAAATAACAAAAACAAATAAAACCATGGGAAAAAAGTTGTCTTTTGCTCCAAACCCCTAATTCTCAGGACCTGTTCACACATGTAAATACACCACCCAACAACCCTCACGAACAATCCTCAACAAACATATGAAAGATTAAGGGCAAAAACATAGGGTTGCACCCACAGCTTTCCTTCCACCAGAACAAGGAAACTGAGGGTGCCACACATAGCTGGTACAATATACAAACACTAAATATTTAGTTGCCCCCTCATGAGCCCTTGAAATAACAGTGCAGCAAGTACAGTGCATACTGCCTGCGAGCAGTGATGATACTCCTCATCAAAGTGCTGCAAAACTGGTGTAACTCTGAAGCGTTGCTAGGCCTCCCATAACAGCCTCCCATAAAGCACAGTGCGGACATTTGCAGTCTGACACTATGCTGCCTGCCTATTGACTTTACTTCAAATGCTAAAATCTGCCCCAAACCCGTTCCAATATACTGTACACTCAAGATTGATTCACACAACCTTTGGGCTTGTGGCAAAAACTTACTGATTACTTCTGTCTGCTTTAGTCTTTGGAAAGCAACTTCCAGTCAGACTGAACAATACGTGTTTACATGAAGCGATGGTATGACTCAGAAAAAGACTGTATCACAGTGGCCTCCCTGTGGGTATGTGTGAAACACTAAGTTAGTCAGGCTCCTGAATGCCGGTGTAAAGTGGCCCCTCCCCTCACTTTCAGAACCATTCACGGCTGTAAAAGCAAAGCAGAGGAGAAGGCGAGGGGGCAGTGGTGGGATTCGAATAAATTAACAACCGGTTCTATGACGTCATAGCCGGAGCCAAAAAAAACCCCGAAGCCAGCCGAGGTAAGCAAGTGGGCGGGGCCCGGCCATTTAACAACCGGTTCTATAGAACCTGGGCGAACCCCCTGAATCCCACCACTGCGAGGGGGCCACTTTACGCATGTGTTCAGGGGCCTGAAAAACCTAGCATTTTGCCCCCCCTCTAGGAACTCCACTGTTGTATTATGTGTTAGGGCCCATCCTAACCACCTTTCCAGCATTGACAAGCATTTCAGCATTGGGGGGGCTGTCACAGAGGCCTTCTCAAGGTAGGAGAATATTTGTTCCCTTACCTCAGAGCAGCTTAGCCCTTAAAGTTGGTTAGGATTGCGCCCTTCAACTCTCACGAGAAACAGAAGCAATTATTTGTTGTGTAGCCACCAAAAGAAATTCTAGGTTCCCTTTCACTCCAGATTTGGCTCACCGATGAATTAGTATTGTTATGAGGACATCCTTGGTTGGTCTTTGAGATTGCAATAATCTAAAGAGATCATGTCAAACTACTGTAAACATTCTAGTAACGTTCTTTAGCTCAGTTTCCATCCTTTTATTGGAAGTGCAGTCCTATGAAATGTATCATATATTTTGCAGGGGGGGGGGGTGAATTAAATGCATTGTATGTTGTACAGTAGACAGCAGCTAGATTATAAAGGACAACTACTGGACAATTAAAAAGCACTGAGAAGGACACAGCTGCATCACAATGATCAAGATATGCCAGAATAAATTAGCATCATGCAAAGTTGGACTATGTTTAATTCATAGGCTGTGCCTATATTTAGCCATCTTATTATTTGTAATATAATCCATCCGTTTATTGAAGGTTAACACCAAGCATTACTCTTGGGTATTGTGTAGATGTGTCACAGGTCAGCGTATCCCTTCTAATCTCGAGCTACTTAGAGAGACTGAATGTGTCGGAAAGAAATTATATAGAATATCAAGCTAAATGAAGAGAAAATGAATTCTAATTGCTCTTATCTTATCCCAGGTGCCTTTTTGGAGGAAAGGAACACAGGAGACAAAGGAAATATTATCAGCAGTTAATAAAAGAATACTGTCCTCTGACTTCATAAGTATACCACCTCTGAAATTCAGACATGCATGTGGCATATGAAAATGATTGAAGAGAAGAAGACCTGCCACAGTCTATGGAGGCACTCCAGGAATCAGTGGAAGTAGGTCTGACAAGAAGACCTAGAAAAAGATCCTTTGAAGGCCATGTGAAATGTAAGAGGAGTATTGGGGAGAAAAGAAAAGCCATCAAAATGGAAAGCGTTTGAAAATATTAAGAGTGAGGGTCTTAAGCCAGCATCCTTCAAAACAATGCTTGCAGCTATGGAATAAAAAATAGATTTGGAAAAAAAAATTGCCCTCCCTGCAACTTTCGCAGAGAAAGTTACAGGCATTTAAAACTGAATTAGTTCAATGTTTAACTATCGCAAGGCCTTAGCTGGTGGTATAGCATTTTACTCTCATTAAAAACAATGCCCTGTATAAGATAAAATGCTATAGGCTGAGATGGTCAGTATTAAGCAAGCAGGGCAAAGACTGATAGAGTTTTGTCAGGAGAACACATTAGTCATAGCAAATACCCTTTTCCAGCAACACAAACGGCGACTGTACACATGGACTTCACCAGATGGTCTACATCGAAATCAGATTGATTACATTCTTTGCAGCCAAAGATGGAAAAGTTCCATACAGGCAGTCAAAACAAGACCTGGAGCTGACTGTGGCTCAGATCATCAGCTTCTTCTTGCCAAATTCAGGCTTAAACTGAAAAAAGTAGGGAAAACCGCTAGGCCCTCCACGTATGACCTAAATCAGATCCCCTACGAATATACAGTGGAGGTGACAAATAGATTTAGGGGCTTAGATTTGGTAGACAGAGTGCCTGAAGAACTTTGGACGGAGGTCTGTAACATTGTACAGGAGGCAGCAACTAAAACCATCCCAAAGAGGAAGAAATGCAAGAAGGCAAAGTGGCTGTCTGACGAGGCTTTACAAATAGCTGAGGAAAGGAGAGAAGCCAAAAGCAAGGGAGAAAGGAAAAGATATACCCAACTGAATGCAGATTTCCAGAGAACAGCAAGGAGAGATAGGAAGGCCTTTCTAAATGAGCAATGCAAAGAAATAGAGGAAAACAACAGAATGGGGAGGACTAGAGATCTTTTCAAGAAAATTGGAGATGTCAAAGGACAATTTCATGCTAAGGTAGGCACAATAAAGGACAAAAACGGCAAGGACCTAACAGAAGCAGATGAGATTAAGAAGAGGTGGCAAGAATACACAGAGGAACTCTATAAGGCCGATCTCAATGTTCCTGATAACCACAGTGGTACAGTCACTGAGCTCGAACCTGACATCCTGGAGAGTGAAGTCAAGTGGGCTTTAGAAAGCCTCACTAACAACAAAGCTAGTGGAGGTGACAGCATTCCAGCGGAATTACTCAAAATCTTAAAAGATGATGCTGTCCAAGTGCTGCTCTCCATATGCCAGCAAATTTGGAAAACCCAACAGTGGCCACAAGACTGGAAAAGATCAGTTTACATTCCAATCCCAAAGAAGGGCAATGCCAAAGATTGTTCAAACTACCGCACCATTGCACTCATTTCACATGCTAGCAAGGTGATGCTCAAAATCCTACAAGCTAGGCTTCAGCAGTATGTGAATCGAGAACTACCAGATGTACAAGCTGGTTTCCGAAGAGGCAGAGGAACTAGAGATCAAATTGCCAACATTCGATGGATCATGGAGAAAGCCAGAGAGTTCCAGAAAAACATCTACCTCTGCTTCATTGACTATGCTAAAGCCTTTGATTGTGTGGATCACAACAAACTGTGGCAAGTTCTTGAAGAGATGGGAGTACCAGACCACCTTATCTGTCTTCTGAGAAACCTGTACGTGGGCCAGGAAGCAACAGTTAGAACTGGACATGGAACAACCGACTGGTTTCAAATTGGGAAAGGAGTACGACAAGGCTGTATCCTGTCACCCTGCTTATTTAACTTATATGCAGAGTACATCATGAGGAAGGCAGGGCTGGATGATTCACAAGCTGGAATCAAGATCGCTGGGAGAAATATCAACAACCTCAGATATGCAGACGACACCACTCTAATGGCAGAAAGTGAGGAAGACTTAAAGAACCTGCTGATGAGGGTGAAAGAGGAAAGTGCCAAAATTGGCTTGAAGCTCAACATTAAAAAAACTAAGATCATGGCCACCACTCCCATCACTTCCTGGCAAATAGAAGGGGAAGAAATGGAAGCAGTGACAGACTTTATCTTCCTGGGCTCCAAGATCACCGCAGATGGTGACTGCAGCCATGAAATTAAAAGACGTTTACTTCTTGGGAGGAAAGCTATGGCGAACTTAGACAACTTAATCAAAAGCCGAGACATCACCCTGCCAACAAAGGTTCGCATAGTCAAAGCTATGGTTTTCCCAGTAGCTATGTATGGCTGTGAGAGCTGGACCATAAGAAAGGCAGAGCGCCGAAGAATAGATGCTTTCGAATTATGGTGCTGGAGAAGACTCTTGAGAGTCCCCTGGACTGCAAAGAGGTCCAATCGGTCCATCCTACAGGAAGTCAAGCCTGATTGCTCCCTGGAAGGACAAATGCTGAAGCTGAAGCTCCAATACTTTGGCCACCTGATGAGAAGAGAGGACTCTTTAGAAAAGACCCTCATGCTGGGAAAGATTGAAGGCAAAAGGAGAAGGGGGCGGCAGAGGATGAGATGGTTAGATAGTGTCACCGAAGCGATGAACATGAAATTGGGTGAACTCCGGAAGCTAGTGGAGGACAGGGAGGCCTGGCGTGCTGTGGTCCATGGGGTCGCGAAGAGTCGGACACGACTTAGCGACTGAACAACAACAACAATTTTATCCTTGAGTTAGGGCGACAAGAAATGGCATCCCACTCCTACATGCATAAACAATCACTGACTGACTTATAATAGACCCTATCAAAAGAAAAACCGTACCTATTTTACTTAGGGCCACAATATGTAACCTTGCATTAGTGCTTCTATGAAAAAGAACACCCTGATTTGGGGGTGGGGACAGAGAAGCTTGTCTCTTAGTCTTATTCGTAGTCTACAAAATGGATATGATTTGAATTGTCAGTCCAGCTGCATGGGTATACCCTAAAGAAGGTGCACAACCTTGTATAGCAAATGTGAAAAGTCTAAAGACTTCCTTACAGCACACCACTAAAATAAGTATGCTTCATCAGTAACTGGCCTTTTGAAATTAGCACAATGTATGAATGTGTTTTAAGTATGGTATGAGCAAAAGTTCCCAAAGATTCTTCAAGGGCAGCTCCATGTAGAACAAGTTGCAGTTATTTAATTGTGAGGTGATGGGCAGCCCAATCCTAAGCTGCCCCAGCCCCCGAAGGAACAGTGGCGCCAAAATGGCCTCCACTCAATCCTATAGGGCAGGGGCAGCTGCTAGAGTCTCCTCAAATCAAGGGAGCATTTTCCCTTGCCCTGGGTGAAGCTCCAATGGGTCTCCTCAGATCTGTGCCTGCAGAACCAAGGTGGCCCGTGTCAGCCTTTCTGGCCAGGGAGAAGACATAAGATTCAGCAGCTGGGCAAAAGGTACTTTTTCCAAGTTGTGTTTCTCTTATATTTAGCAGGGGGAGAGGAATTGTCCCTCTTCACCACTGTGCAGTGTCTTTTCTAGTGGCTGTTGCTGGTAGTGTTCTGCATTTTTTTTTTAAGTTTGTGAGCCCTTTTGGGACAGGGAGCCATTTAACTTTATTATTATTTGCCTGTAAACTGCTTTGGGAACTTTGTGTTGATTGATTTGACTCCTGCAGGCTCTGAGGCCTCAGCACTGGCAGTACATCAGTATCACCAGTGGAAAAGTGCTTTATGGCACCCTTGTGCTGGCAAAGCCAGGTGTTGTGAGAGTATCACTGGCACCGAAGGCTCATAGGATTGGGTCCTATCATGATAGTCAGGTCTGCTTGGGTCAGAAACTGGCTCAATTAGTGCACCAACCAAGAAAGAAAGAACAAGAAAATGTGCTTTGGGCCACAGTTGCCACCTGGCATCCAGGAGCAAAACTGGGTCCAGGACTGCAAACTTGCACCTTCAAGGAATATGCAAATCCATCTAGAACAGGCTACTATGCAGTTGTCAAATTAGTGGGCCCTCTTGTCATGTTCTGATTTAATGTCTTTTTTTTGAAAAGGGAACTTATTCAACAAGTATTTTCCAGAAATGTATAGCATATTGTAAGGTCTCTTATGCAACGGACCTATTTAGTTGGTCAGAAATTCAGTGATGTATTGAATAAGCAGTTCTGCCTTTTCTTTTATCAATATTTTGTACAATGTTGAAGGCTTTTGGAGATGTATATTTTGCATGTGCTATTATTAGATAAGTGCAGTTTCACAGCTGGAGAGCCATCACCAGCCAAGGCTAGACTCACTGGCATAGCTAATGAATGTGAAGCCTGGTACAGAGGACAACATGATTCCCTGGAAGTAACATCACAACAGGAAGTGACATCACAGTTCAGTTGTATTTCATTTTCTTGGAGGTTTTTTCCCATAACTTTTGATATAACACTCCAATTTGTTTCATTGCATTCTGCATTACATTCATCAACTGATATATAACACGATGGTATTATTCATACATGCCAAGGTTTTCACCATTTTGGCCGGTAATGTCAAGCTCAGCTTGTTGCCCCATAAAGCTAGTTGCCCGGTGCAATTTCACCCCCTCCACTTCTTTAACTGTGATCTTGACTACGCTAGATGGATGAATGGTCTGAAGTAATATTAAAGTCTTCATTCTTTTAGGGGTAGAGCCCATTCATTCAATGGTACAGCATGTGTTTTGCATCCCAGTTCATTCCCTGCATCCCCACCTAAGATGGTGACGTAGTAAATTTCTCCACCAAGACTGTGAACAGCTGCTATCAGATGGAGTGACCATACTGACCTGGGTAGATCAATGGTCTGATAACTGCTTCACGGGATAAGCAACTTTGTAATACTAAGTGACACATTACATGTGGGGTTAAAGAATAAGCGTAAACAGAATTTTCAAAAACCAGGCTATTCAATGGCAGGCTCAGGTGCACCGAACACAATATAAACTACAATCCAGGATTTCAAAATGTCAAGGTTTCACTCTTTGCTCTCCACTCCCATCCATAATGATATTCAGAAACCTACAATGCATGGCTATGCTTCAGTGAATATTTTCTGTCCTGCATTTCCTTACTAACTTTTTTCAGGTTTGAACTTTGAAACCAGTCTGAACAAGAAGCCTTTAATTCTTAAAAAAATAGAGTTTTGTCAACGTGAATATGTATAGGTATGGCCAAGAATTGTCATTTTAGATAGGAAAAAGGAGGTGTGTATGTGTGGGAGAGAGAGAGTGAGTGATATCACCTATGGTGAATGTGCTCCTGCCAAAGCACAAATTAATGCTGAGAGATCATATAAGAGGAAATAAAAAAAAAAAGATCTGCCTTGAGATCAAATGAAGCATTTGTATAGAACTGTATTCAAAATGGATACAAATGCATCAGTTCCTTCAGAATTATAAGTGAATCAAAGGGAAAATTACATCCAAGAAGATAAAGCTAGCACCAGCAGCCTAACCAGAGATGCATCTTTGAAGATTCTCCTATGGCCTCCTAAAGAGCCAGATGTTGCTGCTAGAACAATGTCCTCTCAGCCTTAGCACATGGTTCCTAGCGGTCTGATTCATAGGAAAAGGAGAGATGTGGAAGGCCATCATTTCAATGCATTCATTTAAGAGTCATGTATTTGAAGAATTTTAACAAAAAAGTGGGGAAAAAAGCGCTTTTGAGTGCTTTTTTTTCAGGAAAGGGAGGAGACATTGTACTTGTGAACAGGAAACCTCAAACAAATGTACATGAATCCTCTACTGCTGCTTTTCTAATGCCCCAAGCACAGAACTAATTTAGGTGGCTATTTCTCTTTATGTGCTGGATCAAATCTTTTGGCTTGGAAGATCTTCCATTAACCTACCTTTGGGGCTTTATGATAATGTACAATCACATGTTAGAATGCTTGGAAACTGGAATGCCCGGGATATGCCTGGAATTAGATTGATATACCACAACTGGGTATCGATACAAACATGCACAGAAGAAAAGGCATTGCCGTGACTGTGGTCTTGTTACACACAATCAGGGTGCAATCCTAACCTGGAGTTAGGAAAAAAGTTTGGCCAGCACAAGGGCCACCGTAAAGCACGTTTGGACCACTCTCCAAGTCAGGGAGGATGGCACACGTCTGAGTGATGGCCTCTCTGGCTCTGAGAGTGGTCCAAACATATTTTATGGTGTCCCTTGTGCCGGCCAAACTTTGCTGGCCTAACTGTGCCGACATAATCCAGGTTAGGATTGTGCTCTTAATCACTTTTCTGTCAACTGAGCTGAGGAAACGTGTTCTGTTGCTTTGTAACTCACAGCTTGTGGTGTACAGCAGCAATTGGCTGGCACTTAGAATAGCACCACCTCTCCCTCCTCATTGGAGCAGTTTTGCAATTCTTTAAAAAAAATGGTTGCAGATTGTTTTGTTATTGTTGATTCAACTGTTGATGGTTTAAATGTAGAAACAGCATGTTGAAGAATAAAATAAAAAGATCGTTTGCCTCCCTGAAGCATGGGGGAGGGGGAAATGTGCAGCAATCTCAGTGGTAGAATTAGGTCTTCCTGAAACTGTGTAAAGGCAGGAGAGCTGATCTACAGGAAACCAACCAATCAACCAACCGATCTGTGGCAAGTTTTGTTTGAAGGTATGGTTGTAGGCACACTATTAAAGTAATGAGTGGGATAAGATGAATTTAATACCTTGGAGGTGTATCAGTGAGGGACCTACAGATAAAATTTTTTGGCAGGTCTGCTGAGACGGGAGCTCTCCAGTCAAAGGGATTGGGCAGATTTCTAGAAGAAAAGTCCATCACAGGTTACAAGCCATGATGGTTGTATGAAACCTCAGTTTTAGAAATAGGTTACCTCAGAATGTCGAGTGCAAGGGAGTGGCAACAGAAAGTAGGTATCTTGTCTTGTGTGTTCCTTGAGGCACCTGTTGGGCCACTGTGAGATACAAGAAGCTGGACTAGATGAACCTTTCACCTGATCCAGTGGTGAAAGGCTCTTCTTATGTTCTTAATGTTAATATGTATGCCAAAGGAATTGGCATACATATTATGTATTGCCAATGAATTGGCATATGTATGCCATGTTTGCTGTGGTAAGCATGTAAAGTGTGAAGAAGAGATTGCCAAACACTTCAGACCACACTGGAGAACCAGGTATGACTGTTATTCTTTGGCACGTGCCCATCACATCTTTGAAAATGCACATTTTCCCTTCACATTTTATGTCTTTACTATGGCAGTTCTCTGATGCTCAGAGGCTTTTGAAAGTGTAGCCTATGGGTGTGGATCTCATTTTTAGTATCATTCATACTAAAGTGCTCTTGCATGTCCCAGAGAAGGAGGTTGTCACTGTAGTGTAGATACTACCACTAATTTTGAGAACAGTGCTCGTACATTTCTCCTACACTGCTTTTCCTCCACTCACTGCCCGTCCCTGCAATATGGGGTCTCTGATGCGGTGGCCTTCAGCTGAGGATAAAGGAGTTGAGAGTGACAATTTTAAGAGAGAAAAATGTACTTCCCAATAATCCACCACACAAGTTCTCAGACGTCAGTCAGGACTCAAGTCAATAAGAAGTCTTGAACTTGAAATGAGAAACTAGCGATGTGTTGGGAGGGCCACCAGATTGTGTGCAAAAGTTGAACTCTGCCATGAGGAAGGAACTACTGGAAGATCCACCAGACCTACAAGAGCTCCCCTCCAACTACTACCTAATAGGGCAGGAGAGGTACCAGTTGACCGGGGGTTGGGGAAGGAAGTGAAGGCATCCTCTGGTGTCTGCCATTGACCAGAGACAAACACCATGAAGACCCAGCCTGGCCTCCATCATTGTTTATAGCAGCAGGCTCCAAACTGCAGCCTGCAGGCCAGATCCGGCATCCCCAAAATTACCCACCCAGACACAGTGTAGCAATGGAAAAGGCTTTCCATTCTGTGCTGCAGCGTCCACTTTTTGCTGTTGATCACTGGAGAAACTTGCACTGGGGAGCAACTCTGTCCAGAAATTGGGGCGTAGAGCCTGCTGGGGTGATGGATGGCAGAAGCAGCTGCCCAGCACAAGTTTCTCTGATTATCAGCAGCTGCAGTGCAGAATGGAAAGCCTTCACCCCCATCATGCTGTGCTGTGCTTGGATGAGTAATTGGGCTGTGGTTTGGAGACCGTTGGTTTAGAGCAGCAGTCTCCAAACTGGAAACAACTGCAGCACTGAAAAGCAACCCTGGTCTCCACCAGAGACACTTGCAAAGACCCCAACTACAGTCCCCAGAGAACTTTGCAGTGAGAACTTTGTCTGCCACCCCAGCATGCCTTGTGTGCAAAGTTCTGTGCAGAAGACCCCTAAGGAGATGTAGTCAGGATCTTCAGAAGTGTCCCCTGTGGAACATTAGGAACCATTCACATGAGGGACGGAGTAGGCAGATGCCGGATAATTCCGGCAACCCCTGGTTTAGAGAACAGAGCAGCTGCAGTGAGCTCACCTCTTCCTTCCTGCCTTCCTTTGCTCCAACTGCCAGTTTCCTGGGGACTGGAGAAATAAGGGCCAGAGAGCTCAGGAGCTCATTGGCCAGAGAGCTCAGGAGCTTCTGGGTTCCTTTCCATTGCTATTGTTGTTGGGAGGGGAGAGCAGAGTAATAAGTGAAAGCATCCCATTCCTAGGGTAAGATATCCAGGCTAGTTACCATCAATAAAACATACACAGGAGCAGAGGCCTGGTTAACGTTTCATAAGAAATACTTGACCCACAGTTCAGAGTTGTATTCTTCTGATTGTGATCAGAGGCCCAACTACTTTGGAACAGAGAACCCTAGAAGTGGTTCCCTTTGTGTGGCAGTCTGGTGAGGATGGCTTCACAAGCATGGAGCCCTGGCAACAGACATCCTTCTCCTGTGATGGTGTGGCGAGGAAGAGCGAATGTGAGAAGGGAGGAAATAGTGTTAAGGACCACACCTCCTGTAAGAACATAGATGGGCAATACACAGCCCTCCAGAGTCCTTCAGGCAGCATTGCAGCCAAGTTCCAACAATTGGTCCTTGCTTGGTCCTTGCTACCCCATGTAAATCCTGGTGATTTTACATCAATCAACCAACAGTATTTATATACCGCTTTTCAACACAGGTTCACAAAGCAGTTTACAGGCAAATAATAATGTCTCCCTGTTCCCAAAGGGCTCACAATCTTAAAAAATGCAGACCACCACCAGCAACAGCCAAGAGAAAGACACTGCACAGGGATGAAGAGGGGCAATTACTCTCTAAATCTAAGAGGAACACCACTTGGAAAAGTACCTCTTGCCCAGTTAGCAGGTATGACAGTGGAAGTTACTTCTGAGGAAACCTTCTTGAATGTTCCTTCAGCCTACACAGCCAGACAAGAGCCTCTCCTCCTGATCTCTTTATTCAGTACTAGAAGTGTAAGGTGGGTTTTTTCAGTGGTGTCATTCAAATGATTTAGGAACAGGAACTCACTTTTGATTGGCACTTGTCGGGAACCCGGAACCAGCCACGGAGCCCGTTAGGATCCGGAACGCCCGTTCTGGTCCGTTCCCCCTGAATGACATCACTGGGTTTTTTTCAGGCCTACGTGTTAAAAAAATAGCTTTGTTCCAAACACCCTTCAATGACCACTACAGAAAAGGAATGGGTGGTGGTAGTAGGCGGAGAGTTGAGGAAGCTCAAACGATGCCATTCCAAGGGCTATGTCACACAAAATGTGATATGACATGATGACATGACAGACACTGACACATTCTACAAGAGCTCCCAGCAAGGCACCCAGCGTCCCAGTGTCATTGGCACTGCATTATAGAAATTCCCCAGCACATTTACAGTACAGGGCCATTTCAAGAGCAGCCCATGGCAGTGGGACAGGGCTGATTCAGGAAGATTTGTAGCTCACCCTGTTCAGAGGGCACAGGAGTTAATCTGACATGAAGGGGAGGAGTCAACTTTCTCAGCCAAATAATCCATTTTGTGACTGGGTCATAAAATAGACATTCACAAGCCATATCATTGCCAGCCGCTAGCTAATGCTATCAATAAAACGAAAGCCATTAGTAGGTGGTTTGCTTTGAATCACCCATTTTTTCAAATCCCTTTTGAAACAAACATGCGTTTCAGATATCTGCTCAACAAAAAAGCCAAGTAAATGCTGATCAATCAATCAATCAATCAATCAGTCAGTCAGTCAGTCAGTCAGTCAGTCAGTCAGTCAGTCAGTCA
>JAJKFI010000008.1:13930113-13949930 GCA_029204185.1 Lerista edwardsae
TCAGTCAGTCAGTCAGTCAGTCAGTCAGTCAGTCAGTCAGTCAGTCAGTCAAACAAACAAACAAACAAACAAACAAATAGTATTTATATACCGCTTTTCAACACAAAGTTCACAAAGCGGTTTACAGGCAAATAGTAATAATAAAGTTAAATGGTTCCCTGTCCCAAAGGGCTCACAATCTAAAAAAAGGCAGAACACCACCAGCAACAGCCACTAGAAAAGACACTGTGCTGGGGTGAAGAGGGACAATTACTCTCCCCCATCTAAATATAATAGGAACACCACTTGGAAAAAGTGCATCTTGCCCAGTTAGCAGGGACTGGACAATGCCTCTTGCCCTACTGAAAATAAATGGCAACTATACCAAAAAAGTGATTATAGCATCCTATGCGGGGGCCTGGGGTTGGTGTAAAGGTAAAGGTAAAGGTTTCCCCACGACCGAATGGTCTAGTCGTGACCGACTGTAGGGGGCGGTGCTCATCTCCGTTTCAAAGCCTGTGAGCCGGCGTTTTTGTCCGATCATGGTGGCCAGCATGATTCTACGCCGTAGCGCACGGAACGCCGTTACCTTCCCACCAAAGTGGTCCCTATTTATCTACTTGCATTTTAGGTGCTTTCGAACTGCTAGGTTGGCAGGAGCTGGGACAAGCAACGGGAGCTCACTCCGTCACGCAGTCTCGAACTCCCAACCTTGCGGTTGAAAGCCCAGCGACAGCGGATTAACTCGCTGCGCCGGTTGGTGACCTGAATGCAAAAAACTACCATAGAAATATATGAAACACTGTATATTACCCCTGAGGGGGACGTGGTGGCGCAGCGAGTTAATCCGCTGTTGATGGGCTTTTGACCACAAGGTTGGGAGTTCAAGACTGCGTGACCGAGTGAGCTCCCGTTGCTTGTTCCAGCTCCTGCTAACCTAGCTGTTCGAAAGCACCTAAAATGCAAGTAGATAAATAGGGACCACTTCGGTGGGAAGGTAACAGCGTTCCATGCACTATGGCGTAGAGTCATGCCGGCCACGTGATCGGACAAAAACGCCGGCTCTATAGGCTTTGAAACGGAGATGAGCACCGCCCCCTACAGTCGGTCACGACTAGACCATTCGGTCGTGGGGAAACCTTTACCTTATATTACCCCTGATCAGAGGGTAACATCCACCAGGTGAGTGCTCTTGGATCTAAGCTGGGGTTTGAGGCAACAAGCATTTTGACATACAGCAAGAAAAGAGACAATAAAAAGTAGCATTAAACTGCTACTGCGGTCCTGAGTCTACCTAAACGTTTACTTTGATGGAAGTTAAGAGTTACAGACATGACCGAGCGCTCCTACTTGTGGGGTGCACAATAAAACCAGTTTGTCATCCATGATGTTCACTGGGTAGTTCCATGCACAGGGCCGGCCTTGAGCCAATGTGATCAACATCATCCCATTGGGCCCCGCACTTTGGAGGCCCCCGCACTAGTGCAGTGAGCATATCACCTGCAGCCAGGATCTCTATGAACTGTAAGTCTGTGGGGCTTGGACTCTCCCACTTGTCTCTGCCTCCAAACTGCCCAAAATGGGCCTCTTATGAGCAGTTGGGGGTGACGTCATCCTGTCACCACCAACTATCTCCAGGTGCTGCACCTGGCTCCACAAGCGCTTTTCTTGGTGAGTGGGGGTCCCGCGGGAATGCCCCGCATTGTGCCCCATTGCTCCTGAAACTGACCCTGTCCATGCAGGTCACCCTCTCTCAGGCTAGCCCAACTTCACAGGGCTATTGCAAATGACACGAGAAGCACAAGCCATGAAAAATAATATTGAGTTCAGACCATCAGTAGAATGACAATGAAGAAAAGCAAATACTGATTAATAATGATTTTAATTCTTTTAATTCTAAATTATATTAATCTTGCAGTACATTCAAGACATTGTGTTAGCTTTCTCTCTGTGTATGCTCATATACCACAGCTGCGTCTTCATAAAAAAGACTTCAGCATTGTGATTTCAGATTAAAGTGTGAAATGTCATTATTTGACTCCTAAAGTTCCTCTCTCTGAATTTATTACATTAAGTGCAATCTATGTCTGATAAACAGAGCACATCTGGTCCGTATCCAGGCTACAAACCCTACACAATATTAATTATATTGATGGGCAAAGCTGAGAAGTGAGTCGGACATTATTTGTGGTGATCTTTGCTAAGTAAATCATTATAAAAATGGCTTTCTAAAACGAAATGCTTCCCTTTTTAAGATGCCACACAGAATTAAAGAGGCTTTACAATGGAACATGAAGCATATTGCGGGGAAGAGAGAGGGAGGGAGGGAGGGAGGGAGGGAGGAGGGAGACAGAAGCTGGCTTGATTAATACGCACGATTATCAGCAATGCAAATCACTTTCACTTATTAAGTCTTGTTTAATATCCTAATGAAGCTTCCTGAGCAGATTTGATAATTCCAGCAAAAGTGACTGTGAACTAATGCCCTTTCAACATGTTGAGAATGAGCAGTGGTATAAAGAAAACCTCATTTAGGATAATTCTGACCAAATGTGGCATCTTTTGCGGAACTCCTACCTCACAGCAGGAGACAATTAACCTTTTCTATGCCAACACGTTCCAGCTGTGAAGGCCACGGAGGTCAGGCATAGACGAAGTTTACCTTCCGCATCAGTGTAAGAAAAAGAAATCACAAATTACATAATACAGACAGAAACTCCAGCAGAATTTTGCATGAGAGGTTTAGGGTTTTTGCTATGTTTTTATCATAGCCAATGTACTCAGTATTCACGAGCAAATGATTCTGCTACATTGGAACACTCGGGAATGATGCTTTCTTTAGGAGGGAACAAAAGCAATTGTTGCTTGGTTCTACCAAAGAAGCGTGTCATAGAAGACAAAGAAGTTCCAAGAAACTCTCCTCATTTCTGAATTTAACCTCATGAAGGATCATGATTTAACAAACACTTCAGAAATTCAGTATGTTCACTTCATCTTAGATTAGATTAGATTACTTTATTGTCGTTATACATAACGTACAATGAAATTTGTAAGCATTCCAGGACATGGACTCACACACACCGTATACACTCAACCCACCCACACAAATCTAGAATAAATATCTAAAATCTTCAAACAACAATGCCATTCACTCAGGGACACAACAAGCAGCAAGATAGACAGTGAATCTCAACATCATAGGAAATGCCAACACCATAGGAAATCTGGTTCCTGGCAATTTCCTGGGTTCGTCATTTAACATAATTACAGCCTTGGGATAAAAGCTGTTCATAAATCATGTTCAAATAGACAATTAAACAATTCAAATAGGCTGTAGGCTGGATGGGACGAATCTTTAAGGATATGATGCGACTTCTGTAGACAACATAAACATGTCATCTAGGGCTGGTAGACGTATCTCAATGATGGTCTGATTCATGAGCCATTTTTATGATTCTCTGCAATGCCCTTTTGTTCATTGCAGAGCTGCTCCCATACCACACCAAAATGCCATATGTCAGGACACTCTCAATGGTACGACGATAATAAGACAAAAGCAGATGTTGTGGCAGGTTTATCTTCCTGAGCATCCTCAGGAAGTATAACCGCTTTTGTGCTTTCCTTACAAACATAGTGGTGTTATTTAAGATACGCTTTTCTGAAATAAATATTTAAGATGCGTATTGAAGATACGCTTAAATGCAATAAAAAGAAAACAGTGCTCTTTAAAATCAAGGCAGCTCACACTTTGCCCCTGTGATACTGACATCACCGATCACTGTTTCTCAACCTTTTTCCGACCTTCTGACTGGTTCTCTCCCCCACACAACAGCACCAACCATCTGTTCCACAGATACTTGCATGCAGTTTTGTGTCTGCAGTCTGCTGTTGTGTGTTAAAATCTTCTCTGTGGATGTGGGGACCAATTTCACTGACATGAGAAAGGGGGATAGAACAAAGTATCTCTGACCCATCTTGCAACCACATCTAGGACTACAACAACAGGCCATGCAAATGGCATTGGGTGAGCTTTGAATACTTGTCAAGTGACAGATATTCCCAGCTGCCACAAGGAAAGCTAGAGTGAATCATCTATATTTAGGGATGGTTTTTTTGTGATCAACACAGAATGCTAAATAATGAGAATTTCTACTGAAAATGCTACATAAAACGAAATTTAGGTCAAAACACACACACACAAAACCACTTTTGTTTTGACAGAGTTTGACATAAATTTATTATTATTATTATTATTTATTTACTGGCCAGGTATGTAGACTATACCCGGAATTTAATATGGCTACCGGCCACACTTAAAAACACTACACACACACCATAAACAAAGAATACACAAGACAATTAAGAACAAATTCTGCAAACACCAGTTGCCTCAACTCCCAGTCGCGTCAGATGGTTACAAGTTCAGCAGTTTGATGGCACAGGGAAAAAAACTATTTTTGTGCCTCGATGTTTTAGTGTACAGCGTCTTATATCGCCGACCAGAGGGGAGAAGATTAAACAAGTTGTGGCCAGGATGTCGTGAATCTGCCGCGATCTTTTCCGCTCTCTTTTTAGCCCGTGCAATGTACAACTCTTCCATTGATGGCAGATCAGCTCTGATTATCTTTCCAGCAGTTCGGACAGTCCTCTGAAGCCTGTTCTTGTCCAGTTTGGTTGCCGAACCGTACCAAACAGTTATGGAAGAGCAGAGGACAGATTCGATAATGCCTCTGTAAAATTGGACAAGGAGCTCACGAGGCAGATTGAATTTCCGAAGTTGTCGTAGGAAGTACAGACGCTGGTGAGCTTTTTTAATAATGCCATCAATGTTGATTGACCATTTCAGATCCCGAGAGAGTACAGAGCCCAAGAACCTAAACGACTCCACTACAGAGACCGTGCTGCCTAAGACGGAAAGTGGGAGTATACAAGGGGGGTGTTTCCGAAAGTCCACTACCATCTCCACCGTTTTCTGTAGGTTGAGCACTAAGCTGTTACTGTTGCACCATGCAACAAGATGCTCAACTTCCCGTCTGTATGCCGACTCGTCACCGTTCTTAATAAGTCCAATGACCGTCGTATCATCTGCAAACTTTAGAATCTTAACAGAGGGATTCGTGGAAATACAGTCGTTCGTATATAAGGAGAAAAGCAGTGGGGAAAGTACACACCCTAGGGGGGCTCCCATACTGACTGTACGGATATTAGATGTTGTTTTCCCCAGTCTCACTTGCTGTTTCCTGTCTACCAGAAAGCTATGTATCCATTTACAAACAGAAATGGGTACCTTTAGTTGAATCAATTTGAGATACAATTTAGATGGTACAATTGTATTGAACGCAGAACTGAAGTCGACAAAAAGAACCCTTGCATACGACCCTGAGGAATCCAGATGTTGTAGGATGTAGTGCATAGCCATATTGACGGTATCATCTACTGATCTGTTAGACCGATATGCAAACTGAAGAGGGTCTAACAAAGGATCAGTGATGTCCTTCAAATAGGCCAGCACCAATCTCTCAAAGACTTTCATCACCACAGATGTTAAGGCGATAGGTCTGTAGTCGTTCAGTCCGCTAATAGAAGCTTTCTTAGGTACTGGGGTAATGATGGAGGTTTTAAAACATGTAGGGACACTACACAACTCCAACGAGCTGTTAAAAATCCGTGTTAGGATAGGCGCTAGTTGTACAGCGCACACTTTCAAACAAAAGGGAGTCACCCCATCTGCTCCCGGAGCTTTCCTGACCTTTTGTATCTGAAGAAGATCACGCACGTCTTTTTCACAAAACACCAAAGAAGTAGGTTCCTGAGATACAGGAACAACAGTAGGAGAGACGGTTTTTAACACTCCTGAACCCAAATGGTTTACAGCAGGTATGGATGATGGTGTTTCAAATCTGCAGTAGAACTCATTTAGGTCCTCTGCCAACTTCTGGTTTTCCAGAACCGGGGAAGATGTTTTCTTATAACCCGTAATGTTCTGTAAGTTCCTCCAGAGAGTAGCAGAGTCATGATTTTCCATTTGTGTCTTCAACTTGTCACTGTACGTTCTTTTTGCCGCTCGAATTTCCTTATTCAGTATATTTCTAGCCTGATTATACAGGGTTCTGTCTCCATTCCTATAAGCTACCTCTTTGGCATGTCGAAATTTCTTAAGCCTTGCTGTAAACCAGGCTTTGTTATTGTTATAGACACGCACGGTCTTAGTAGGCACACATAAGTCTTCACAAAACTTAATATAAGATGTTATAGTTTCAGTAAGTTCGTCTAGGTTATTGGAAACAGACTCGAACATATTCCAATCAGTGCAGTCAAAACAAGCCTGCAGCTTTACCTTAGCGTCCTCAGTCCAATGCTTAACTGTCTTAACCACTGGCTTAACAGCTTTCAGTTTCTAAGTTGGAATAAGAAAAATCAGGCAGTGGTCAGAACGACCGAGGGCAGCACGAGGGACAGAACGATAAGCACCCTTAATTGTGGTGTAACAATGATCCAGCGTATTCTTATCCCTGGTGGTACAACTAACATGCTGTTTGTATCTAGGCAATTCATGTGATAAATTTAGATCAATTTCAGAAAAATAACACCACTTTTGTTTATTTTTGAAAGGTAGTTTTCAGTAAGGAATCAGGAGGAGGAGTGGCAGAAACCGGAGGAAGCTTGCTTAAACTGGCATGTACACGCATGTTCATAGTTCACAGTGCACGCTAGGGTGATTTTAACGGATTGTGGAAGTAGTAAGTAGCGGTTTCTTGTTACTCCAAGCAGCAACCAGAGTGCAACTCGGGAACTTTTGAGCAGGTTATTTCAGGCTGGGTTGTGTGTGCCAGTAATTGCTTGCCTTTGTAGGGTCAGTCACCCTTATTTATTGCACTGTTTGTACAATTTGCAATAAAAATTTGGATAAAAACACATAACACTGCAATTTGCTATTTTAATCTAGAAATTTTGGAAAAAAATATCACCAAAACCCCCCAGCCCTATCTATATTAGACAATTGTATAAATATACTACTGCATATACTACTATATAATTACATTGTACTGGTTGCACAATTGCTTTTCAGCCCATCTGCTCAATATACCCTGTCTATCCTGCTCTTCCCATACCAATGCTTTTTATACACTAAAAGCAATCAACCCAACAGTATTTATATACCGCTTTTCAACACAAAATTTACAAAGTGGTTTACAGGCAAATAATAATATTAAAGTTAAATGGCTCCCTGTCCCAAAAGGGCTCACAAGTTAAAAAAAAAATGCAGAACACCACCAGCAACAGCCACTAGAAAAGACACAATGCTGGGGTGACTAGGGACAATTACTCTCCCCTCCTAAATCTAAGAGGCAGAGGCGGATCTAAGGGGGGGGCAAATCTGTAAGTTTTGCAAGAAGCCTTACCTTGCAGTGGAAAACACTCCTCTCCTGCACTGTTCTAGCCAATCCTCACAGGGAACAGCAACATCTTGGCGTTGCTTACTGGCTACAGCAGCAAGGGAGAGGAGGGATTTACATGACAGGGTAAGGCTTCTTGCAAAACTTAGAGCTTTGCCCCCCCTTAGATCCGCCTCTGCTAAGAGGAGCAGCACTTGAAAAAGTGCCTCTTGCCCAATTAGCAGGGGTTAAATAAATGCAAGTGGTCCACCTGGCGGAAATGAGGAAATAACCACATGATGTACTTCAATGCACTGTAGAATAGTTCATAACATGGGTTTTAAAAGCAAATGAGATTTGCAGCCTGAAGTGCGCAATCCACTTTACCACCTCAAGGGCAGCTGTCTGCATGGGGACTCAATACATGCTCTCCTGAATGTGCATAGGTCAGGAAAGGAGCCTGTTATTATTATGCCGCCACTCTTAGGCATGCGCGCGCACACACGCACATACCCTCATCCAGGAGTTGGCAGCCCTTGTCCTTCAGTCCTTTGCACAGGGCTTCGGCTCTCTCCTTTCCCAATTCACGTACATGTCTGCCTTTTCTCCTGGCCATTTGTTTATCTACAGGCATCTCTAAATAAGAAGAGGGGATCCAGGAAGAACCCTGATTCAAAATCCCTGCATGCACACACACAAAATCATTGTCGTGGTATTGGCCTAGGATTGTCTGAAAGGGTTCTGGCTACATTTTCTGTGAAGGATCTCTTAGATCACAGTCTGCATATGGTCATCAATATGCTTTGTTCTCCTAGTCCTTTTTTGAATATCCCATATTTTCTCTAGGAGAAAGGACTCTGGACATGCTCAGAGGCACTCAAGCCTAGGGGCCAGGGTTTTCATAAACAAAGAGCAGCAATCCTGCACAGGTCACAGGTGTCCAGGGATCAGGAATAGTCAGTTGCCTTTGCTATGGGACAGAGGAGAGGCTTCCATATCATTTGGCTTCATGCTCCGTAAGGCTTCTGGGAGGGATTAGACTTTTGGGTTTCTTAATTTGCATAAAGATTCTTGTTCCAATAAATGCTTTAAATGCTATGATTTAACAGAACTTTGTCCAATTTTTGACAGGGTAATTGACCAAGTTTTCTTGGTCAGTCAAAAAAGGGCCACGCTCCCTGTAACACAGGAGGACAAGATGTCCAGATCTGGTCATTTGAGCACCAGGATTGTAGCCTGGGGGAAAGTGGTATAGAAATCTGCTAAATAAATACATTACATTTATTTGACTAGAAGTAGATCCATGACATTAGCTCCTTCCTGACACTTCAGTCCTTTTAAATTCTGAAACTGACAGAACATCTCTAAATGTAAAAAAAAAAAAAAAAAAGGAAAATCAATTCCAAAGAATGTAAAGAACTATCTTTTGATTAAAATAAAAATGGGATTCACCTTGTGCTTATCAGGAGATTTTCCAGGAAGAACAAGATCTATCATTAGATTTGTTTTTTTTAACAGCTAGTCTCCTGGGAAGGGAACACCTGAGGGGAAAGAACCAGAAAGCAGAAAACATGTGCAATTTGTTTTCTAAGCACATTTCCCTCCTAGTCAACTATTTCTTAGGGCCAGGAATATGGAACTGTACTGTACTGTGGGAATGCACACCTCTCAGAAAACACATGACTGATCCTAGCTACTCACAGGAGCCAGTCTTTTTAAATACAGCTTTATCATTATTTTGATTTGATTGCAAACTTTCCTATAGCACAAAATGAGACAAAATGTGTCTGTCAGTGTTTTGCTCGAGGCACATGGTAGTAGCTATGACGGATTTTGAAAAGACTTTAACTGAGAAAATGGGCTCGGAAAACAATAAGCAGACTTTAAGGGCTATAATTGGATAACACGGATAGGAAGTAAAATATATTTTAAATTCTCCCAAATGCAAGAAAACTTGAGTTAAAAGAAGAGGCTATTTTGAATGCTGATGATGCAAATGAAGCTTTGACAGTTTAAGGGAAACCCTCCATAGCTACAGTGGGGAGCTGGTCTTTTTAAGGAACCCCCTGCCAGTGCTGTCAGGGAGGTTTCATGATTTTGTAATTGCTGCAGTCCAAGAATGCTAGTTTGCATTCCAAAAGTGTCATTTAATTCTGGCACAGTGGTGGTACTTCCTGCTTGATGACGTCACTTCCAGGTTAATGACATCACTTCCAGGTTAATGACATCACTTCCAATGGGTCCTGACAGAAGTGCCATTCTAAAAAGTGGGTCCTCATCTGAAAGGTTTGAGAACCACTGATGTAAGACAGTAGCTCCACAAGTTAAAGAGGGTGAGCACTTTTTAAAGTATTTTGTGCACTGTCTAAATCCAAGCCTGCCCCAAAGGAAAAATATCCACACAGTGTGAGTTACAGTTACAATTGCACATGTCCTTCCTTGTGGCAGGGCATCAGGCACTGTGCTCGTATGTGCACATTTGAGTTGTATAAATAAGCAGCACACCGAATTCTTATTTCTGTTGTGAGACACACTCTGAAGGTAAATTCCCACAGTTTCAGCCACCATGGGCTGGTTGGGCCAATATCATCCAAGCTGAATTTACGAGTTAAGTGACATGGAATGCTCAAAGCCCGGGCACTCCTCCTCCTCTCTGGGGGAACTTGGGACTGTGTGTCCCATGAAATGAAATCCCATGAAATTGTGTGTGCGGGGGAGGAGTCTCTTTACTCAGAGCATACGTGGAACTCCTTGCCACAGGGCATTGTTATGGCACCTAGATGCTTTTAAAAAGAAGATTAGACAGATTTATGGAAGAAAGGTCCATCACAGGTTACTAGTCATGATGATTATATGCAACCTTGGGGTTTTAGGGGTAACCTATTTCTAGATGTCAGATGCAAGGGAGTGAGAGCGGTGCAGGTATCTTGTTTTCTTAAGTGCTCTCTGAGGCATCTGGTTGAACACCATGAGATACAGAATCCTGGACTAGATGGGCCTTTGGCCTAATCCAGCAAGGCTTGTCTTATGTTCTCACGGGGAGTCAGTTAGGACTATAAAATAATATAGATAAAATGGATGATATCCAAACCAGCCCCACCTGAGTAAAATAAATGCAGCCCATGCACCACAAGCATTTCAAAAATAACTAATCCTAATTACGCTCTAGGCCGGCATATATTGCTTGTGCCGGCCTCCAAATGTCGCAAATGCACATGTGCCGTACTGTGCATTTGTGCCATTTTTTGAAGAGGTTGGCCAGTGCAGGTCCATGTGCCGGCCTCGCTGCCCTGTTGCCCAGCCACAGAGGCCTGAGGGTAAGGCCAGCCTTGCAAGGCCAGCCCAGGGGCTCCAGGTGGGCGCAGGAGGCAGAAAGGGGCAGAACAGGCGGAGGGAGGATGGCAAGGGGGCAGGCCCATGGATGGGCCAGCCTGGGGAGGTGGGTGGAGGCAGGAACCTCCTGCCAGATCCTAACTTCTGTCCTTGGCCAGGGTAGCCCTGATTCAGCAGCTTGGAGTTGGAGTTGGCCGCCAATTTTGGGTACACTATCCTGGGAAAGGGGAATGTGCCCAGTTAGCGCGGCAGCGCATCCAAGCCCCAGGCTGGATATGGGGCAGGCTGCCTATTCCAACCCAGGCTTTGGATTGCACTGTGAGCGTTATATGTGTGTTTTATTGGGTGTAAATAGCAACCAGGCACTGACCTGATCTGGACTGGGACCACAGCAGGGCGTAGGGGCTGTCCCCTTTTGTCCAGCCAGTTCGTATCAGGCCCTGGTGGCTGCTAATTGCCCTGGAAAGAAACACCCCCCCATTGGTGCCAGTTCTGACAGCGGCAGCATTCAGGCGGTATGCTGGGCGGGGCTTACCTTTGAGCGGCAGTCCGCCCATTGCATCACGCCATGTTCCGCTGCGTTCCTGCCCGCCGGAACGTAGCGGAACGCGGCGTGACGCAACGGGCGGACTGCCGCTCAAAGGTAAGTCCTGCCCAGCATACCGGCTGAATGACGCCGCTGAGTTCTGAGATAAGACTAGGGGACACACAAACATTAATTAAGAAGAGTTTCCATCTTTAATAGTTGAGTGTAAACCAATCTTTCCTCAGACTGAGCAGAAACTTGCTATTGATCAACACCACAAGAGAATCTGCCAGGGCATTTTATTTATTTATTTATTTTTGCTCCCCAGCCTGAAATAAATTAGAGAGGGAAACCCAGTAAAAAAAATAATGGCAGGTATATGAGCAAATAGACTGTGAGCCTCCGGACAGTCAATGGTGATGATAAGCCTCCAGGATCAGCTATAAATTTCATCCAGCTGTGCAGTGTGTCGACAGAGATACTGGGTGGGGAAAGCGGGCTTGCTTTCCGATTGACGCGCTGCCTGTATGAACCTTTGACATGTTTCTGACTGTAGTTGCTTGATAAGTGTAAGATGTGAACAGCCTGCAATAACAGTCGATGGTATCAGATCTCTGAAATAATATGCATTTGAAGGTGACAGAAATAAATACGGCAGCACAATAAAAAAACCCACAAAAATAAAGGCACAATTCATTCAGGGAGGTGAAGAAACATCAGAGGAAACACCTCTTCCTTTCATTTTCTTGTCTTTCTTTAACAAAGAACTGAACAAAAAAAAAACATCAAATAGGATTTCAAATGTTGCTTTATGTTGGGACAAAAGCAAGTGATGTGCTGCCAAACATGCAATGAGCTTCTTGCCTTTTATTTTAGACCCAACTAATGGCGCATTGTTTATTACAAGATAGCCTTCCCCGTGCATGGAAAACAGGCTCACCAGTCCCACACATTCAGAACTAAACTTTTTCAAACATGCTCATCCCCTATAAATCAAAAAACAAAACCTTGGATTGGCTGTGTGTTTGTTCGTTCCGGGGAAAGAAATGCACAGGAAGGCGCGATCATGCTGCTTATAAACAGTGTATTACTAGTGCTCAATGCTGACACCAGGTGGCTGGAGTTCCTGAGACAAAGCCCTACAGGGGGGACCCATGGCATGCATGTGCACACATGCACATGCACACATGCCCTTGAACAAAATGCCCAACCTGGCTGACTCCTGATGCCACCCCATGCTAGTGCTAAAAATCTAATAAAACAGCAATCAGTCAAGATGTAACTATGAGGTAGCTAATAAGAGTATTGTCCTTTGCTGTTACTTCTAGAAAAATTATTAGTGTAACTAAAACTTCAAATAGTTAGTACTTTACTGCTCACATGAACTCCACCAAAAATGACCTCAGGGCAAGGATCTGCTGCTGCTGCTGCTGCTGCTGCTGCTGCTACTACTACTACTACTACTAGTAGTAGTAGTAGTAGTACATTCAACAGTAAACCAGTGGTAAATTGCCCATATAGGTGTACTCTTAAGATTCAGAATCCTCCTATTGTAAGAAGTCCTTCACTTCATAGCAAAATGCAGAAAGCGTATTCAGAATTAAATTGTACAAAATACTATCATTTAAGAGCATTTTACTCATCTTTTTTTTTCTGTGCATGAGAGACAGATTTAGTTGCTCCTGCAGACCAATCCCATGGGGTGTAAAATAGGGGTGAGGGTGGGTGATGCTTCACCCATAGACCACCCTATTGACAAACAAGGCAGTTTTTGGAATGTACAATAATGATCTCAGGAAATTGGAACATCGGTTGTTATGAGCACAGGAAGATGAGGGCATGACCAGTGGCTTAAGAGATAAGCAATAAAACAGAGAAGCATCCGAGACGTTGCGATAACGACCAAAGGTTACAGCCTGTGTTCGGGCGACAAGGTTAAAGATGCTACCACGATGACGATACTTCATTATATCTAATTGGGGGGGGGGGGGTTCTCTGAAGCACTTGTAGGAGCACGGACTGCGAGGGTAAAGGAATTGGGAGAACTCCCCCAGATCGAATGCCATCTTGTTGCTTTGACCAGTCACCTTTTAAATATTTATGTTTTATTTTTATCTCGGTATTAGTGAGACATTATTTGTGCACAGGCTGTTAAAAATCAGTTCTAAGGGAAACACACTTCCAGCTGGTTTCCTCCTGTTTTCCATCTGCTGCCTGTATGAGTCTTTGGAGGCATTTAACTGTTTCCTGTCATGGTAATTGGTATTTCTGAGGACTGAAGGCTGAAGGCCTGGGAGGGAGGTGGTGAAGCTGCAAACGCCTCAGGCAGCTTTGTTTGGGCTCCGTTGATCTCATCCAGATTACCCTGGTTGTTTCCTCATAAACATTATACATTCTTTTAAGGAAGAGGGATGCTGGTGGGGGATGGAGGAGCGTCATCTAGGGGTGTTTTTAATTTTTTTAAGATAAGTTTTAAGAGTTAACTTCTCCAGTTTGTACCTTTGTGGTCTTCTGTTTATGCTCTGCTACTTCCTCCCTTGTTTAATCTTAAATATGTAAATCCTCAATTTATCTGGAATTACTTAGCGAAAGACTGATGTGTGAGTGTGGCAGATTATAATATTCTATCGCCACCCCTGATCCTCTTTACCTCTTATTCTTTTCATAGCAGATCAAAAAAGGAAAAAAAAAAGCTGTATGCGTGCCACAAGAATATATTATTTTAAGAGACTCCGACTTAGAAATTGATTTCCTTGATGAGAAAAGGAAAAAGTCTCCTTCTGACCTGAAGGGTCACTTCATAATCCTGTCACTCTACATCAAAAAGCTTTTTTTTTCTTTTAGTAGAAGATGAGAATATTTCTGAAAAGGAATTAATTTTTTTTCCTAGACACAGTGAAAATGATGACTTAGAGAGACTTAGCCGCTGATAGAGGACTGTCCTATTCAGAATACATATCCTGTGATTAGAACAAGCTCCGAATATATTTTAGGGTCAGGTAGTTTTAGATGGAGATTGGTATTTGCAGTTCAGGATGAAACTGATCTTATATTTTCATCAAAGTACTTATGGTTTAAGCTCTCGCTTTCTTTTCTTTTTCTTTTTTTTCTTTTTTGAAGCAAAGGGATTTGGTTGGTGTTTTATAATGGGGATTGGTACAGGGAGCCAATCATTTCTATGTATGGGTTTTAGTTAATAGGATAGTCAAAATTGAAATGACTTTTCCCACCAATAATTAAGTTCAATGGGTAATACATTTTTAAAGTGCTTTGTGGAACAAAGAGCACCTGATACCCATGTAATGTGTAATAATCTATTTCATATAGAATTACAGGACCTGACCTGAGGGTGTCTCATTCAATCATGTACTTAAAACTTGAGGATTCCGGATGATTTTTACATCGTTATATTGTACTGACGCGCACCGTACATATGTATGAGAGGTGATGGCGAATGAAATCATCTGATAATTCAAATTATAACGCGGCAGGGTCAACTGGAATAGGGGCTGCTGTAGCTGGGTTGCGACCGATATAGAAGAATCAGCATTTGCCTCCCAAGGTGTGACAAACATTATCATGCAGATGAATTGATTTAAATGCTTAATAATCAGACTAATTTCATTCGGCCTCGCTACAACGGTGTGAGGTCAGCTGTTAACATTCTGTGGGCTGTGCCTATGAGTCCAGGTAGAAAACTGCAATTACATGGATCAGCCATTCGGCATGCAAAAGGCGGGGGGACAACTAAAAATCCCCCCCCCCCATTTCTTCCCACACAAAATAGCTGATCAGCATTATTGCTGATTTCCTCATTGAGCCCTGCATGCACATCTGCTGCAGCTGCATTGGTGGGGAAAAGGAACCACATGTGTGACACCCATTGACTATATGGAATTCCGAATCCAGGTAGGGAAGCAGGAGTCGGCATGTGATGTCCCCTCGTTGACTTGGATTGCTGAGTTGTTGAAAGTCATCCTTCAAATTCTCATCTGGTGAGATTTGTAGTCTGGTCTTCAGACTTATACGAGACTTCGGTAATTTTAGAAAGAACGTGAAAACAAACCAACAGGGAGAGCACAAAGGAACGCATCTTGACTTGTTCCATTTGCGCAAGAAATTAATTGAGACAGAAGACCCTCACAGCCCAAGGCAATTCTTTGCTGCTCCCGCTGGATGGATTGCAGTGTGTCCAGCAAGAGTGGGGGATTGGGAGGCTTCAGAAGGGAAAGGGGATTTAATTCCCCTTATGCAATTTCATTAGCCAAGTCCGAGGAGAAAGGGGGCAGGGAGACTGCCCAAGGAGGGGATCGTGTGCAATGCGTGCCATCACTACTGAGTCCACCCTCTCCCACAGCTTCCCCACCTCAATTTTTCCCACTCCTTACTCTCATTCTGCCCTCACTCCATCTCTTCTGCTGGCTTACCTGCTGCAGCAGTGGCCAGACGTCTGATGACACAGGGGGATGTTCTTTTGCCCCAAGGAGGCCGCTGGAGCCCAAACCTCCCCCATGGGATGAAGCACATTGAGCTGCTGCCCCACTGCACAGAGAGCTATGGTGGATCAGGCTGTTAATCAGTGCTTTCCACAGCAAAGAGAAAATGTGAGTGGCACATGTGTGCTTCTAAGAACACAGTGTAGGTATATCAGGAACTTGTAATCTAGGGATGCAAGGAGATGCCTTATCCTAATGGTTGTTACTGTTTACTATGATTGGCATCAGCTTTCCGAAGCCATCAGACACAGAGGTCTGTTGCTCTGCTACCTGAAATTCCTTTTGTCAGCAAATTACCAGAAACTGTATGTGGGACTTTCTATATGTTAAAAAAGTGCTTTATCACTAAAGTGATCTTCCATTCACACTTTAGCATGGGAAACACTGGTGTAAGTCTGGTGGTGTACTGTAGCTGTGGCAAAAACCATTGCTATGTAAAATGTGATGTGGCTCTCATACTTGCATGTGATCTCTTCCGTGTTACCAATTGCCATGACTTTGATTATTGTAAGAATGCTTCCCTACAAGTCCACTTAAAATGCAAGCCAGGGTATGTAACTGAAGAGATAGAATATAGTCACTCAGTGATATCTCGCAAACATGGCTGCTTCTTTGCAATATGGGGGTCTATGTCAGGGTTGGGCCATCTCTTGCCACCAAGGAAATTTTTTTTTACCATCTTGTTATGTTGTATGATAAGCTGCACAACAATGGCACATTAAGTTGTCCAGGATACTTGACCAGGATACTATTTTCTTATTTTCATTTCAGTATCTTCACTTGCAGATTATTGTGCTCCACATTAGTTAATCCAGATGAAACACAATGATGATTAGCATCACCATGGATATAGATTAGAATCTCCATTCAACCATAAGTATGTGTTGACAAAGTGGATAAATCCCAAAGTGCAGGCAACATCTCGGTGTCCAAGACACTTAAATAGCTGAGGCAGAAGGCTCTGGATGGAATCTTGGCATCCAGGCTTGCTTGCTTGTTTATTTTGCCTCTCTGTGGTTTGACTGGTTCAGTTTAAAGGGTGGCTTCGTGGATTAAAGTTTTCCTCCGTGATGTTCAAAAATGGAATATTATGAAAAAGTCTCTGATCACTGAAATACTTGTTGAACCTGTACATAGTTGCCCTGTGGTTTTTAGTAAGGCGGGCAGAGAAGGACTTATAAGATTGTTGTGTTGTATGAGATGTTTCACTAGATCAACACTTTGTCCATTACTATTATTAATATAAAAAATTAAGCACTGCAATTGGAAGAACAAACTCTATTAAAAGGACACTGAAAGAAAAAGAAAGATGGATTCGGGCTTCATAGTTTGCAAATGAGACAAACTGTCCCATTCCCCCCACCAGACACACACAAAAGAACTGTCCAGGTTGAAAACATTCAGGAAACAGTGCTCTTCTGGAGAGATGACTGCAGTTACAAAGATAAACTGGCAGGAAGGTTTCTTTGGAATGAGATGAATTTAATGAATCATATCTGTATTTTTTTAATCCCCAGCTGCTCTTAAATTTCAGGGAGATTTGAGTGATAAAAGATATTTCCTCTGTCCTCTTGATGTGTATTAGAACAGAGACGGCTTGGAAATAAACCCTTCTGGGCATCAAACCGCCCTATTCTCTAATTTGTGTTTAAAAAAGGAAAGAGCTGTCCACGCTCCTGAAACTCAGAAGAGTATAATTAGTTATTTGCTATAACTGAACAAGAGTAGGAGTAGACATTCTTTTACATTTTAAACAAATTGGGCAATTGTCAAAGCAAAGGGGTGCTGTTCTCGCGTGCCCTCCTCCTCCTCCTGACATGTATCACATCTCTTATTAACACATTGATTTATTTAAATTAAAAATAATGATCTTCTTTCTCCCCTTCGCTCTTCCCATCTGCAGAATCTCCCCACGATCCTTATTAACAAATTGATTGCGGGTTTTGGTGTCAGCGTGGCTCATTCAGTAGCCTGAGGTCCAGAAGGTTGGGAGAGGAACTCTACATGCAGATTTTGGACCAAACCCAATGCTAATTCAGCTGTAGTGGGAGGGTCTGCTGTGGGTTAGATTCCCTTGATGAGATATTAATGTAATGAGTGAGATTATCACGCAAAAAACCCGTTGTGATCTGAAAAGTGTGAGCACTGGCAACCCCTGCATTGCCAATCTCTGTGCATAGTTAGTCTGGAGTAATGATGATATCATGCAATGCCCATGTGGCTATCTGAAGTGACTGTCACCCAATAATGATGCATGTGGTCTGCTTCAGGATCACACTGGTTTGCAGCATGCTTGTGATAGGGGCAGACATAAGGTTTTTTTGGAGCCACTTTTAGATTGCACTAAAGGTAAAGGTAAAGGTTTCCCCATGACCGAATGGTCTAGTTGTGACCAACTGTAGGGGGCGGTGCTCATCTCCGTTTCTAAGCCTGTAGAGGCGGCGTTTGTCCAAGGACAAGTTTCCGTGGTCATGTGGCCAACATGACTATATGCTGAGGTGCACAGAACGCCGTTACCTTCCCACCAAAGCGGTCCCTATTTATCTACTTGCCTTTTTAGGTGCTTTCGAACTGCTAGGTTGGCAGGAGCTGGGACAAGCAACGGGAGCTCACTCCATCGCGCAGTCTTGAACTCCCAACCTTCCGGTCGGAAAGCCCAGCAGCAGTGGTTTAACCCACTGCGCCACCACATCCACCATTGCACTATGAAGTGTCTATTTAGGCTGAAACGAGACTGAATGGTGTGTGTGTGTGTGTGTGTGTGTGTGTGTGTGTGTGTGTGTGTAAAAAGTGCAATTTTTTGAATTGAAATACGTATAAGTCAATTTTCAGATGTGCAGTGCATGCCACTTTGCACATAGAATAGGAAAATCTTTAAGCAAATTCTGATGCTTCCTGTGGAAATTCACATCTCAATATCTGTACAGGTAGATGATCCCTTATCTGGACATCCAAACTCCGGACCATTCCAAAATCCAGACATTTTTGTCCAATACTTTAAAAAAAAAAAACCTTCTGTGCTCTTGTGCTCATTCCCATGTAAGTTCTATTCTCTGCTCTGTGGTATGTGCCATCGTTGAAAAATGTCAAAGAGGCCGGCATACACTCAAATTGGTCACAGTAAAAAGAGCAAGTGTTTTTCACTATATTTATGCAATTATTCTGAAATCCACACACTTCTCCATCTCAGGCAGTCTCAGGAGTTTGAGTAGCTGGATTTCAATTAGCTCAATGCTACCTGTGTGTGGTACAGTCTGGCACAGATGATGAACTGTGCACTGTTCCTTTAGGTGCAGCCTTTGTCTTGCCCTCACTTTCCTTGCTTTGACTAGGGAAAACCTGCAACAGACCTGCCAAGGAGCTGTATTTATTTATTTGAAGAATTTATACCCCGCCTTTCTCATGCCAAAGCAAATGCCCAAGGCGTCTTACATGAGCAGGCTAGTCTAAACCACCATTTTTCAATGGGATTTTTACCAATATACAGTATTCTTGTGATCCGCCAATCCTCAGGCCCAGATGTAGCCTTCACAGTGTGGTTCTCTCCTTTGGCTGCGTGCCATCAAGCCTCAGCAGGCAATCGCAAGTCAAGCCTGGACAGGTCCTCAAGGTCGTATTCTCTTCTTTGCCGGCTGGCCTCCTCACACACTCCACCACAACTCTCCCTTGCGGTGAGCTCATCAGCTCCACAGCGACTCTGTTCTGCCACAACAGGTACTGCAGCTTGTCACAGCCTGGCATTCGTCTCCCATCCAAAAGCAAACCACCATTTTCCTGCTTAGCTTCAGGCAGTACCAGCAGCTCAACAATCATATCCTCTTGCTTATACCAACACCTGTGTTGAGCTTGATTCAAAGTTCAACACACAACACATGTGTAGCATGAGTAGTGGAATTAAATGGAGAGTCAGATTCCAGAGGAGAAACAGTTGGGTGTTGGGACTCTCGAAGTCAGAGAGGCAGGAAGCGTTTCCCTTTCTGCATCATGCTTTCTGCTTTCCCTTTCTGCTTTCATGCATCATGCTTGTAAAAACACCACACCGGAAGACAATCAATCAATCAATCAATCAATCAATCAATCAATCAATCAATCAATCAATCAATCAAT
>JAJKFI010000008.1:13953889-13972211 GCA_029204185.1 Lerista edwardsae
ATAATAATAATAATAATAATAATAATAATAATAATAATAATAATAATAATACTTGGATTTATATACCGCCTTTCTTAGGTCACCAGATTTCTCTAGTGACTATAACTCAAGGCGGTTTGCATGGGCAGACTTTATTCAGAAACCCGAAGGTTTTTACAATGTATACAGAAATGTTCTATCTTTCAAGAACTACACACATACAGATGGATCTTTCTGGATTTAGTCCTCCTTTCTGGCCACCCGTTTGTCTTCTTGCTGGCTGATAAACGGCTTCCCTGCTCCCACCAGAGAAGCAGCTGAACTTTGGCACAACTCCCCCTCACACAAGGCAGCCAAAGCTCAGCTGTTAATCAGCCCCGAACTGGCAACCTTCAGATCTTCAGCTCTTATCTTATCTTCAGGCAAAGGGAGGCATTAACCCTCTCGACTAAATCTTCTGCATACTGATATGCTGGATTATGTCCCACCCTTTGGGCCAAAACAGGCCCTCAAGTCAAGCTGATACACTTGCGCTTAGGAAAAAGCACAACTTCCTCCAATGTTCACAAGAAACCAAACAACCAGCCACCCAAGTTTCCTGGCTGGAAGCAATTGACTTTTGGAAGTTCAGTAGCTGAGCTAATTACCCAAAAATGATTGCCTGGGGTCGGACCATTTATCAGCTCATCAGCATTCAGTGCCACTGCTATAGGATGAAGGAAGAAGAGGGAAAAAAATGAGAGACATGAGAAGACGATCAGATAAAAGGAGACCAAAAGGAAGGAAAAAACGGTTCTGTACTCAGCACTTTCTCTCTATTAGAGTAGAGAGAGTCCCCTCCCAACCCATCACAAGAAGAGTGACTGACACATAACTTTTTTTTTTTTTTTTTTTGTGGAAATGGATCGGCAGCAGCATTACCCAGGGTGCCTGTGAATTGCTGGGAGATCACATCCTACACTTGCATTTTAACTCTCAGGCGCCATCTCCTCAGGGGCCTTTCCTGTGTAGGCATGCCCTGGTATCCATGGGGGCAGTGGTGTCATCTACTCCCCAGTAGACGGTTCGCTGGGCGGGAGTAGGGAGTGATTGACAGTCCGTCGATTCACTTCCGGTTTCTTCGTGCGCCCCGCGCGGCTTTCCCTCGCCTCGGAGGGGGCGCCTGCTCGCCTTGGGGGATGGGTGGGGGGCGCACCGGGTGCCTGGGCGAGCAGGCGCCCCCTCCGAGGCGAGGGAAAGCCGCGCGGGAAAAAGCTTATGTATTTTTGTGGCTTTATTTATTGCCTGCTGTTACTGATTCTACATCTGGACGCCAATCAAGGTATTGTAAGTAAGGATACCTGAAACCGTGGATAAGAGGGAACCTATTTTAAGTATAGGGTTTTTCCCAGTTGCCACCCCTGAGCAAGACATTTTTATCGACCCATAATAAGAATGAAGGAAGATAAGGGGTCCCCCTGATCCATGGATAATGGAAACCTAGGGTACGGAATGCGTGGATACGGGGGGGGGTTTCCACCTGTATTTCCAAATGTGATAGGGAAGGGAAGGGTTATGATGCATGTTGTTTTGCAAGAAAGACATCCGTATCTCAACAATTCAGCTCTCCTTTCTCATGAGTATACATAGCAAGAATCCTTGTCACTTTCCCCCAGGCCTGGTCTACTCAACACTTCTTGCAGCTGCTCTGGGCGTGACAAGATGCCTGTGACGCTTTCCTGAGGAGCACTTTGCGCTTGTGTATGTTCCAGGAACTTCTGTACCTCATTTTGTGGAATTTTCTTGGCCAGCATTTGCTTGGCTGAGGAGGTGGCAGTATTGGAGCAGATGCCCACCAACCTGGCTTTGCACCCTCCAGCACATTTTTAAACCATGAGAGCATCCTTCTGCAATCCCAGTTCCCATTAGACAAAAAACATGTTGGCTTCAGTTCTGCCCTTGAAAACACAAGTAGAAATCTGGGAAATGTAGGCATTCTCTAAGGAGGCATCTGGACATCAAGTGGTGTCTTCCACTTAAAACGGAGTCGAAGGGAAGAATAATCAAGAAAAGTTTTATCTTCTTGACTTTCAGATACTAAAGTACAATTTGCATTAAGATGGGGGAGGTGTAATCTACTATTGTTTCCATTCATCCCAGAGTTAAAGCTTACAGTTCTTCCTATATATGCCTCTCTTTTCTGATTTAACGTCTTTCTCTTGTATCATTTATACACTTGTTCAAAATGATGACTTCATCTCAAGCACTTTTTGTTGAGCTGTGCCCATCAAGTGGGCATTTGTCTGTATTCCTAGTGGCTTCACATTTTATTTCGCTCCATATTGAATGGCTTGCACAAGTTTGTATAAATCTGAATAGGTCACTACACTGCTTCATTGGCTTGGGGCTGTTAAGGGCCAAATCCGTTCGAGCTTTTCAGCACCAATACAAGGCAGTCCCAAGATAAGGGGAGAAACCCTTTCCTTACTTTAAGGAGGCCTCTGTTATTGCCCCTCAATTCAAAGGATGCAGCGCTTGCCCCATTGGCACAGCTGCATCAGCGCTGGAAAGTTGGATAGGATTGGGCTCTAAAAGCAGTTGGAAAAGGTGTGCCTATGGGCTGGTTGAAATTTAACCCCAACCTTGGTTTGTCCTAGCCACAGCTTAGACCCAAAACCATTGCTTGTGTTCTAGCTTAATAGGCAAATGATTATTTGTGGCCGTTTCCTTTTCTCTTTCTGGATGCTATGCCAAACAATGTCCTCTGGGCAAGCCCAGAAACATCCCAAGCCAACCCTAAACCGCTAAGCACTAAACCACATTTAGTCCAAACTATAGCTTTCAAACGAGCCTCAAGCCATCGTACATTCTGATTAGGCACTCATGGCCCCCCCTAATCTAAACTGTGTGCTGGCAGAATGCCTGTTGCACTGGTGCAGGCTGGCAGGCTGGCAGCTTCCCACACTAGCCAGCAGATCGACAGAGAACCGCCAGGAGAGGTAAGGCTATGCAGAGGGTAAGATGGGCCAGAGGAGAGCAGGGAGTGGGTTGAACAGGGCGGGGTGGGTGGAACGGGGCAGTGACAGGGGCGGGGGCAGATTGGCACATGCTAATTCCTGACCCCGTTCCTGGGTCTGATCTGCTGGCATGGGTGAACTTGGACTTGTGCCAATGATATTGCTGGGTATTCTTTTCTGATGTGACCATGTGACAGAAACCAGGTGTTGATTTGCATGTTCCTCCTTCACACCCGTCCACTTCAACCAGAAGCACAAACGCAGAGTTTTCCAAGTACTCCCAGCCAAGTGCAGCCCCATTCCACACAGCCTGTTTTCCCTCATAGTGTGTGGAGGGGTGAAATACCCAAGGTTAGCTTTCGTAGTACTAACCAGTTGTGCTACCACCGCTTCCTTAGTCATGGCTTAGGAACTTGCCCCAAGGGAGTCGGGGAGTCCTTCCCACTTCCTGAACTGCAACGTGTATTCCGGTGTGCAATATCGCTGTGTATTCCAGCTATGCATTCCATCTGAACCATCTGTATATTTAGCTTTTATGGCTTTATGGCTATTTGTCCGCTGCATGATGAAGGTGGAAGTCCGTTTGCTTCTTAGGGCAGGACGTCTAGCCGAGAGGGTAAAAGCCGCACTCATGCCTGAAGATAAGATAAGATCCTCAGGTCGCCAGTTCGAGAACACCGCAAGTTTCCGTGAGTGGCAGACCTCGAGAATGCGGCTGTTAAGATCTGAGCTGTGTCCGGCTGCCTGTGAGAGAGGAGTTGTGTCGGACCAGCTGTTCTTGGTGAGAGCAAGAAGTTGTTTATCAGCCAGCAGGAAGGCAGTTGTGCGGCTAGAAAAGAAGTGTCATCTGAATGTAGCAGTTCTTGTAAGATTAGAACTTATTTGTGATTGTAAGAACCCTTAGGGTTTAGAAATGCCTGCCTATGTAAACCGCCTTGAATAAAGTCAAAAGAGCAACCTAATGACCTAGAAAGGTGGTATATATAGACTAAGTATTATAATTATTATGTATGAGATTGGAGGGGGACTGACTTACAGCCAAATCCTGAGCTGCCCATGAGCCCGTAGGAGCAGCGGTAGCCAATCGGTTAGCACTGCATCCTACCAGTGCTGGGCAGGCACTGGGGCCTCCTTGGAGGAAGGGGACATTAGTTCCCCTGGGTAAGGGCACAGGGTGGGTGATGGATCTCCTCCCCTCTGTGCTGGCTATTTTGCTGGCGCAGAGGTGAGGGCCTCCGTATTGGGCCATGCAGCCTGACATGGAGCAGGGATCTGGCAGTGAAGGATGTCGCCGGTCCCACACCAGGCACTGTGGAGGTCAGGATTGAGCCCTTAATCCCCCCACCACAGGGAAACTATGGCTGCTGGTATGCCTCAGTCTTGCAGCAGTATGGCGTTCAAAAAGGTGTTCAGAGTTCCGAAAAGCCTCAGATTCAAAAATACCATATAGATCTTATACCATTTACCTGGATGTGTCATTCTTATGCCATATTGTAATATATCTATTCCCAAGGCAACTGGAGTGTCATAATCTCACACTGGGAAATATTTTTGACACTCACTGTCTGTGTACATTTGAAAGTTTGGGAACATATAACCTGCTTGTCCTCTCTATTCCAGTATCTGCTCTGGGAATTTGATGCACTCTTCCCAGAAGCCACTAGGTGTCAGTGAGTCATCTGATTTTCTTTCTCCATTAGTAGACAAGGGGATGCAAAATAGCAGTGAGCAGTTGGCCGGCTGTGTCTCTTTCAAAGCTTCAAGTGCAGTGGGGAGCTTTCAGCCGAAGATGTTCAGGTTTGATTTACACTTAAGACGGTCAGCTCTCCAGTGATGCGAAGGTTTTGCACTTTAAAGAAAGCCAAATTAAAAATCTGGGCACCCAAGACTCAGAAATGGTGATTCTTCTATTTTCAACCTCATCTTGAAATGTAAATGAACTCCGGTCTTGTCAGATTCACTCTCTGAGACTCTAATCCCAAGCGAAGCTTCCAGCTGATTTAAGTAACTTCTGTCAGACTCTCTTCTGGGCACAGAAGAAATTAAAAAGCATCCAGGAAATGGGTAGATTTTCCATTCAGTGGCTGAAAGCAGAACTCTTTTGAGGCTTTAAGACAACGTGAAGTGTACAGAGTTGCACTGACATAAGAAAAGAAAATCTGCCTGCGTTAAAAAATAAAGAACACCAAACAACTTCAAAGTATTTTTTTCCAGATAGTTTCAGATGTTGGTAAGAATCTTTTTCACCCACTTTTGAACTCTTCCCATATCTGTTTTTATTTATGTGCCACATATTTTTATACACGTGTTGCATTTGCTCTACATTTCCCCCCTGCCCTTTTTAGAGCAAGTAAGGGGGGAAAGTTAAGGGAAGTTAGAGAGCTGCTTAATCATAACCCTTTGAAATGTGCCAAGCCGCTGTTACCTGCCATTCTACCTGATAATTACATGCACGTGCTTGGTGCAAAATAGTGGACATGACCTTATCGCCACTTGGAAAATGTCAGCACATAATTTTCCCCCAGAGTGGCCCTCATGGCTTCTCTCTTCATAAACTCTGATAAATAAAGGATACGAAGTGGGCGAAATATGTCATCTTAAGGGCAGTTTTACTTCATTCACACAACTATTTTGAAAGAAATTATAACCATCCCTCAATATATAACCAGAGATATTACCACCACCAGGTTTAGAATCAATTTAATGAACCGCTAGAAATATGCCACATGTAACACAGAGGCTAACCTACGCTGACTATAGAGCGGGCAATCATAACCTGCGGTTAGGCCGGCACAGTTAGGCCAGCAAAGTTTGACCTCCAAAAGGGACACCGTAAAGTATGTTTGGACCACTCCCGGGATCAGAGAGGCCAGCACGCAGACATGAGCCATCCTCCCTGACTGCAAGAGTGGTTCAAATGCACTTTTTGATGGCCCTTGTGCCAGCCAAACTTTCCTGGCCTAATTGTGCCAGCCTAACTCCAGGCAAGGATTGCGCTCTGTGTATACACTTGACTCAACTGCAACCAAGCAGAAATTCATGACAAGTGTATGTGCTTGATTTTGTTTTGCAATCATGTTTGAATTGTTGGGGGAAAGGTAGGAGGCCTTTAAATGAAATCTAGAAATCCTGTCCTCTGTTTCCCATAAGTTTTAGACAAATAATGGTAAAAGTATGTAGCATACAACAAAAACAACCACGACCTAACAGTGAAGGGAGTCATCACAGAAGGTAAGGGGTGGGGGGTTGGTGGGCCCCTGTTGCCTCCTGTAATCCAAGCACTGTTTTGAAAACTGGTGGTTTTCTCATTCACTCTTTAAGTTTAGGTGTATCAAAAACCTAATACAGAGACATAGCAGAATTACGTAACCCCAGTGAATGTATATTCCAAAGCAGCAAGACTAGAACAGGAAATCATGCAGAGCTGCAATTGGTTACCTCCTCTGTGAATAGATATGTTGTACTCTCTGCATCACAGTCACTGAGAGTGCAATCCTAACCTGGAATTAGGCCAGCACAGTTTGGCTGGCACAAAGGCCACCGTATAGCACGTTTGGACCACTATCAGAGTCAGGGAGGATGGTGCATGCCTGTGTGCTGGCCTCTCTGACTCGGGCAGAGCAATCTTAGTGTGCCCGTTGCGTCAACGCGACTTCATCGCGTCAATGCAAGGGGTGGAGCGCCAGTGCGTGGGCGCCGAGCACTCCCCCGCATCGGCGCTGCATCTTTGAGGCCGACGCTGCTCGCAGCGCCGACAGAGAGCCTCCCTTGCACCAACTGAAGACGGTTGGCGCAAGGGATTCTCTGTCCCGTATTTTGATGGGGATTGGTGGGAGAGGGGGAGGCAGGAGGCAGGAGGCAGGACTTGGGCGGGACCTGGGCTGGCTTGGAGGTGGCCATATAGCCACTTCCTAAGCCCATGAGCGAGGCCACGTGGCCCCGATTCAGGCTGCGCGGTCTTCTTGGGTCTGCGCCTGCTCTTTAGCGGGGAGGCTCCAACCCGTCCTAAGCAGCGCTGGATATGGCGCTGGCCCGTCAGCCTCGTCAGTCCGGCACTGCTTGGGATTGTGCCCTGAGAGTGGTCCAAACATACTTTACGGTGGCCCTTGTGCCGTCCAAACTTTGCTGGGCTAACTGTGCCGGTCTAACTCCAGGTTAGGATTGTGCCCTGCGTGATCCCGTTACGTCCTATAGCATTGGTTTTCAAATACGTTATCACTATGATCCACTTCTGGTCTCCCTTCCCCCTCCAAAAGGGCCCTGCTCCTCTTGCCACCCCCTGCTCTCATGTTCCGCCTCCCCCTGGAGATAGACAGCTGCTCTGGTGCCATGCTGAGAAGGTGAGTCTGGCAGTGGCCCAGCTTGTTTGTTTCTGGCTTACTTGAGCTCCTTTGGGAGTGGGCCAGGTGGCACAAGGGGTTCCAGATGCTTGGCAGGCCTGGCTTCAGCATTGGCTAAGTCAGTCAGGTAGTACCCCAGTATGCCTTGCACCGCCGCCACCACTAGGCCAAGTCAAGCTGGTCCAGGAATCGGCATGACCAGTGTAGCAGGCTTGGGCACTTGCATGGGACTGCAACCTGCTAAATGCTCTTCTGGGTTTCCAACCCAGAATTCGTCTTCTGACCCACTGTTAGGTTGTGGCCCACAGTTTGGAAACCACTGCCCTACAGAAACATTGTAGAATTACCTATGCCTAGCAAAGGATTGTGCAACCTCCTTACAAAGGTGGTGGGTTACTGCTACCGGGTGCAAGGGAGTGGCAACAGGATGCAAGCATCTTGTTGTCTCATGCCTCCCTGGGGCACCTGGTGGGCCGCTGTGAGATACAGGAAGCTGGACTAGATGGGCCTTTGGCCTGATCCAGCAGGGCTCTTCTTATGTTCTTATGGAACATCATTGGTTTGCAGTAATCCTTGATAAGCCTTGAGTCTTGCAATGCTTCTGGTCCTTTAAGTGTGTAAAAAGGTGACCAGCCCCTAAGCTACATCTGCACATAGATCCTATCCCAGATAGTGGCAGTCCGGGGGGGGGGGAGAGGAAAGGCTGAGATTTTCAGGCACCTGAAGTGCTGTGTAATGCTGCCCCTCCCCATTGCCTTCAGAGCCTCTGCTTTGCTCTTGTAGCCAGAGGTGGCTCTGAAGGCAAGGGGGAGAAGTCGCTTTACATGGCTCTTAAGATGCCTGAAAAACCTAGTGCTTTGCCTCCCTCCTGAACACCACTGATCCCAGATGCCTGGTCCCCTTTCAGTCGCCTGTCCTTGTGTCTCCTTCTGATGTCCTTCTCCCTTTCCCCATCTTTTGGTGTTTTCCATCCAGAGGGCACAGCTTGCGATTACCTCCTTGTGTTGCTTGCATGGGAAATAATCTCTGCTTCCCAAGGATACCTTTAGGGACTGGGCCGAAATACGATGTATATATGATCATAACCAGCACAGATGGTGTAGCATAAGTACGCAAACATTGCTTACTTGAAGACAATGATCTCTGTGTGCCAACAGCGTGAGCCTTGCCAAGCTTTTTGTGGCAATCACCGCAAAGACAGAGTTAATATACAAAGGCTGACAAGGACAATGAGGAAGTCTTGTCGATGTTTATGGGAATCTACTTCTCCGCATAAAGGCCAGCAAGGGAGAAAGTGCAGAGGTGGTGGTGGTGATCGGCTGTTTTAACAGGTGCTTCATCAAGGCTGACAGCAGTATCTTATCACTGGTCTCTTCCTCCTGCTTAGCAACTAAACCTTCCTCCGATGCGTCCCTTACATCTGTGGCAGTAAATACAAGGAAGGGCCACAGGTTGCAAAGGCTGTGATTTTTTCCCCCAGGTTGCTTCTAAGCACTTCTACAACATTCTATTCTTTACAGGGTAATACACTATATATTGCTGACCCTTTTGTAGGCAGCATTCAGAAGTTTGCACTGTTTTGTCCAAGAATGGCCCTTGCAACATGATTCACTGCTTAAAAAGAATGTAAGAGGAACCTTCCTGGATCAGACCATAGGTCCGGCCAGTGGTGTCATCTAAATGATTTAACAACAGGTACTCACTTCTGATTGGCACGTGTCGGGACCCGCCCACCGGAAGTGACGTCATAAGCCGGAAGTGATGTTGTGGCAAGAAGTGACATGAAAAAAGCCCTTTTTGAGGCCTCAGACAATTTTAAACTGACCCAACAGTTGCAACAGTATTCCACAGCACCCCCAGAACACATTAAGGAGGCCTGGCATCATGTTAAAGTGACCCAACAGTTCCAAAACCTCAGAGCAGCTCATTTTTCAGTGGCAAGGCAAGGCAAGGCTCCACTCGCTGCCTGCCTGCCTGCCTGGCTCTGAGAACGTGCAGGCAACTCAAACGTGCAGGAAATTCAAATGTTGCAGGGGGCAGAGTTGACGAGTGGGTGGGCGAATGGGCGGGGCCAACTGTAATCCTAGAAACCTGTACTCGCGTACCCCCGCGTACCCCCTGCATGACATCACTGGGTCCGGCCCCTCCAGTTTCCTGTTTCCCACAGATCCAGCCAGATGCATCTAAAAAGTCTAGAAGTGGGACGTTGCTCCCCAGCGACTGGCATTCATTGACACAGTGCCTCTGAACCTGGAGTTTGCATATGCCCATCATGTCTAGTAGACAGTGGTAAATGTGTCCACCGTAAATTTGAAAGCCATCTAACAGCCCAGTCCTACCAAAACTCCTGCACAGTGAGGCAGTGGCACTGGCACGACCTACACCGTATCCCATGAAGGTATTTTGGCTGCTGGAGGTCTCCTTGGTGAAAGGGGACATTTGCTCTCTTGCCCCCAGACTAAGGCCCAGCAGCCACTATGGGTCAATTTGGACCTGTGGCAGTGATATAGCAGATGGATCATGGCTTGGTGTGCACCCCCGTCACCATTCCCTCCCACTCCCAGGCCTGATCTGCCCTCCCCTTCCCAAACTCCTCCCTGTTCCCCCCTCCCTGCCCACTCTCCACCCTGATCCACCCACTGTGCTGGGCTTACCTGCTCTGCTGGGTCTCCAGTCAACTGCCGGTGCCTGTGGGAGAGCTCTGGCCTTCCCGTCGTTGAGCCGGCTGCTTGTACTGCGACAAAGCACTTTAGGGCTGCTTTGCAACAGCCAGTGCTAATGGAGCAGGCACTCCACCAGCACACTTTTCGATAGAATTGACAGTAGCCATCATCACAACTCATGGACGTAAATTTCCTGCATTTATTCTGCACTTGTGAAGAAGTACTTCCTATTGTTTGCCCTGAATCTCTCTGCCCCTCAGTTTCATTGGATGAACCTCTGGCTCGAGTGTTGTGAGAGAGGGAGAAAAGAAAAACATCTCTCTATGCACTTTCTCCATACCATAATTGTGTATGCTTCAGGGCACAATCCGAACCAACGTTCCCGCAGCAGGGTGAGAGCAACACAGCTCCAAGGTGAGGGAACAAACATGCGCTAACCTTGACGAGGCCTCTGTGACTACCACTCCACTGCAGGATGCAGCACATGCCCCATTGGCACGGCTATGTCAGTGCTGGGAAGTTGGTTAGGATTGCGCCCTCAGTCATGTTCTCCCTTGTTTGCCATTTTCTAAACTGAAAAGCCCAAACGTTGTGGTCTTCCTCATTGGAGAGATGCTCCAGCTCTCTGACCATTTTTGTTGGCTTTTTCAGAGTTTTTGTCAGGCCAGCACTCTACTTAACACAGAGCCTTAAGCCAATTTTACGACGGCTCTTGACAGCATACTGACTGTTACCAGTGCAGAGCAACAATAGGATTGTGCTGTGAGAATCACATAGCACTACCTTCTCTTCCTGCTTGGGTTCCTTCCTTCTGTGAGATATAGCACCTTTTTGTGCCATACTTCTATGGAAATTTGGTTGCTGAGTGTCCTGAGAGCTATGCAAAGCTTTATTTATTGTAAAGGAAGGTGATGTTGCAAAGGACTGATTACGGAGGGCAAGGACAGAATGTATAAAGAGACAAAGAGAAAAAGAAAGTAAAGAGGACGAAGAAAACAAAGGCTGTGTACTTCATTTACAGGCTGGATAGTGACGCTGTCTGTGCATAAGGAGAGTGAACAAGGAAAAGAGGGATTGCAAGGAAACATGAGATGTACTGAGTTTCAGACCCTGAGGTCTTTTTAATTTGCCTATAAAATGAGAAAATGTTTGCCTATGTCTGAAGTTTGACAGGTCTAATGCCTTGAAGGGGTTATAGAATGCCTAAAAATGTCAGACCAGCAGGACTGAACACACAGAAGTTGCAAACAACAAAAATTGTATACTACTATGTACTTTTAAAACATTGTCTTTATCTAACAGTGATCTATCTCTAACTTTATTTAAGTGATCCTTTATCTAATCTGTCTGAAATTTGGCAGATATGATGCCATGAGGGTTTAGTACTATTTGGCTCCCTCTCCTCCAATGTCATTTTATTTGGTTATAGGCAACAGAAAACAAGGCTATGCACTGGAAACAATTGAAGATAAAACAAATGAAAGCAATAATGAAAAGGCACAAATGAAGGTGAATGGGAAACAAAACTAATGAAAAATCAACATTATAAAAACAAAAATGGAAATAAATGAAAATGACTTTTTTTCCTTGTGCAACCCTACTCTGTCTAAGGCTTGTGCTTCCTGCAATCAGAATACTATTCTAGGATTTTAAAAAAACAACAACCAACAACTTCAGTTTGAGAGAAGCATTAAGTAGGATACATTCATTTATGTGCCAACAAGCATGAATGTTGTGAGTTAAACCATTTTCTATCAATGATATGTTAGAGCAACATTGGTAGAAATGCAATCTTCAGCACATCATTGGTAGAAAATGGGTTTTAAAGTGCCCATGTTAACTTCTGTGCAATGTAAGCTGTAAACATGTCCTACAGTCTCACATACTGTATAGTGCTTGCTTACAACTTAGTCTGCATGCACCCACAGTTTGCCTTTGACAACACTGCAACAAGTTACATCCAAAGCGTGTGGGACACCCAAAGATGCATGCCATGCATCACAACAAATGAGCACATCATGCCACACACATACACACTGCACCCAAGCTCCAACTCCCTGAACAAACAGGCACTTCCACACGTAAATACATGCCACATGCATGTATGTACACCAGACACTAATGTATACAACAAAACAACATGCATTTCAAAGTGATACACAGGCAAATGTGCCAAAGCAAGCAGCGCACTGGATGCAAACGGTGGAGTTGCATGAAAATTGCTGAAATATGTCAGGTGTATATCATACACAACCACACACAGTAACATACCACATACACATAGGCTTGTGGTTAAATCACAGATGTAGCCATTCAGCTTTCTGATCAAAGATAGACAGCTGCTGTAGTTTATTCACTGCAGAGCACTTTTTCCTCTAAGCTAAGTAGAAGTGCAGCTGCACAGCAATCTGGAGCCTTCAGAAGGCTTTGGGAGGGCGAGAGGATGCTGAACTTGGCCTGCCTGGCCCTTGGGAGGGTGGCCCTCAAAATGCTGCCCCTGTCACTCTGGCACCTGGGATCACATGGTCCCCTGGACCCTCCTGCCAGGGATGCCTCTGCCCTATGCATCTTCCTTTACATCCCAACAAGGGAATGCCCCCTTACCCAAGGAGACCTCCAGTACCCAAAGGTCCCCCACAGGACACAGCGTAGCCTGCACTGGTGCCATTGCACAGCCATACAGGGATTTAGGTCAGGTTGGGCTGCCCATCACTGGGCGCCATGTTTTTTTTTTTTTTAGTAATTCCAATTGGCCCAGGATATGAATCTTCCACCATCAAAATGTGTAACCTGCACGATCCAACAAACAAATGGGTACCACACCCGTGTTTGTTGTACTAATAGTTCCAAGAACTTATGTTTGCTAACAGACTATCCCTGGCTTGCCTGACACTCAAAAACCCTCAGCGCCATTCTGAAAAACGACAAGCAGGGACTTAAAGCCGGAAAATATTTTGCAAAACACAAACAAAAACACAGACGTGAAGGTACCCTCAACGTTCCTGCCCGGAAGCTTTTGGGATCATTAGCAGACCCACAGATGTGCCAAGTGGCATCTCTCGCCTCACACAGTGCCATTAATGTCAAACGGGTCAGAAATAAACATCTCAAAAAGTGTCATTGACTAAACGGCCAGCATTGCTTCCTGCATCATTTACGGTTTGCTTTGAGGTTTCTCATCAGAATGCGAACAAGGCCCAGCTTTCCCTTCGCTTGTGAGGGATGCACAGATCACAGCCCCAGGTGGTAACGCCCCAGGCCATGTTTCATAGTTAATGCTTGCATTATGTTGCGATATTTGTATCTTATTATACTAATGACACTGAAAATTTGCAAATATTTTTTAATGAAAGCTCTTTAAAATATGACGAAGCCTCAGGATATACCTTCTTCTGGTATGTGGCCTGGATCCCATGGCACAGTTTGTAGGCAGCGGGTTGAGCATGCAGTCATTACATGCTAGAAGTGCCTTAAGCCAGCGCTCTTTAACAAAACCGTTCTAGGAGGGGATGTGCCAACAAAAGGACTGTGAATAGCAAGGTTTCAAGCGTGATCACCGCCTCCCTGCTCTGTGAAGGAGAACTGCAACCAGAAGGAAGGCCATGCCACAAGCAGAGAAACAGGGCAAGGAAGATGTATACACACGTCAGCTTCCCAGGTTCCAGCATGTTTTGACATCTATGGATCTTGCTGATTGAAGATGTGGAAATGGCCACTAGCTTGGGGGTCCTTTAAAAGAGAATTAGACCACTTGTTGAAGGAGAGGGATCTACCAATGGTTATTATTGATGGTAGCTATATGGACTGTCCAAGTTCTGGGGCAGTGAGCTACTGAATATCAGTTGCAATGGCGGAAGTCATGGTGGAAGAGGGTTGGGCTTCTGTTTCCTGCTGGTAGACTTCTGGGAAACATCTCCGGGAAATGGGAAGCACTTGATTGTCCTTCAGGCTGATTCAATGGCATAGCTGGCAGGGGTAACAGGGCAGACCACTCCGGGTGCATTGTCCCGAGGCAGGGGCGTGATGGGTTCATCATCAAATTCTCCACCGAGTGCAGCGCTGTGTCACGTTTGGCAGTGGAAAGGCCCTCCGATCTGTCGTTGCATCCTATTGGCTACAAATCGCAGGATGCTTTGCAGTATGTGACTAATCTGGGGTGCTCCCTGAGGCATCTGGTGGGCCACGGTGAGATACAGGAAGCTGGACTAGATGGGCCCTTGGCCTGATCCAGCAGGGCTTTTCTTATGTTCTTATGTTTAACCTCCTGCTCCCTTTATCCTTGCCAGGCTTGGCTTGTTAGGTGGGGTGGGGGTTGGCCAAGTGGACAGGGAAAGCAATCAATTTATCTCTGTTGCCAGCAGCATTAAAGCAGCAGTGTGGCTCCTCCTCAAGAAACCCTACCAAGACTCTCCTATACAGGCTTGCCCTGGTATCTGTGGGGGATACGTTCCTCCCCCCCCCCTTGTGGCTACCCCGTGGATAGGGAACCCTATGTTCGCTATAGAGTTCTCCCCCCAGCAAGAAAGTTATTTAGAGCTCAGTCCTATTCTGCTTTGGAATGGTGAGGCCAACGGGCCTGCACCATATCCAGCGCAGTATATGAAAGTCTGGACCCCCCCCGCCAGACCCGTTGCTGTGGCGTCAATGCAGGGGAGTTGCTCTGCGCCCCCCACATCAGCACTACTGACGTTGCACCGACACTAAGACGTAGAATCGGCATGATGGGCGTGCCAGAATTGCGCTGTCCGTGACCCAAAGTAAGAATAAAGGAAGCTAAGGCCCTCCCTAATCTGTGCATAATTGAAACCGCAGGTATGAAATCTGTGGATACAGGGACCCACGCAGTGGTGTCATTCAAATGATTTAGGAACAGGAACTCACTTTTGATTGGCACTTGTCGGGAACCCGGAACCAGCCACGGAGCCCGTTAGGATCCGGAACGCCCGTTCTGGTCCTTTCCCCCTGAATGACATCACTGGGCCCACCTCTACTAAGTAATTACCAGTGGTGACAAAGCTCTCCTCCCCTGCCACTGTCCCATTCTGCCCCCTCCAGTGGCTGTTTAACAAGAAAAACTAACAGCAGCCACAGCGGCATAAGACCTGCTTAAGGTGACGTTTTGTTTGACTTTTATTCAGCTACTTTCTGGCTTCACAGAGTTCCACAGGCATTGCCCACACTCTTGACATTATGGCTTCTCAAACAAGACATTTGCTATTTCAAAACGGAACTATTCTTGAACAGTTGAATTCTCTGTCCAGCGTCTATATGCAAGTGGAATGAGGCCATTCTCACTATCCTGTCTATCAGCATGGAGCGGGAGGAAAGGGGTCTCGCTTTCCTCTGCATGCTGAACCAAGGTCTGGGTTCCTGCTTTGTTTGGGGCTCGTCCCTCTTTTCAGCTGCTGAGCTTGGTCATGATTTCAGTGTTTCCATGCTGCTCCATGTCATTTGTCTTTGTAATCATAAGGAAGGGGAAGTCAAGTCAAAGAAATGGTCTCAGCTGGCTGGAGTTTTCCAGCCTATCATCTCTCTGACTTGGAACTCCATTTCAAACCTGATTAGCTCATTCATATTTCACATTAGTTTACTTATTTATTCATTTTTTTCTGTAGATCTAATTTTTTCCAGTTAAGAACTGTGTAAATAGCCCTAATGAGCCTTGAGGGCTCTCATTTGCTTGAAGAGATTAAAACAAGCTGGGAAGTCTCCAAACACGGGAGCCTTTAGGTAAAATGCATTTCTCTCACCTAGCGGTGGTCAGACTGTTCCTCGTTTCATCAATTATTTGCTGAACCCAGCCTTTGTTGGTGTTCAGGGATGTTTCGTCAAACAAAAAATAGCCTACTGCTCCTCAGAATGCACTTGCCTTTAATAAATCTTGGCTTTCACTCTTGGTAATTGCTATCCCAAACAGAACAAAGAAAACGTCCAGCCTCAAATCCATCCAAGGAAGCTAAAACCATACTGCACGATCAGATGAGCCTCACGTGAATGATCAGGACTGTCCTATTTTATTCAGGGCAAGGCTTCTGCTCCTTTAAGATCTTGGAGCAACAGGTCAATTTCCATGGGTATCACTTCTCTTGGTACTCAGGGGAAGTTCACTTGTTTTCTTACAGCACAGGTCTACTCAGAAGTAAGCCCCATTGCGTTAAGTTGGGCTTACTCCCTGGAAAGTGGGAGGCACAAAACTGGGAAACATACAAAAGATTGTAGGCACAATCCTAAAGTGAGTTAGGCTGGCATAAACTAAGCCAGCAAAGTTTGGCCAGCAAAGGGACACCGTGAGAGTGTTTGGACCACTCTCGGAGTCTGTGTGGCCATCCACACAGACGTGAGCCATCCTCCCTGACTCCAAGAATAGTCCAAATATGCTTTATGGTGGCCCTTGTGCTGGCCAAACTTTGCTGGTTTAGCTTATGCCAGCCTAACCAGTTTAGGATTGTGCTCTGAGACACACAAAATTATGCATGGGATGGATAGAGTGGATAAGGGGGATTTTCTTTTCCCTCTCTCACAACACCAGAAGCAGGGAACAACCACTAAAATTGAATGCTGGAAGAGTTAAAAGAAAATCCTTTTTTCATTAATCTGTGGAACTCCTTGCCACAGGATGTGGTGATGGCGTCTAGCCCAGATGCTTTTAAAAGGGGATTGGACAGATTTCTAGAAGAAAAGTCAATCGCAGGTTACAAGCCACAATGGGTATGGGCAACCTCCTGATTTTAGAAGTAGTCATAATGCCAGGTGCAAGGGGGTGGCAACAGGATGCAGGTGTCTTGTGTGCTCTCTAAGGCATCTGATGGGCCACTGTGAGATACAGAAGCTGAACTAGATGGGACCTTTGGCCTGATCCTATGAGCCTTATGTTCTTATAGTATGCATAGGATTGAAGCCTTAATGAGGTATATGAAGAAGCCTCCCAATGCCAGTAGTGATCATTGCGTCCAACAGCAACTATAGGCTCCTGTGGCAAGAGCAGAAGGAGCAGACTGCGCCTTCTAGCCTTGGCCTTGCCCGGTGCTTCCAGCAATGACTGATCTGCCAGTGCGGGAATGTTGTGAGAAGGCCAGCCGGCAAAAGAACAGAATCTAACCTTGAGGACCTGTCCAGGTTGGACTTACGATCACCTGCTGAAGCTCAATGTCACACGGCCAGAAGAGAGAACCACAATGTGAAGGCTACATCTGGGAATTTGGTGAATCGCAGAATACTATATTTTTTTTAAAAAAAACCATTGAAAAATGGTGGTTTAGACTAGCCTGCCGATGTAAGCCACCTTGGGCATTTGCTTTGGCATGGGAAAGGCGGGGTATAAATTCTTCAAAATAAAATAAATAAAATAAAATGCTGCCTTTCATATACATTGTGGTATTACTGCATATTGGACATTAAAAACAAAGTTAGCGCCTTTGATCCAGATTGTCAGGAAAGGTGGGATATAAATTCATATATACGCCAACTGTTTACAGGCAGTGTCTTTTGTTGTCTTCTGCCAGATTGAACAAAGCCACCCTGTGCCTCTGCTGCCATTGGACTTTTTTGCTCTCTCTGATATGGGTTGCTTTTCCCTGCTCTTCCCTTTCCAAGCTGCATGCAAGAACAGCTGATGCCGGAGAGCACAAGGAATGTATTATTTATGATGACTTAATATATTCATGTACCGCCTTTTAAGATCAAATATTTACAATGTGGTATAAGAAAGAGAAACAGCCAGAGCTGGGACTTCCGTGTCACATGTGCAGGTCAAACAGAGGGCTAGAAGGGGGGCTCTAGATTGAACAGGGGGAGTCTGTATGCTGCTTTGGGTGTGCCCTGCCACCATCATTGCCCCCAGTGGTAGCAAGTGTTAGAGGCAAACCTCTACAATCCCATCATTAAAAAAGTATTGCTGTTGTTATTAATAAGAATATTTACATTATTGCCTTTCAACAAAGAAAAAGTTCACAAAGTGATTTACTGAGAAAATCAAACAACTACATGTAATGGCTCTTTGTCCCCAAAAGGGTCACAATCTAAAAAAGATGTAGAAGAAATACGAGCAAGTATCGCCTCTAGACACTTTGCTGGGGTGAACAGGAACAGTTACTCTCCCCTTGCTAAATATAAGCAGAACACCACTCAAAAAAACACCTCTTTGCCCTCTTAGCAAGGTATAGTGATCTTGTAAGAGCTAGGTACTGTATGTTTGTAGTATTTGTTTTATAAACTTCATTTGTATTACATTCAATCCATCAAGCAATAGTATTTATATACCGCTTTTCAACACAAAGTTCACAAAGCGGTTTACAGGCTAATAATAATAATAATAATAATAATAATAATAATAATAATAATAATA
>JAJKFI010000008.1:13972221-14038981 GCA_029204185.1 Lerista edwardsae
TAATAATAATAATAATAATAATAATAATAATAATAATAATAATAATAATAATAATTTTAAAAGGGTTAAATGGCTCCCTGTCCCAAAAGGGCTCACAATCTAAAAAAAGGCAGAGCACCACCAGCAACAGCCACTAGAAAAGACACAGTGCAGGGGTGAAGAGGGGCAGTTACTCTCCCCCTGCTAAATATAAGAGAAACACCACTTGGAAAAGTGCCTCTTGCCCAGTTAGCAGGGAGTTGTAAATAAATGCACTTGGTTCCCCAACTTCTGTTCCTCCAAGGAATTTAGGGTGGCGGACAGAATATATCCCATTTTATCTTCACAACTACTTCCTATGCAACGACAGTGTGAGGAAGACGGGGACTGGCCCAAGGTCGGCAGAAAAACTTGGCGGCTGACACTTGAAGGTGTCACAGAGCCCAATCCTGAGGGCTGTATCGGCGGTGATATGAGTGCACCACCAGCCCCAGGTGTTGCAAATGTGCCTTAAAGCAAGGGAGAGTACTGATTTATATCGCAAGGTAAGGTTCTTAGAAAAACTTTGCTCTCTGCCCCCACCTTGTAGGAATGCTACTGGGCCCCTGTGGGCGGTGGGTGGGAGGCTTCCACGCCACATCTTAGCCCTCACGTTGGGTTGGGCTTCCTCATTTCTGTGCCCATTCAAACGTGGGTTCAGAGCTGAGGAGACCCACTGTATTGCTATTATATGGGGTAAGGGAGGAAATGCTCCCTTATCTTGAGGAGACTGCAGATGTGGCCTTGGCGACCTTCCAGTGCAGTGGTTGATATTTTGGCACTGCTACTCCTCCGGGAGTTGCTGACCTTAGGATCAGGCTGATAAGTCTTTTTGTTGTTTGTGCTGAAACAGAGTGAGGGCCCAATCATACCCAACCTTCCAGCACCAATGCAATTGCAATTGGTAAGAGGAGAAATGTTTCCTTACTTTGAGGAGACCTCCATGACAGTCTCCCCACTGCAGGGTGCAGTGCATGCCCTTTTGGCATCTCAGCATCAGCACTGGAAAACTGGATAGGATTTGGCCCTAAGGGTCATAGCACCGGCAGTACACATGCACCTCTGGTGCTGGGTGTCACAAACATGCTGTAAAGCATGTTTGTGGCACCCTTGGTGCAAGCAGCGCCAGCAAAGAGGCCTGCATTGGCCTGCCAGTATGCAGAAGAAGCCCCAGTCACCAGAGGTGAAAAGGTAAGCAGCAGGCAGCACAGGGTTAAAGGGAGGGTGGCAGCAGTGATGTCATCTACAGATGAGGAAGCGGAATGCTGGGCGGGACTTATGTGTGATTGGCAGCCCGCCCGTTCTGTTCTGCCGCCTGCCCACCTGCCGCGCGGGCTGCCCTGGCCTCGGAAGGGGTACCTGCTCACCGGGGGGGACGGGTGGGGGGCGCGCTGGGTGCCTGGGCAAGCAGTGGTGGGGCGCGCCAACCGGGGGCAGCCCGCGCGGCAGGCATGCAGGCGGCAGAATGGAACGGGTGGGCTGCCAATCACACGTAAGTCCTGCCCAGCATTCCGCTTCCTCATCTGTAGATGACATCACTGGGTGGCAGGAAGGTATGGGAAGGCATAAGAACATAAGAACATAAGAAGAGCCCTGCTGGATCAGGCCAAAGGCCCATCTAGTCCAGCTTCCTGTATCTCACAGCGGCCCACCAGGTGCCCCAGGGAGGCATGAAACAACAAGATGCTTGCATCCTGTTGCCACTCCCTTGCACCCGGTACCAGTAGCCTACCACCTTTGTAAGGAGGTTGCACAATCCATCATTGCCTATAGCTCACGATGGACCTTTCCTCCAGAAATCCGTCCAATCCCCTCTTAAAGGCATCAAGACCAGATGCCATCACCACCTCCTGTGGCAAGGAGTTCCACAGATTAACTACCCGCTGGGTAAAAAAGTACTTCCTTTTATCTGTTTTAACTCTCCCAACCCTCAGCTTTAGTGGATGCCCCCTGGTTCTGGTGTTTTGAGAGAGGGAAAAGAACATCCCTCTATCGACTTTATCCCTTCCATGCATAATTTTGTATGTCTCAATCATGTCCCCCCTCAGGCGCCTTTTTTCTAGACTGAAGAGCCCCAAACGCTGCAGTCTTTCTTCATAAGGGAGGTGCCCCAGCCCCGTAATCATTTTTGTCGCTCTCTTCTGCACCTTTTCCAACTCCACTATGTCCTTTTTGAGATGCGGCGACCAGAACTGGACACAATATTCCAGGTGTGGCCTTACCATCGATTTGTACAATGGCATGATAATATTGGCTGTTTTATTCTCAACCCCTTTTTTAATTACCCCAAGCATGGAATTGGCCTTCTTAATTGCTGACGCACACTGGGTCGATACCTTCATTGAATTGTCCACCAGCACCCCAAGATCTCTCTCCTGAGCTGTCACAGACAGCTCAGAACCCATTAGCCTATAGGTAAAGTTTTGGTTTTTTGCCCCAACGTGCATCACTTTACATTTGTCTATGTTGAAACGCATCTGCCATTTGGCTGCCCATTCCCCCAACTGGGAGAGATCCTCCTGGAGCTCTTCACAATTCTTTCTGGTTTTTACCACCCGGAAAAGTTTTGTGTCATCCGCAAACTTGGCCACCTCGCTGCTTATCCCTGTCTCCAGGTCATTTATGAATAAGTTGAAAAGCACGGGCCCCAAGACAGATCCCTGGGGCACTCCACTTTTCACCTCTCTCCATTGTGAAAATTGCCCATTGACCCCCACTCTCTGTTTCCTGGCCCTCAACCAATTCTGGATCCATAAGAGGACCTGCCCTCTTATTCCCTGACTGTGAAGTTTCTTCAGCAGTCTTTGGTGGGGGACCGTGTCAAATGCCTTCTGAAAATCCAGGTATATGATATCCACAGGTTCACCCACATCCACGTGCCTATTGACCTTTTCAAAGAATTCCAAAAGGTTTGTGAGGCAAGACTTACCCTTACAGAAGCCATGCTGACTTTCCTTTAGCAGTACTTGTTCCTCTACGTGTTTTAGGATTTTATCTTTGATGAGGCTTTCCACCATCTTACCCGGAACAGACGTTAGGCTGACAGGCCTGTAGTTTCCAGGGTCCCCCCTTCTCCCTTTTTTAAAGATTGGTGTGACATTGGCTATCCTCCAATCCACTGGTACCGTGGCCATCTGAAGGGACAAGTTGCATACTCTAGTTAAGAGGTCAGCAACTTCGTTCTTTAGTTCCTTAATTACTCTTGGGTGTATACCATCTGGGCCTGGTGACTTATTTATATATAGTTTATCAATTTGATCTAAAACATCTTCTTTATTAACCATTATCTGCTTTAATTCCTTGGTTAGGAAGGGCTGTTCGGGCTGTGGTATCTGCCCAAGTTCTTCTGCTGTGAAGACGGACGCAAAGAATTCATTTAATTTCTCTGCAATCTCCAAGTCCCCTTTTATCTCCTCTTTCCCTCCCTCACCATCCAGCGGGCCAACCGCCTCTCTGGCATGTTTCCTGCTTCTAACATATTTGAAGAAGCTTTTATTATTCCCTTTTATGTTGCTAGCCATGCGTTCCTCAAATGCTTTCTTGGCCTCCCGTATCACCTTCTTACTTGTCTTTTGCCAGAGTTTATGTTCTTTTTTGTTCTCCTCACTGGGGCAAGACTTCCATTTATGGAAGGAAGCTTCTTTGCTCTTTACAGCTTCTCTAACTTTGTTTGTCAGCCATGCAGGCACCCTCCTGGACCTTGTCGAACCCTTCTTTCTTTGCGGTATACACTTCCGCTGGGCCTCTACTACTGTTTTTTTAAACAGCCTCCACGCAGCCTGGAGGGATTGGACTCTTTTTACCTTCCCTTTCAATTTCTGTCTAACTAGTCTCCTCATCTGAGGGAAATCTGCCCTTCGAAAGTCAAGGGTTCTTGTGTCAGATTTGCTCTGCACTCTTTCCTGGACATGCATGGCAAAAGCAATCGCAGCATGGTCACTGTTCCCCAATGGCTCAGTAACACTGACATCCCTAACTAGGTCCCGAGTACCACACAATATTAAATCCAGAGTCGCCTGTCCTCTGGTCGGCTCCATGACTAGCTGCTCTAAGGCACAGTCATTCAACACATCAAGAAATCCGGTCTCTCTTTCTTGACCAGAGCAGCAGTTGACCCAGTCAATATGAGGATAATTGAAGTCCCCCATGATTACAATCCTGCCTCTCTTGGTCACTGCCCTGATTTGTTTCCTCATTTCAAGGTCACCTTCATGTTTTTGATCGGGAGGACGATAGCACACCCCCACTATTACATTGCTCTTACGGCCTGGTAGTTTAACCCACAGTGACTCCATGGTGGAGTCCGGCCCACCTTCAGTTTCTACTCTGCTGGATTCTATCCCTTCTTTGATATAGATGGCCACCCCTCCGCCAACACGCCCTTCCCTGTCCCTCCTATAGAGTTTATAGCCTGGGATTACAGTATCCCACTGGTTCTCTGCATTCCACCAGGTTTCTGTTATGCCTACTATATCAATCTTTTCCCTAGCCACCAAACATTCCAATTCCCCCATCTTTGCTCGGAGACTTCGAGCATTTGCATAATAACACCTATATACGGGGTTCTCTAAAGAGGGACTGTTTTTTGATCCCTTTCCCCCTCCTCTCCTTTTACTGGACAAACTGTCACTTACACTCAGCTTAGAAGTTCTATTTCCTACTCCTCCATTACTCTTTGGTACTCCTCCATCCTCCTCTTCCCGTAGGGATAAGGAGTTCCGAACCAGACGCCACTCGGCTCCTGTCGGCTTTCCCCCAGGGATCAGTTTAAAAGCTGCTCTGCCACCTTTTTAATATTAAGCGCCAGCAGCCTGGTTCCATTTTGGTTCAAGTGAAGCCCGTCCCTCACTTGGCTTGTCCCAGAATGTCCCCCAGTGCCTAACGAATCTAAACCCTTCGTCCCGACACCACCGTCTCATCCACGCATTGAGACCCCTGATCTCCGCCTGCCTAGCTGGCCCTGCACGTGGAACGGGTAGCATTTCTGAGAACGCTACCTTGGGGGTCCTGGCCTTCAGCGTCCTGCCTAGCAACCTAAATTTGGCTTCCAGGACCTCCCGGCTACATTTCCCCACATCGTTGGTGCCAACATGCACCACGACCGCTACCTCCTCCCCAGCACTCCTAACCAGCCTATCTAGACGAGACGTGATGTCCGCAACCTTCGCACCAGGCAAGCAAGTCACCGTGCGGTCCACACATCCATTGCAGACGCCCCTCTCTATATTCCTAACTATAGAATCGCCCACAACAAGGAGACCGCAACCCCCCTCCCGCCGAGGAGCATCCTTAGTGCGACTGGATGCGGGCTCGTCGCTGGAAGAAGGGCCCCCCGCTGGGGGATTGATTCCCTCTGTTCCAAGCTGACGTCCTCCAGCCCTGAGACTCCTTTCCCCAGCAGCTGAGGAGCTGCCCTTCTGAGGGTGGGACGAATCCTGCAAGTCCCCGGATGTCTCACCATGAACCCTCACTGCCTGCCTCTGCTTCTCCAGGTCCACAACCAAGGCCTCTAGGGAGCAGACGCGTTCCCTGAGTGCCTGGAGCTCCTTGCACCGAGGACACACCCATGACTTATGCTCCAGAGGCATATAGTCATACATGTGGCACTCTGTGCAAAACACTGGATAGCCCCCGCCCAACTGCTGTCTGTCTGCCTCCATCTCTGTGCTTATTTAGGGATGAGCTGCCCTGCTTCTCAGAGAGAAGGCAGAGTCTGGGGCCCTGGCTTCCTCGCCCTGCTGCTTAACTCGCACAGATGCGTAACTCGCTTGTTACCTGGCACTTGGTCTCGGACGAGGCACTTCGTCGCAGGACAGCACTCGCCTCTCGTGTCCACACTCGCGAAGGCAGTTCTGGGTGAAGAGAGGGAGGAATGGAGGGAGGGACTAGCCCAAGGGGAAACCAGTGGAGGCCTTCTCCACCTGATCCTATTCCTCATGCCGGGCTTGGAAGCCTGACACAAGACTTGTCAAATCTGCACCAGTGATTTAGCTGGCACAGACTGAAGAAGCCCCAATGTGAAGGCTGGGGCTTTATTTGGGGTAAGGGGACTAATTTCCCCTTACCAGTGGACCCCACACCCATAGGATACAAGAGCAGCCAATTTTGTGCTGCTGTTCCTCTGGGTGCTGGGAAGCATAGGATTGGGCTGCGAGTCGGCTCTCTGAGGCAGCAGACTGGCAGGGGATGCCCATCATCCATCCAACCACTGCTGCTGTTCTGTCTCCAATTCCCTGGATGGGAAAAGAAAAAGGGGTTCAGAGCAGAAGTGTGGAGGAGAGGAGACTGGGCCGCCACCAGGTGAGGTAAGGCCGGGGGATGGCGGCCAGGGGGATGGCGGCCAGGGGGATGGCGGCCAGACTAAGGGCCTTCTCAGTGGTGGCTCCACAGTTGTGGAATACCCTCCCCTTAGAATTAAGAACAGCTCCTTCTTCGGCAGTCTTCTGGCGCTATCTTAAGACTTGTGTTTTTAAAGACGCTTTTAGCTGCTGACAGGCTGGCTGGCTGGCATTTTTAACCGCAGCTGTGGGATCCATTGGGGCCTCTTCATTTTTACATTTTAAATTGTTTCGAATGTTGTTATTTTAATTGCTTATCCTATTTTGTATCCTTTTATCTGATATTAATGTTTATAATTTTAATATTGTGAGCAGCCTTGGGTGCCCCAACATGGGGCAGAAAGGCAAGGTAGAAATCCAATAAATAAATAAATAAATAAATAAATAAATCTTCTCTCCTCTACACTTCCTGTTCCGCTCCATCCTCCTTTCCCTTTTCCGGTGCAGGCAGTGGGACAAGCAGTGGGCATTACCAGGGAAAAGAGGGCAGCACTGAGCCCACGGCCTCAAACATCGGGAGGTCTTGGGCCAACCTTGAAGAGCGTGCAGTCTCCTTCCCCATTTCCCTGCTTCTCCTTCCAAGGCTTCAAGAATCTGCTCCTTGTTGAGATGCCTGCACACAGAGAAGCAAGTTCAGTAGCAAAGCCTGCACCGCAGTCTTGCTGTCAGAGAGAGATGGCCAGTCGGTTCGAAGGGCATCTGAAACAGCTCAGATTGCTGCCATGCGATCCATGATCACCACAAATCACCACAATATTGCACCAGATCTCTGCACGCTCAGAGGCTGAAGCCCATGCGAGGGCATGCAAAAATCCTTCCAAAATAGCTTCCTTTCAGGGAAACGAGACTCCAGTGCCAGATATCTTAGAGAACCCACTGGGTGAAATGGCTGTTCCTGCAGGTTAAACCCAGGACAGATGATATTCCCTGAGTGAGGTCTGGTTGATTTGACAAGGGGTGAGGGCAACTGCGCCGCTGGGATGCAAAGAGTTACTGGTGTTAGCCGAGGGCTATCTGTCTGCAATGACACAGTGTAGTTAAATGCAGTTGAAGCAAAGGGAAGCACGGGGCCGAATATGAGTATATCCAGTGAGCCACGAAGAGCCATTTATTTTTAATTGAATTAAATTGCTTGCAAAATGAAAGGAGCATACTTTCATTAATATTTAATTCTTACTGTGTTAAGCAAAGATCACAAAAGAAAACTTTGCAGCTCTCATTCCCATCTCAGGGTGTTGTTGTTTTTTTGGTGGGCATGTTGTTACACAGAGACTTAAAGCACAATTCTATACCCCCCTTGCGTTGGCCGAACGCTGTCACAAATGGACCGTAAAGTACTTCTGCGATGGCACTGTGGTGCTGGACTGGCGCAAGAAGCAGCGCTGGCACTTGGGCGCCATCGTGACCATCGGCAGCACTGGCCATGCGCCAGTCAAACATCAGCGTCGCTTGGTCAGTGCAGGGCCGCCACGAGGGTGTTCCAGAGGTGTTCCGGTGGCGTAAATGGGCGGTGCAGTGGGCGGAGACAGCAGTTGTGATGCAGGACAGCTGTAGTGCCAAATCCTAAACTCCGTCCCCGGCCAGCGTGGTCCTGATGCGGGCCGCTCCCGCACACGTTCCTCTGCGCCTGCAAAGCAGCAGGTATGGATCTGAGCAGGCTCATAGGGATGACTGGGGCTTACGCGGGTGCCAGGGGAAAACCTCCCCTTGTCCTGGATGTTGCTGCTGCTGCCTCCTAATGGGCTTTAGGATACAGCCCTCCTATGTTGGCCTATGTTGGGTAGGGACCCTCTCTGATCCGTGTTGGGAGTTGTGATTCTATTCCCACTGTTGCATCATCCCAACCTGATGATGGCCTACATAAAAGCACGTGCTGCGTCACACAAAGGCTGATGCTGCAACAACTTTGTTGGTTCCGATCAATGAGAAATCATTTAGGGGGAGCCCTGTATGGATTCAACCTAGGCAGAATCTTCTTTGCCCAAATCCACTTTACCAAACTTAGAGTGCAATCGTAACCCGGAGTTAGGCTTGCACAGTTAGACTAGCAAAGTTTGGCTGGCACAAGGGCCACCATAAAGTACATCTGGACCACTCTTTGAGAGCGCAATCCTATACTGGCATTGTGCCGGTGCTACGCTCTTCCACTGGTCCAGCGCTGTCACAAAAGTGCCGGCAAGCGCATCTGCGCCGGCAAGTCAGGCGCTGGACCGGCGCAAGCAGCAGCATTGGCGCATGGGTGCTGCTGAGCCCATCAGCAGCGCCGGCTGTGTACCAGTTGAGCATTGGCAGTGCGTGGTTGGCGCAGGACCTCACCGGGGGCATCCCAGAGGCGTGCCGGGGACATAACTGAGAGGCGCAATGGGAGGCGATGGTGGCAGTGATGCACGACGGCTGTAGTGCAAATCCTAAACTCTGTCTCCAGCCTCAGCAGCTCTGATTTGGGCCACTGTTGTGCACATTGATCTGCGCCTGCAAAACGGCAGGTGCAGATTCGAGCAGCCCCATAGGGGTGGCTGGGGCTTACTCGGGTGCAAGGGGAAAAAGTGGCAGCAGCCTTGCTGAGCTGCTGCCGCCTCCTGCTGGGCTTAGGCTATGGCCCTACTACGTCAGCTTTACTATGTCAGTGCTGCTTAGGATTGGGCTGCCTGTCCAATCACACAGGCGCATGTCTGTGTGCTGGCCTCCCTGACTCCGAGAGTGGTCCAAACATACTTTCCGGTGGCCCTTGTACCAACCAAACTGTGCTGGCCCAACTGCCGGCCTAATTCCAGGTTAGGATTGTGCCCTCAAAGTGGTGGTGGTGGTGATGGCAGCGGCAGCGACTGCTTCATGGGCCAAGGTGCTACAGGACTCCTGGTGGAACGTTTCCCCAGCAGTCAGCATCTCTGACCCAGATTGCTGAAGTGCTCTGTGAAGCTTCCCAGCTTCAAGCAGTTTTGCAATAAAAGCCGAGCTGTTCAAAAGGGCAGTGAGCAGCGGAGGGCAATTCTATATGAAGATAAGTGGTTGCTTTTAATGTATGATAACTTGAATCCTGTTCACGTGCTGGGTCCAGCTGGAGAAATTTACCAGCTTCTCATCACCATGTTCTCTGCATCCACTTAATTCAGAAATTGCTGAAGTGATGCCAGAGACTATAAATGGGGAAAGGGAGAGGGATGAAACCAACTCAAAGGGATATTCAGCTTGGTACAGGAAGATGCTCTTCGTCTGCCGCAGAGCAACTGCAAACATATATTTAACTACCTAGGGCTGGGGTAGGGCAACTGACACTTGGAAGTCCTCCACCATATTGACACACATCGGAAGCTGCCATCTATGGAGTCAGACCACTGCTCCACTTCTCTGTCTTGGCTGGCAGCAGCTCCCCAGGGTTTCAGACAGGAATCTTTCCCAGCTCTACCTGCAGGCATCAGGAGTGGAACACTCAACCTTCTGCCCTCAAAGCACGTGTGCTATCACTGAGCTCCCATCGCAAGTGAAGAACACAATTATAGTTGCTTGACTTGCCATTATAAAGCATGACAAAAGTTTTTCAAAAAGCACCAAAATGTTTTCAACTCCAAGAAGGCTACACCAGGTGATTTTTCTGCAAGCACCGCTCAGCTTCATAGTTCACCTAAGATGGCTTGAAAAAGAGTGAAACATTATTTGAGATGGTTCACTAGACTCAGGCATCTAAATGATTTAGCAACAGGTACTCACTTTTGATTGGCACTTGTGTTGGGGCCCGCCCACCAGAAGTGAGGTCATAGCCGGAACCCAGGAACCGCTCCCAGGAACCGCCGCGCCTCCTCGGTAGGCCGCACGGCGGCCCGGGAGAAGGCCCGGGAGTCCTGGGCCTTCTCTGGGGCCGCTGCGCAGGCTACCAATTCCCCCCCCCCCGGAACTGCCGCGCCTCCTCGGGAGGGAGCCCAAAGCAGCCTACCTGCTCACGCTGCCGCCGCCGCCGTTCTCCCTCACACCGCTGCCTGCCTGCCTGCCTGGCTCTGAGAACGTGCAGGCAATTCAAATATTGCAGGGGGTGGAGCAGAGCGCCGGCGGAGTCGACGAGTGGGCGGGCGAATGGGCGGGGCCAGCACTAATCTTAGGAATGGGTACGCGCGTACCCCCGCGCACCCGCTACATGACATGTCTGACTCAGGGGCAGCCTTAGGAGCTGCGGGGCACAATGTGAAATATTTTTTGTGGGGCCCCTGGGGGAGGGCATCACCCTCCTGCTGTGTGGCCCCCTACTCATGATGACAAGAGGTGGGACCGGGGCTGATGGTGCCTGGTGTGCAGGTGAAAAGCGTAGCACTGGAAAGTCAGTTGTGGTGGATGACTTTGTCCCATCACTGCCAACTGCTTCTGGAGTGCCCTGATTTTGAGCTAATTAGAGGTAGGGGCAGGCTGGAGGGTCCTCCAACTGTGAACCTTCCCTAGCCATACCAACCTCTGCATGGAGGGTTACCTGCTGGAATGTAAACTGAAGTGCTGGCTGCAGCTATGGCCAATCCATTCTCCATCCAAGTGCGGGCACCCCTCAGGCGCATGGCCCAATTGGCCTAAAGCTGACCCTGACTAGAATACCATCTGAGAATCTGTGGGCTAACAAAAAGTAGGGTTGCTTTTCTAAAATTACTACTGGAGAGACCATAGGTAAGATCAGTATTATTCAACTGTGGGTTGGGACCTACTTGGTGGGTTGGGACATGATGTCAGGTGGGTCACAGAAATCTGGGAGCAGCCATCTTGGAAACTGCAGAGCTTATTCTTGCTATATTTCTTTTGTGAGTGTTTACAGTTTGAATTTTCAAGTGAGGGCTTTTAAAATTTTGTTTTTAGTTCAGTGCTTTTACATACTATTTTGTCCTAATCTTGCTTTCTGTCAGGGATGTTTCATGGTTGTGCAATTGCTGCAGTCCAAGAATGCCAGTTTGCATTCCTGGAGTGTCTTTTTATTATTTCACAATGATGGTATTTCCTGTTTGATTATGTTAGTTCAGGCTATGACATCGCTTCTGGGCTAATGACATCACTTCTGGTGGGTCCTGACACAAGTGCCATTCTAAAATGTGGGTCCCCATCTAAAACATTTGAGAACCACTAGGTAAGATCATTTCAGAATCTGGAGCAGCAGAAGAGTTGGAGAGAAGAAGTGAAAAAGCAGAATGGTGGTTCCTAAGGCTTGTCACTGCAGAGTCAAGGACTCCTCAACAGTGAGAAAAGATATTAATACGACAGTTTATGAAGTGAATTTTCCAGGCAATTATGCTGCTAGGATGGTTACAGCAACTTGCCCCTTGGATGAATGCCTCATCATAACAGCATCTGAAGTGTGTTCTAATAGCCAAGAAATGCTCTACCTGTCATGTCTTATTGCTTAAATATTTATGCTTATGTCTTTTGATTCCAACACTCTATATATCATCAGCGTGTTTCACTCACATTAGATATGTCATCACCCACCAGGAACAGCTGACATGGAGGATTAAAACACTTTCCATTTAAAAAAAACAAAACAAAAAAACCTCTAAACAAGGAAATGACATGTTGAAAATGATGGGGCACACAGTCATTGATTCATTAGATTAAGTCGACCCAGATGTTTCATTCACCAATTAATTTTTGCTTCCTCCTTTTGAATAAAGCAGGGTGGCAAGGAACCCGAATAATTTGTGGAAAAATAAGGAAAAAAACTCTTATGTTGTCTTGCTGCATTTTGGCACAAAATATTTCCTTTTATTTTAGATGTTTCATCGATTTGATGGAAACCAGGCGCCTCTTAATATCAAAGAGATGTACATACACACTCCTGGATTGGCTAAGATCTCTTTAGAAAATATTTAAAAAGGCATGTGGCGATTTATCGTAGTATAGATTTTGCTGGGCAATGGTGAAGACTTATGTTTGCAGCCCACTCGACTCTTGTATCCATCCCACAACCTAGTTGTCTGCATTAAGTGGCATCATTAAGATCAATCTTCTTCCAGAGATCACAGAATGCCTAATTCAGATCTTCCAATTTCGCTCTCTGCCTCCCGACTATGAAATGAACCCTCGCTTCTGCCTTCCACTTACACGTGTGTTGCAAAAGGGCGGCATTCCTGAACGCAGGAGAGGAAGTTGTTTTGGCTGGAATGCCCCAAGGCCCAGGTGGTGCAACCAGCTGCAAGATCTCTAGTTCTTCTTGGCTGGTCCCCAGCTCTGAGTCTTTTCAGAGTTCTTTCACTGGTGCTGAAGAAGGAGGAGGGGCAGGAAGGGACAGTCGGCACTTGACAACGTTGCTCATAATCAGCAGCTGCCCCAGGTTGGCATTCCCCCCTGGAACAGTTCCTCAGGAGGTGTTTATGCCGAACAGTTCTTCAGCAATCTTGCAGGACCCAGTGCAGCATCAATGGGGAGTGTGTCGGAATATTTACATCGCTAGTTGGAACAGATCCTCAACCATCCTCCACTCTCATCCCCATAGCATCTCTCCATCTTGGGGGGGGGGGGTCAGAGGGTCTCTTCATCTTTTTTATAGCTGAACAGCTTTTCAAAGCTAATCATTACCATGCAATGCCAGCTAACAAACACTTTCTGGTAACCGAGAATCTATAATGCATTGCTTGTGTCTTCACTTACACGCTTCTGCATTTTGGGGGGGTCAGAATGTAGGTGCTATTTAAATATATGACTATTAATAATACTTTTTTTTCCTTTTTGCATCTTCAAGGCCCATAAATATTAGTACTTCTAATATCGGAAAATTCAAACACTTTCCATTTCTCATCACAGTTTGCTCCTAGTCTGTAATGTGTGTGGACACACAGAGCGCAATCGTACACTATGCCGGCCTAATAAGGCCGACATAGCAAGGCCATATCCCAAGGTCCATTAGGAGGCAGCAGCAGCAACATGCAGGACAAGGGAAGGTTTTCCCCTTGCACCCACGTAAGCCCCAGTCACTCCTATTGGGGCGGCTTGGATCTGCGCCTGCTGTTTTGCAGGCGCAGAGGAACGTGGACAGGAGCGGCCCGAATTGGGGCCGCCCTGGCCAGGAATGGGCATTAGGATTTGGCACTATGGCTGTCCTGTGTCACAACCCCCATCTCTGCCTACTGCACTGCCCAGTTATGCCCCCGGAACCCCCTCGCGGAGACCGTACGCCGACCGAGTGACACTCGGCACTCAACTGGTGCATGGCCAGCGCTGTCGATGGTCACGGCAGCGCCTGAGTGTTGGCGCTGCCGCTTGCGCCAGCCAAGCACCCTAGCGCCGACGTGGACACGTTTTACAGCACATTCGCTACAGCGTTCGACCGGCGCAAGAGTTTAGCGCTGGCGCTAAGGGGGGGGGTTAGGATTGCGCTGACACACAGACACAGACATGTATTTTTCACATAAATGTACAGTGTGAATTGATCTCATGTAGCCTTACAGGGAAACTTAGGCCCGATTCTCAGAATCATTGCTGAGGGTGGTGGTTTCCATCTTCTTGAGGCAAAGACTTGTAGGTGTTCAAGTGGTTGTACAAACAAGTGGAGACCCTGTTCTACATACCTTTTAAGTAAAGGTAAAGGTTTCCCTACGACCGAATGGTCTAGTCGTGACCGACTGTAGGGGGCGGTGCTCATCTCCATTTCAAAACCTGTAGAGCCAACGTTTTGTCCGAGGACAAGCTTCCGTGGTCATGTGGCCGGCATGACTCTACGTCGTAGTGCACAGAACGCCGTTCCCTTCCCACCGAAGTGGTCCCTATTTATCTACTTGCATTTAGGTGCTTTCGAACTGCTAGGTTGGCAGGAGCTGGGACAAGCAACGGGAGCTCACTCCGTCGCACAGTCTTGAACTCCCAACCTTGCGGTCGGAGAGCCCAGCAAACAGCGAATTAACCCGCTGCGCCACCACGTCCCTTGTTAAGTATCCTCATGTTTATTAACTTAGGGCACAATCCTAACCAGGAGTCAGGCCAGCACAAGTCCCTTGTGTCAGCCCAGGAGTGTTGCAAATGTGCCCTAAAGTACATTTGCAACATTAGTGGAGTCAGAGAGGCTGGCACACGGACATGTGCCATCCTCCCTGACTTTGAAAGATTGTCCAAACGTGCTTTATGGCGTGTTTGTGACAGCGGCTGTCCTACTGTTAATGTTGCAGGGCAAATGCCCCGAGTGCCGTGCTGGTGGAGTGGGGGTGGTGGTAGCAATGAGATGGTTCGCCTCCTGCAGAGGTGAGCAGCAGGAGCAAAGTTTGGCCCTCCTGCAGGCACTTGTGCTAGAACGGCTTCAAAAATGGAGCCTGGTGTGTGTGTGTGGGGGGGGGGGGGGCGCAAGAGGTGGGGAGCTGGCACAGGGGGCGGTCCTCAGACCTTGCCCAGGGGCGGAGCCTCAGCTGGGTCCATGACTGGTTTCCAACCCTCCTGGTCACAAGTCCCAGCCAAAATCCAGGTTCGGATTGCACCCTTAATAGACAAAGCTACACCTAATGCTCAGTCTTCTGCTCCTCACAATTTCTTTTGGGGGGGGGGGACTGCAAGAGTACAGACAGTTTTTTTGGGGTGGAGATTCAGGCTGTGCCACTTGCTTGGAGCTGAGCCTGCTAAACAGCACATGCAGATCCGAACAAGCCCATCAGGGTGTCCGGCGCCTATACCAAGGCAAGGGCATGAATTTCTCTGCATGGTGTTGCAGTGGCGCCAGCATGGGCAACTCTGCATCCTGCAGGGGAGTTTAGCAGGCAGAAATTTAGCCTTCTTGGGGTAAGAGGTCATTTGTTCCTTTGTCCCAGGATAAGGCTTAGCCTGCGCAATGGGTCAGCTTGAATCCATGCCAGCTATAAAGCTCATGCAAGTCCAAGTTGATCCATGTTGGGGGTTTGGATCTGGGAAGGGGGATAGGATACAGCACGCACCAGTGCTGCCAATTCTGACCCATCCATCCTTACTCCCAGAGAAGGGCACAGCACTATGTTTTTCAAGGGGCTCAACTACACACTTTAAATGACCCCTCCCCCTTGCCTTTACAGCCATTCAGGTGTCTCCTCTGCGTTACTCTCACAGCCCCGAATGGCTTGGAAAACGAAGGATAGGGACTGTTTATACAGTGAGGTCAGGTGTGGTAAAACGCTTAGTGCTATGCTCCCACTCTGAGATTGTGGCTTCCTACACCCATTGCCACCTTTTCCCCACCCTGTTCCACTGTTCCCCTTTGTACCTAGTAGCAATTTTATGAATGGTGTGTGTATGTGTGTGATTCAGATCAAGGCAGCGGCGGGGGGGGGGAGTGGGTAAGGGTTAGACTCCCATTCCTGCACTGTGGCCCAATCCAAATTCTTCCATTTCCATGGTTGCTTTTTAAAAAAACAAAAAGATGGTGGAAGATCCAATAAAAACATAATGGCCTAAACCTATTCAGATGCTGTGCACTCAGACTACGGCATGCTGGCAATGCCCTCCCAGTAATGCCCCCAGCATCCATGGAAACCCTGACACAGCTTGTTGTCCACAGAGCTGTGTCTTCAACGTTGTCCAATGAGCATTGGATGTCGGTTCTGCTAACTGCCCAGACACTCACCCCATATCTGGCTCTTTCCTACACATGGGCTCTTGAATCAAAGCAGGAAATGTGAAGCACACTGGGATTGCTCTTAGGGCACTCCATATTTCCTGCCTCATTTAAAGATCCCACATGGAGGGGTGTGTGGTCTGCCTCCTTCCTCCACCTGGCTCTTTAAGGAATGGGAAATGCAAAGCATGCTGGGAGCAATCCCACCATGCCTCACATTTCCTGCTTTGATAAAAGAACTGCCATGAACTGCACAGTTCCTTCTCCAGCAGTAGAGTGGAGAGGAGGTGGCGGGTATTCTCTTGCCTTCCCCTCCGCTCTGGCCCCAACCCACTGACTGCTACAAATAGGTTTGTTCGCTTTGTGGAGGGGCCAACGCTTCCCCACCTAGAACTGTGAGAATTTCTCTCCATTTTCTCTGCCCCACACATCATTTCATAAATCTCACATATATGTAAATCACAGAACTCCCATGGCATATCTAGCTTGGCCATCCGTGTTTGCACTGTATACAGGAAAATAACGTATCCAAAAAGGGCTGTATTATGCATTATGTGTAATTCTGTCCTTCCTCCAGATACACTGATTCTTGTCCCCAGACAGCAAAACATGTGCGATCCAGCCAGGAACCGGATTCATTCCAATCCCAAACCCATTTCCCCCACCCCACGAAGAAAGAATATGTTGCTTCAATCCCCACCAATATTGAGCAGTTGTACGACAGGATTAGTCTCTTCACACAAGAGAAGGCTCTTCTTCTGCAGCCATCCCATAGTATGCAGAATGTGTGAATAAAAAGAGAAGAGTGTGACATTTGTGAGATCCAGAAGCTCGTGACAGCCACTCAGAAAGCTAAACACATGTATTATGACAAAATCGCAAACTGCTGGCTTGGCAGTTTATTTGAGAACAGGCGGGGAAGGTGATAGCTCGTCGAAAGTCAGAGAAAGGATCAATATTGAATAAATCAAAACAAATATGTGAAAGGTTCTGAGAACGATATGAAAAATTAAATACTAGGGAATTGGAGACAAGTGGTTCTCAAATTACCATGATAGCAGTACGGTCGTCGCAACAGTGGGAAGCCTGCTTGGTGGGGGTGGGCCTAGGCTGCAAGCCAAGGGGGTATTTTTGGAAGGGAATATTCAGCAATTACACAAGGAGCCTTGATTTAAAATGAGGGCCTGGAATGGCCTTTATGAAGGAAGAAAACTGGCATTGTTTTCCTGCGCCGATAGAAAAACCGAGGACTTTGGAATGAGGAGTTGAAGGGAGGGGAAGGATTAGGAAGCTGAAGGGGCTGCCAGAAAGGGACAGCCATTCCTGGGGCAGCCAACATTGGGGTGCTGCATAGTGACTGGAGCTGGAGAAGGTTGTGGCTGGGCTCCCTCCAGCCTCTCAACCAGCCAAGGGATCCAAAGCAGCCTCAGAGATAAGCAAGGAGAGGGAGTTCCTTCACCCACTGGTCCTCCTCCCTGACAGCAGCCTTGCTTGGGTTCACCAGCTGGCCAGTAAGCTACCTGCTAGCCAGCCTCCTCCAGATTCATCACCAGCTAGCCCGGGGTTATATGGAGCCTCCCCACCCCCACCCCCGTGCTCCACCCTTCCTCCCAGCATACTCTTTCAGCCCTCCAGATCCCTGATCCTGTGAGCACCCACTACCTCTGCACTCTGGTGCCTACTAAAGTGGCTTCACTCCTCTTGCTCTACATGTCAGTTGTCTGGACGGGCTTCTCCCTCAATCACAGGGGGACTTGCCTGCTTGCGACCAAGGGGGAAGGGGCGCTGGCAGATGCAGTGGTGCCTGGTGCTCCACTGCTGGGCCCGCCACCACTGCCTCCACCCCATCAGCTGTCGAACCCCTGCCAGGTATGGCGTGCCCTTCTTGTGGCCGGTCCCACCAGCGAGGCAGGGAGGCCATGGCCCGCTCTCGCAGCCACTGTGGGAAAGCAGGCTGGCTAGGATCTGAGTGAATGGGGCCCCAGGTCAGATCCCGGAGAGAAGTTGTCAATATTTTTTACGAGTCGATGGTCATGATCCAGTTGGACTTTGGGGCTTCTAGACCCATGGTATAATTAAAAGCTTTGAAGGCCCTATTTTAATTCATATTCCAGGCCTCTGTATATCCAGACTACAAGGCACGAACTCAGCTGCGACTCCCCTAACTCTCATGGTGGCCCCCTTTCAGTTTAGTGCACAAGCCAAACTTTCCCCTTCGGCCAGTGCAAGCCACTTGCATCAGCCGAGCACTGTTGCGAAAGTGCCGTAAAGCCCGTTGGCCCTGCACAGCTGAAGCATGCACCCGGTAAGCTGCTCCTGTGCTAGCCAAGTACAGATGGCACAGGAGCTATTCTGGGGGGAAGGTGGGAGGGAGGGCAGTCTGGGGTGGGATGGGGCATTCTGGCGGGCAGGGTGGCCTGGGGAGGGGGGGGGATGGAGCCTGTATTCAGCCCTTAGGCTGCACGCACCAGACCCCCATCCCTGGCCCACAAGGTCCCTATTTGGGCTGCGCGGTGTGCTCAGACTTGTGCTGGATATACAGATCCAAGCAGCCCCATAGGGGTGGCTGGCGCCTACCCCGGGGTAAGGGGACAAATGTGCCCTTGCCCCATGGAGGCTCCAGCCTGTTCCCAATCTGTGCTGGATACAGCACAGGTTAGGATGACGTCCTTAATTTAATGGGGAAGGTCAGCAAAGGCGGGGAGAGTAACTGTCCCTCTTCACCCCTGCGCAGTCTTTCTAGTGGCTGTTGCTGGCGGTCTGCCTTTTTTTAGATTGTGAGCCCTTTTGGGACAGGGAGCCATTTAACTTTATTATTATTACTATTTGCCTGTAAACCGCTTTGTGAACTTCGTGTTGAAAAGCGGTATATAAGTACCTGTTGATTGATTGATTGATATTAGAACCTTTGTGCTCCAAAGACACGGCTAGATGTGCATTTGGGAAGTAGGCATTTAAAATAATCTATGATCAGTGCTTCTTTTTTTGCTTACAAATGTGACATCGTCAAAGTGACCTGTGTGATGCCTGCCCAGGATCAAACTCCTGCTCAGCCATGAATCTCACTGATAGGCTAGGACAATCCTAAACTGGAGAGGCCGGCATAAACTAAGCCAACAAAGTTTGGCCAGCACAATGGACTACTCTAGGAGTCAGGGAGGATGGCTCAAGTCTGTGTGCTGGCCACTCTGACTCCGAGAATGGTCCAAACATACTTTACGGTGTCCCTTGTGCTGGCCAAACTTTGCTGGCTTAGTTTAGGACGGTCTAACACAGTTTAGGATTGTGCCCTGAGTAACATGAGGCAGGTCTTTATCTTGAAGCTCAACTTAACTCACAGGTCATGAGGATAAAGTGTGCATAGGGAGACCAATAATCCTTGTGGAAAGGATGGGATTCAAAAGTAACAAATGACTCAATTATGAAAGTAAAATTCAGGATAAGGCTGATGGCTGTGGGCAGAAGAATTTAGTACTGTCAGAAACTTTCTTAGGAAGTGTGCAGTTTGTTCTAAACATATGCCCCAATCAGGGTATAGTTAGGTGATAGAGGGAAGAGGGGAGCTCAGTGGTTTTCCTACTGCAGGAGCAATGATGCTGTCAGCAGGCACACTCAGGTGTTGACTCTGAAATTTTTTGGACAGGACCTTAGCTGACAAGAAGCTTCAAGATCAGCAGGAGGCAAACTGAGACATTTGCCTAGGGGTATAAATCGATGTGTAGGACATCATCTTTCCCAAGAGCTGCCAGAGATGTAATATGTAGCTCTCATTGCATTGAGGCTTCAATCTTATGCAAATTTCCCAGGGAATAGGTCCTACTGAACACACACCTAGCCCTCTAAGGCTGCAATACTATTGACCAATGTTTCCCAACCAAGCAGGGCATAGGAATGTACAATATCTTCCATATTTAGCTGGGATACTTTTTAATTACATTTTTCAATGTTTTTTGAACATTTATTTTGAACAATTGCAACTCACTCCAAGATTAAATGAGCAACAACTCTGAGACTTATACCTAAAGTTTCAGAGTAGAAATAAGTGGCAGGAGTAGAAAACTCTCTAATGAAGGAATTTAGGCTTTGAAGGTTGTGGCTATGGTGGAGGCATCATGATAATGAGGTCCTGCATTTCAACATTTACCTTTGCAGCAGCCAAAGACGTGCATGTGCCAAACTGATGCCAGATGGAAATCCACATTGGTAGCGGCATACCTAGAGATATGGTACCGCATAGCCTCCCAATGATGCGGCCTGACAGGCTCATCCTGGCCCCGTCTCCTCCCCGGGCTGGCCTGCCCACTCCCTGCCCACCCACCCCGTCCAGTACCTCCTCCTCCCCACCCCCTCTTCCCAGAACCACCTCTGCGCCAGCCAAGTTCAGGTGGCGCAGAGGCAGCTCTCCGTGCACGCTCCCAGGCTGGTGCTACAGCCAGTGCCGGCCTGGGAGCCTTAGCGCCGACTTGGGGGGTGCTAATGATGTAGTGCTGATGGAAGCACATTGCATTGGCACTACATGGAGGGCAGGACTGCAGCCTAAGTGTTGCAAGCAGCCGCTCCCTGTCCTCTTTGGGGCCGTTTGTAGCCAGTGTAGCCCCCGTTTTGCTCTAGCCACTGGGAATGGCTTTGAAGAGGAGGGGGAGTGGCTGCTTGCAAATCTTAGTGCTGTGATCCCCCTCTAGGTATGACTCTACACATTGGGTTGCTTATCTGTGCGCTATTGCACTTTGCTGGTCACCAGCAACACAAGCAACAAGAGCTGAATCAGGTCCAATGTCCATCGTTCCAAGTCAGCACCAATGTTTCAATGCAACAAATGCTGTGTGATCGTACAATTCTTTTTCTCCTAGTGAAGTGCTTTACAGCCTTATCCATGCATCTTATTTTAATATGTTAAATTATTCCCGTTAGAAATATTAGATCATAAGCCTGCAGGTTTAGAAAATATTGCCTGCAGCGAAAAAATTAATCCCACATTTCTTCAAGCTCTCCACTGTATTTTTTTTTCGTAGTCCCTCATTTATGTATCTCAAATACAAGACAGGTCGAACAGAGTGACATGCCTTTAATGAAACAAGCAGAATATATGAATTGTTTTTACTCTTAAATAAGCATTTAATAAATTAAGAAAATGAATACAGATCTTCCCAGGGTGACAATTTTGTATTTTTCAGTATCATTTTGTGTCAGCCTATTGAGTTAGTTATAAGTTTATTCTGCAGGGACACAAATGAAAGAATATGTGGACATATAGAACAATAATGCTATGACGAAATCCGATATTTGCGAGGGTAGGCTTTATAGAAGCCCAGTTACAAGTTAAATCCAGGATTCAGTGGATTAAATTCAAATAAAGGCTACTACAAGGTCTGCTCTGAAAGATTTCTTACTTAATCTTATAAGCAATCAATGATATCTAAATATATTGGGTGCAGTTTGTAGCTTGAAAGTCACAAGAGGTGAAAAGGTAGATACATTTTTTACTCTCTTGTGAAAAACACAGAAGTAGAGTATATTTGATGTGGTATAATAGGGCACGGAATAAAGAGGCAGTGACCTACAAATCCCTTTGGCTGCTGGTTCTCTTATTCCAAAGAATCAGTGATGGATGGAACATTTGGTGATATGGGTCTGAACTGGAGGAACATTTCCCTTGGAAAAACTCAGGTCAATGTCTGACTGTTTGGGGTTTGAGCAGTGGTGAGAGCAGAATGTGAGTCAAAGAGCTCTCTTTCTCCTCTGGAGGTGCAGATGAACCTTGGACGCCACCACTAAATCCCTGGCACTAAGTGGCATTCCTACAGGGGTGGGAAATGCTACGTTTTGCAGGAGCCTGAGCTCCTGTGTAATGTGGTCCCTCCTTCTCGCCTTTAGAACCATTCGTGGCTCAGAGAAGTGGCTGGGAGGCTCTGCTCTCCGAGCCGCAAATGGCTGGAGGCAAGGGGGAGGACCACATTACACGAGCTTAGGCTCCTGCTAAACTTAGTGTCCGTCCCCCCGTCCCCCCCGCCAGTAGGAACGTCACTGCTGGCACTTCATAGAATTTCCCCATAAATCATATTCTCCAATGACCTGGATGACCGGCTATGTTCTTGTGCCATCCCTCTTAGTGTGTCCTGGCTCACCAGCTCACCACTTTCTATGGTCGTAAGAGCCCTGCTGGATCAGGCCAAAGGCCCATCTAGTCCAGCTTCCTGTATCTCACAGCAGCCCACCAGGTGCCCCAGGGAGGCACGAGACACAAGACGCTTGCATCTTGTTGCCACTCCCTTGCACCCAGTACTCTGAAGTAGCCTACTACTAACGTAAGGAGGTTGCACAATCCATCATGGCCTATAGCCCACAATGGACTTTTCTTCCAGAAATCCGTCCAAACCCCTCTTAAATTATTCTATTAAATTATTCTAAAGGGAATAATTTAAACACTTGGTTTCCAGACTGGCTGATCTTTTGGCTGGGGCAGGGGTTGAAACAAGATCCCCATGGTGAAGAAAGCATCTAAGAAGATGTGGACAATAGTATAATGTCAGATATCAAAAAATGACTCTGAATGGCTGGTGAAGGTGTCTCTTAGAAGCAATGGCTCCTGAACATTAATAAAGAGACTAGAGTCTAGGGAACCAATTCTATCCAACTTTTCAGCACTGATGCAGCTGCAATGCAGTCCCGAGAAAGAGAGCAAATGTTTCCATACTGTGAGAAGGCCTCCATGACTTCCCCCCACCACAGGATGTAGCACATGCCCTGTTAACATGACTGCATCAGTGCTGGAAATGTGGATAGGATTGGGCCCTAAATCTGCTACAGAAGAATGCAGTGCTTACATGATCCAGATGAACTTTACCTTTTTGGAAATAACAAGCATGGAGACTCTCCCCCCCCTCTCTCTGTGTATGTTCTTAGTTCTAGGCCTTGTTCTTATGCATGTTCTTAGTTCTAGGCCTTGTTCGTGTTCTTAGTTCTAGGCCTTGTTCTTATGTGTGTACTTAGTTTAGGCCTTGTTCTTATGCGTGTTCTTAGTTCTAGGCCTTGTGGTAGATATCAGGCTCACAATGATGTAAACAAGAAGCATCTATGCTGGCTCCTTCTGTACAAAACAAACTAAAAACACAAGTGGTTGTCAGATGGTGAGAGATACAGTCGGTAGGGACAGAACACTCTCTTTTATTTCACACTAGCTTGTCCTTACCCGGCGTTGCCCGGGTATTTATTTATCCCAAGCTTTTATTAGACAGGAAAAGGAATGAATTCTATCTATAGTGTAAAATTGAAGTAATTTTATGTACAGGTAATTAAAAGTATAAGTACAGTATAAAATTATAAAGTGAAATTTTCACTATAATATTAATTTAACTCAAAACTTGATTATAAACAACATTTTTAGTTTCACCTCCAGGAGCAAGAATAAATAAAGTCTTGGGTGAACCCACCCTTGAGCAAGCAACATAAAGTTGTCCGTGGGAGAAACATGGCGATCTCAAATCCACTCTGCAGTACTTAATAGACTGCCCCGTGACTTGTTGATCGTGATCAAGAATGCAAGTCTCATTGGAAATTGCAATCTCTTAAAGTTAAAAGGGAGATCTGTCGGAATGAGTGTTATCCATGGGATAAACCGTGTTTCACCCTCTCCCTTTCTTGTTAAGATAGTCACTTCAATTACATTACCCAGCATCTTCTTGACACACAGCCTTGTGCCGTTGCAAAGTTCTGGTGGGTTGAGGTTCCATAGCAAAATAATTGGAGATCCCACTTTAAGTAAAAGACGATGTTGTGGCAATCCAGCCGGATCAAGTGAGTTTAGGAAGTCTGATGGGAAATTGACGACTTCATAGGCATCTACTATGGTATTGATAGACTTATATTCAGTGACTATGCCTGATAACATGGCAAGTATTTGATTGGAGTCCAAGACTGGGGCATAATGATTTCTGAAAATTTCCAGAAGGTTCTACAGAGTTCTATTCGTTCTATTTGACTAAACCTGGGCTTAAATGTCATCAGGACTGTCACCAATCAGCTTAGTGACCCTGAAAACTATGGATTTGACACTAATGTCGGTCATTTTGGACATTTTATTTTTCACCCCTTCTCACCGCCCATGCCGATGGGGGCTGAACGTGGACTTAAACGGCATCAGGAATGTCACCATTCATCTCAGCGACCCCAAAAACTATGGATTTGACACTAATGTTGGCCATTTTCGATTATTTTTACATGTCACCCCCTTCCCACCCCCACCCCTAGGGGCGCTAGGGGTGTCTTACCCCCACAGTATTTCTTTCCAGAGTGTAAGGCATATGTGTACCAAGTTTGGTGTAAATTGCTGCAGGCATTACAGAGTTATGCTGGAACATTCACTCACCCCTTCTCACCCCCCATGCTGATGGGGGCTGAACCTGGACTCAAACGGCATCGGGAGTGTCACTATTCATCTTAGCAACCTGGAAAACTATGGATTTGACACTAATATCGGCCGTTTTCGATTATTTTTACATGTCACCCCCTTCCCACCCCCACCCCTAGGGGTGCTAGGGGTGTCTTACCCCCGCAGTATTTCTTTCCAGAGTGTAAGGCATATGTGTACCAAGTTTGGTGTAAATTGCTGCAGGCATTCCAGAGTTATGCTGAAACATACATACATACAAACATACACACACATCCATTTATATATATACTAGCTTTTTTTACCCGGCGTTGCCCGGGCAACAAATTATCCCAAGTTCGAACGTGGACTCAAATGGCATCGGGAGTGTCGCCATTCGTCTCGGCAACCCCGGACACTATGGATTTGACACAGATTTCGGCCGTTTTCGACCATTTTCACATGGGGCCCCCTGTGCACCCCCACCCCTGGGGGCGCTAGGGGGGGTCTGACCCCCGCAGTGTTTGTCCCCAGTCCGTAAAGCATACTGGTGTCAATCGCTCCAGGCGTTCCAGCGGGGCATGGCGGACGTTTTGTTTCGTACTGCTTCTTGCCCCCATGTTGAGGGGGGGCCGAACCTGGATTCCAACAGCATCGGGAGCATCACCGCTTGTCTCGGCGGCCCCAGAAACTATGGACCTGACAGCGATTTCGGCCGTTTTCGGCCATTTTCACGTGGGGCCCCCTGCATAGTCCCACCCCTGGGGGCGGTAGGGGTCCCTGACCCCCGCAGTGTTTGTCTCCAGGCCGCCAGGCATCCACATGCCGAGTTTGGTGGCAGGCGTTCCAGGTGTTCCAGCGGGGCATGGCGGACGTTTTGTTTCGGACCCCTTCTCGCCCCCTACGGCATGTGTGAAACCTGGACTAGGTGTCGGGAGCATCACCACTCATCTCGGCAGCCCCAGAAACCATGGATCTGAAACCGATTTTGGCCTTTTTTGACCATTTTCATGTGGGGCCCCCTGCGTACCCCCACCCCCGAGGGCAGTAGAGGGCCCTGACCCCTGCAGTGTTTGTCACCAGGCCACCAGGAATCCGCATGCCGAGTTTGGTACCACTCGGTCCAAGCATTCCAGTGGGGCATGTTGGACATTTTGTGTCGCACCCCTTCTGGCCCCCCATACCGAGGGGAGCAAACCCAGACTCCAACAGAGTCGGGAGCGTCTGCACTCGTCTCGGCGACCCTGGAAATGAAGGATTCCATGCCAATTTCGGCCATTTTCACATGGTGACCCCTGTGCACCCTTACCCCTGGGGCCGCTAGGGGCCCCTGACCCCCGCAGTGTTTGTGGCCAGGCCGCAAGGCGTGCACATGCCATATTTTGTGGTAATCGGTCCAAGCATTCCAGCAGGGCATGGCGGATGTTTTGTTTTGCCCCCCTTCTCGCCCCCCACGCCGAGGGGCCCCCAAACCCGGACTCCACCATGTCGGGAGCGTCGCCGTTTGTCTCGGCAACCCCGGAAACTACAGATTCGACGCCAATTTCTTGTTTCCCAACATTTTCACGTGGCCCCTCCAAACCCCCACCCCAGGAGTCCTAGGGGGTCTGATCTCCCCAGTGTTTGTCGCCAGACTGGAAGGCACACACATGCCAAGTTTGGTGTCAATCGGTCCAGGCGTTCCAGGAGGGCATGGTGGACGGTTTGTTTTGCACCCCTTCTCGCTCCCCCACGCTGACGGGGGGCCGAACCTGAAATCCAACGGTGTCAGGGGCGCCGCTGCTCGTCTCGGCGACCCCGGAAACGATGGATTCAACACCGATGTCGGCTGTTTGCGATCATGTTTACGTTTCACCCCCCCCGCACCCTCACCCCCGGGGGGGCCTAGGGGGGTCTGACCCCTCCCCACTGTTTGTCGTCAGACTTCAAGGTGTCTGCGTGCCATGTTTGGTGTCAATCGGTCCAGGCGTTGCGGAGCCTATGCGGAACATACGTACACACACACAGACAAACAAACACACGTTCTCTTTTTTATATATAGCTAGATTTCTGAAGGGATTTTTTTTTCTTTTTTAGAAATATGAAGTTTAATAACCAAGCCAACAGAAATAAGGTGCTGGTGCACTTGGACATTCTCCAGTCATTTGGAGCTTCTCTTGGTCCTCTTGAGCAATCCAGAATCCTATGTGGTACCCTATAACTGAGTCTTCCCATATCACCTTTTGAGGCTACTTTGTCTTCCTGAAAACCATCCCCAAGGATTTTTGTGAGACTTTGATGCAGACTCTGAGGTCTTCCACAATCTGAGGTGTGCAGAATGTTGGTTGCATCAAACCATAGTCAAATATTAATTTGTTACATTTGTATCAAGCCATTCTCCATATTAGGTATATTGGAGTCTGAAGGGTGTTAAGAACTTGGTTATATACAGGGGTTCTCAAACCCCTGACATTGGGAACAGGGAGTAAGAGACTGGCATTATGCATCACAAGGAAACGATGACCTTTCTACACATTATATCAGTGTTCTTCAACCTTGGGGTCAGGACCCCAATGAAGCTTCAGTTGTGGGGTTGTGGCAACTTATGGGAATGAAAAAAGTTCAAGACCACTGGACTGGAGCACCACCAGTTAAAGGGGGAAGCATCTGGTCTATCCCTTCATATACCTGGAGATTGTGTCCCAGTCCTGCTTAGATTCTTAGCAATTATGCTAAAATAGTTTTAACTAGTGCCAACTTCATGATAACTTTTACTGCTCTCTCAAACAAGAATATTTGGTTATAGTGAACAGTGCTGGGAGGGTATAATGGAGTGGGGAGTAGGCTGGAATGGGGTGTGGTGGACAGATAGAGTCTCTGGAGGGGGCAGTATCAACAGTGGGTACCCAGTCTCATACTTCATTTACCGTATTTCCCCAAGTATAAGACTCACCTTTTTCCCAAAAAAACGGGGGCTAAAAATTGGGTGCGTCTTATTCAAGGGGTGTGCCAGGCAGAAATTTTTCAAATTTCTGGCCCCAAAATTAAGGTGCGTCTTATACTTTGGTGCGCCTTATACTTGGGGAAATACGGTATATATTTACTTATTTGGGCCTTGGCACAAAAAGGTTGAAGACCACTGCATTACATAACCATTGTTCTTCATCCAGACATATTTATTGTGAGCCCCCTATTTACTGATGTTTAGAACGATGAACCCATCTTTTAGATGGGAAGGTGTCAAGACTACCACCTTCAGAGAAATCTTTCCTGGAGGAACAAGGAGAGTTGGACCTCTTACACGATCCAGATCCTAATAAGAACTCAATCTTTGAAGAGCCACTGGAACCAACCAGTTCCATGTATATTTCTCCTGGGGTCCCTGAAATGCTTGTGGTCAGCCAGAGGTCCCTGAAATGCTTGTGCACCATTTGGCTTACTTGATCCCCTCTGGATCCCCTCTTCTTTGCCAACTAGGGCTCCAAGAATGAACGTGACAGCAGATTAGGCCTGAGACCCAAACCAGCAGAGTAGTGCATGTTTGGCTGCCTGAGACTTCTCCACATTTGGACTCCCCACATTCAGTAGTAAGTAATGCTGGGGAATTAGATACTGACTCTGACTATGGGTTCCAAGAAGGGTAAGGCTTCCCAGCTTGCCATAAAACCCTTCAGTGAGTTTTTTGCCGATATAACAATTCTTCCCTCAAGTGGCACACCTTGTAAATTTGTGCTACCCCTGCTTCCAGCAGTTCATTCCTAGACCGTTCCTTGCCTTTGGCTCCTATTCTGTCCCACCTCTCCATTTTATCTCCCTCATCTTGCAGGCCACTCTGCCCTAATGTGCCAACTAGTCCCTCCTCTTGAACTGTGAATGGCCTCCCTTCCTCTTGGGCACTCAGGAGCAGTAGAACATGTATAGATGGAGTACATGTATAGATGTCTGTGCATGGAGACACACTACTAGCTGCCCATGGAATCACTGTTTGTGCTTTTTGCGTTATTGAGCAGAGTGCAATCCCAAGTGCTCCTTGGGTCAGCACAAGCCCCTTGAGACCTAGGCCAGATCCAAACCCGCATCCCCGGCCTGGTCAACCTTCCCCAAATGCTTGGATCTGCACTAGCTATTCCACTATTGAGGTGGCTGCTGCACAACATGCGCTAAGGGAAAATAATTCCTCTTACTCCATGTTGCACTGCAGCCACCTCCAGTTGGCCTGCCTGTTTCTACGTAGGTTCAGATCAGGTTGCCCATGTCAGAGGTTGTGGTGGGCCAATATCTCCCCCGCTGCAATGATGTTCCCAAGTACGTCACTTTGCTTTTCCCCATAAGAGTGAATAGAGTACATTGATTTGTATGGCAGGAAGTTACTGAAGGTGTGAGGGGAGTGCCTGTCCCAAGGCAGACCGGGACCTGAGTGGTCTTTTGCCTCTGCTTTTTCTGTTGTTTACGGGCATGCACAGTGCTGCTACTGCCACTTCCTGTGAACTGGTCATATACCCTCCACCCAGCCAGTTTTGGGAATCTGGCAGACTAGGAGGAAAAAAGGCAGCAGTGGCAGGAAATCCCAAGCAGTGGTGGCAACACCTAGTGGCAGTAATGGTGGCAATGGCCTACTCCAGCTCTGCCCCCACATACTTTGTCCCACCCATTCAGTCACAAACTGTCCCTCCTTCCCTTTTCCCCTCCAGCCTATTGGTTCTTTTCTTTATTTGGAAGGGGCTTTTCCAAATGTCCTTATTCCAGCCAGCTCTGCTGCTCTACTTCAAAACAAAGTGGCAGAGGCAGGACAGAGGAGGCAAGCTGAGGTAAATGGGGACAAGGTGAAGCAGTGGTAGATATGACGAATAGGTAGAGGTATGATTTTTTGATGATAGTGAAATAAAAGCACACAATACCACTTTCTGCATTCTTCCTTGGGGGGAAAAAAACCTGAAACCTGTGGAGAAAAAACCCACGTTTAAGAACACCTTTACCAACGGGCACAGGGTGTTGCCGTCTGCTGGCCGAGGCAGTCTGCCTCACCAATTCTGAACTGGCCCTGGTAGGGGAAGTAGGAGGAGGGAGGGCCTGCACACTGCTGGGATTTCACAGGAGGGTGTACAATCTGTCTGAAGAGCTCTACTCACAACAACCTTACTAGGGCCTCTGTTGATGAAAAGCAGATCACTCATTGTCAGGAGTGTGATAGGGAGGCCAGGAAGGGGGCTGTCGTTCAGTGGTAGAGCACATACTCTGCATGCAGAAGTTTGCCACATCTCCAGTTGAAAGAGGATCCTGGCTGGAAACAATTCATGCCTGAGAACCAATGGGCAGCCTAAACAGACAGTGCTGGATTAGGAGATCTACAGTCTGACCCAATATAAGGCAGCTTTTCATATGCACAGGGTTTGTATGGCGAGCCCTCCCAGCATTGGTACCACAGTCAAAGGGTGGACCTGTGTTTGCGGCACTACCAGAATGTAGCAAAACCATCCTGCTGCTCCTGGTGAATATAGCATCTGTGGTGAAGGGCTCCCACTCAGCTGTATCTAGCTGTGCCTCCCTTGCTACTGTCAGTTGGGTAGCCATTATTTTGTTGCAGCAAAAGTACTGTACAAATGAACACATGCATTGCATCGTAGGCTTTCATGGACTACAGACCATAAGATTGCCAGTTTGCTAAAAATGACCCTGTTCCTTCAGCTTCATTTTTTTTTAAGACTGACATGCAGCACAGAGTTAATCTCCTGCCATTTGGGGGCTGCCATTAGTTTTTGCCCTTACTGCGGGGCTCCATCCCAATACCAGATTCCCCTTCTCCAGACTTGTGACATCATCAGGTCCTATCATGACATCTAGGCCTTACTTCAGTAGTCTCATGTTTTTCTATGCATTTACATAGCAATCCAAATAAACCCAAATTTATGTTGCATCTGAGGAAATGAATTGTACACAAAATCTTGTCTACAATACTGTAAATGGGAAGGGCCAATGGCTCATGACCCACTGGTAGGTTGCAACCCAATTTTTGGTGGGTCATGTGCCAGAGCTACCTAGAAGCCACAAGGCATTCTGGGGTGCTACCCAGAAGCTGCAGTGCATTCTGGGGCATGACATGGCCAATGAAGTGGGTCGTGGAGGTAAAAATAGTGAGAACCACTGGGATAGTCTTTAAAGTGCCACAGTACTTTTCGCTGTTTGTCTCTCTACTACGTCTTTCTCTCAACTGCATCCCATATATTTTGTTCTGTAGAATATAAGTGCTCTTGAGAACTTAGCAAGCGCCACATTGCATTGCCCTTCCTCATAATTTGCAGAGTCCCTTGGTTTTGTTTCTTGACATTATGAAAGTTTGACAGAACCTTAGCAACTGGCTTTGACAGGTCTGAGGAATAGGGGAGAATGTTGGGTACTGGCTATTCTATCCATAGCCTTTCATAGTCACAAGGCAGAAAAACATGTAATGGCAGAAACATCTCTCAGGGATTGTAAGGAACAACCGTGAGACACTTTATACCCTTTGCTCAGTTGAGTCTTCACTCACAATTGTAAATGGGCCTATAGGCCAGTAAAAGACGGGTTCCAGGAATGCAGCGACAGAGGGGCCTCAATGACACAGTGAGGGTCTCCTTACACACTGTGAGCCCAACTGAAATGTGTTGAAGGAACTTAACCATATAAACGGATATAGATATTAAACATAGATATCCCAGTATAAAGAAGAAATCTTCCAACTGCCCAACACCCAGTAATGTTAACGCTTATTTTATTGCTACCACAGTGATATTTTCTCGACGCTATGTACTGACCCTAGAAAGTGGAGGAATAATGGGCCTGTAGCCGGTAATAGCTATTCCCAGCGAAATGGCAACCGCGGTTGTATAGTGAAATCAGTCACTGAACTCATCAATGAGAATGACCCCCTCGGTGCCCCCACCTCCTTCCTCACGCCTAAGAAATTTGCCATATTCAATCTTTAGGCTCTGAACCCAAATGACCTTTGAAAGGTGAATTTATGATCATTTAATCACCCTCTGTATCAGCTAACTTTCCTAACAAATAGGAACAAGAAATATAGGGCAGGTGGGGGGAAACCCCCCCCCCGCTGCATTCTGGTGCGTTTCCAGCAAACAGTTAAAATGTCAGGACAGACGAACGGGCGAGAGCCGCCTTGCCCTCCAATATGCAGTTGGAGGCAGCTTTTACAAGGGCTGTTGGACAGCTTCACTGTAGCTAAAGACTCCAACACTTCCTCCTTCCCCTTTTCAAGGCTGCCGTTTGGAATCGGCAGCAGTGTTCCCATCAGGGCTCCTGTTGCCAGCTCTGTACTGTACTTCATTAGGCAGCTCTATTTAATGGTTTCAACAAAAGCCATCATTTTAGCCCAACTGCCTTGACTAAATTAAAATTTCTAATCTCTGTTTTAGTGTTCTGCAACTGATGTATACATAAGCAAAACTGGTCAACATCTGCTAGTGGGTTGGCCCAAAGTTCGGTAAAGATGTACTTCACATTTCTGAAGCATGTGCAAAGTAACAACGTCCTAATTCTCCGGAGAGCTCTCATGATTTTACTTCGCCATTTGTTCAGACACACTTTAGCAGCATATAAGCCATACAGTTGATTCTCCCCTTGGTTGCCGTTTTATCTGTAGTGTCATTTTGAGTAATTGGGGTATGGTAGCTGATCAACTTTCAGGTTTCTCATTGGCAGAAAGGGATTGTATTGGCACCAAGAAAGGCTATGATGGGTCCTTTCGGTGCTTGAGCAAGTGTCCCTCTTTTGCACTTGGCTACCCAAGGCCGTTAGGAAATCAGCTTAATAAAGCCTCTAAGTGCATGCATCTTCACTATTCCCAGCCAAGTGGTTGCAGAAAGCTAAGAAATATTTTAACGCCATGCAAAAGATGGTAAATGTACATATTTAGCCAGCGATCTGTGAAAGTTTTTGAATTAGTTTTTAAAGCTTTGTTAAGACCAGAACGCACAGATGTTGAAAACAAGTTCAGATGTAGCGACAGATGGTATTTGATTATGAAGCAGACTGTTCATATAATACAAAGATGCTGCTTCTGCCATACACAAGTAACTGCAGAGAGTGCAGTAGAAATTTTGGAAGGCAGAGCAGTTCAAGAGGTTCTTTGTGTGGCAATAACTTTAGCATTTTTTCCAGCAGTTAGAAATTGGGATAATTTTCTTCCTTATACATGAAATGTTCTTTCTCTCTCCCCACTACCCTTACTATTCCTCTTTCTGCTACACAAGCACCTTGTCTTTCCATGTCAGTATGGCATCAGCTTATACTAATTTCTAAGAAACATGTTCCCTAGATTTAAAAAAACTACAGACTTGTATATTTGTTTAGATATCTGTGTATAATCAGCTGTTTATCTGTCCTATATATCATTATCTCTCCTTCTCATTTAAATGTTATATCATCACCTGTTTAGTGAGGAAAATGGATGGATTTCTTCCAGTACCAAATGATGACTGAGAGCCTTTTTGTACGTTTCATTTTCAGGCATATATTTAAGGATCTTAAGATTGCGGCTAAATTAATGGGCAAAGGTCACAAGTGCGTTGCTCTGGCTTGACAAAGGGCCATAATTGTTTACAGTTCTGTGTCCAATGTACATGCAGCAGCAAACTCAGGTTTGCCTTGTGTAATGTGTGAAAGGGTTTAAACAGCAGTCCTGAGCAGACTTGGAAATATTCTTCTGAAATCAGTGGGACATACTTCTAAGTGACTATACCTAGGCTGGGACTGGCAAGGCATTATGGGAGGCAAGGCAGTATATATTCTCTCTCTCTCTCTCTCTCTCTCTCATGCACATGCGTGCGCGCACACACACACACACACACACATTTTCCGATGCTATCCGCTCTCTAATTTGTGGAATTACCATTGCAGCATGTTTTTACTGCCTCCTTCCCACAGCCACCCCTTACCTCCATTTCAAGACCAGTGTAGTATGAAACCCTGAGTCTGGAAAAGCAGCTTGTTTGCCTGCCTCTCTCATTCTGGTAATAATATAATTCCTGGAAATTCTGTACCATTTTCCCATTGCCCCAAGTCCAAGAATGTGAACTGGCAGCAGAGGATGTAGGCGAAGCATTGGGAGTTCCAGTTTGAACAGCCCATGTTTATGTCATTCTGCCATGTAGTCCTGTGTTAGAAAATCAGTTCTTTGTGCTACATGGGCTTGTTATAATGTTGATGGTGCTCATGAGGAAAACAGTGTCCAGGCACTACTGGAAAGTGTCTGCACCAAGATGAATCAAGTGACAGGAATCCCTTTTGCCCATTCATGGAGTTCTGAAGATCAATGAACAAAAGTGGAATAGGGTCACATACAAGGAAGGGACTAGTACAAGAATGGGCACCCTGCCTCTCCTATATATAGTAAGGAACTGAACATAGGAGGTTACCTTATACCAAGTGAGACCATTGGTCAATCCAAATCAGCATTGTCTCTTTTGACTGGCAGCAGTTCTCCAAGGATTTCAATAAGGTCTTTGCCTTCCCTGAGATCCTGCAAATTTAAGCAAAGATGTGAGAAATTGAACCCAGGACCATCTACATGCAAAACATATGCTCTGCCACTGAGCTACTGCCGCTGTCCCTTGTTCAGTTGGCTGCACTGCCATTAATCAACAGCCTACAGGGGAATTTTGGCTGCTGGAAGTCTCCTCAGTGTAAGAGGACACGTCACCTGGAATAAGCCCCAGCAGCTACTATGGGACAACTTGGACCTGCACCAGTTCAATTGTTGACACAAGTCTGCATTGCTCTGTGCAGAGACATGAATTTAAACGTTGGGAATGAGGAATGAGGTTAAGCCATAGATCTCATGAAAAAGTTGTGTTTTGAAAGAGAATTTAAAGGAAGAAAGAGAGATATGTGTTCAGAGGAGTTCCACACCGAAGAGGCAGCAAGTATGTGCAAGGCATGTTAGACAGCAAGCCATGTTTGGGCAGTTGAGGTTGGTACAGTTGGAGGAACAACAGGCATAGATACAGCAAGAAGACCAAAAATCTTGGGGTGGGATTGTGCTGTTCAACGGCAGAGAGCTGGTGCTGAATATAGACAGACCTTCCATGTCTTGAAATGGATGTTTTCTTTAACCTCTGAGTGGTTGTGTGACTCCACAATGGAAGTGACTATGGTAGGTTAGGACTCAGGAGGCCTTACCAAGATTGTAGTGAGTAGTGTAATGTAGGTTGAATTCAGCCTGTGTTGACAATACTGAGCTAAATGAATGGGCCAATGGTCTGACTCTATACAGAGCAGCTTCTTATTTCTTCCAAGCACTTCTATCTTAACCTATTCTGAGCCTTGGGGTGGGCTGGGATTCTAAGGGCACAATCCTACCTGGTTGCTGGGCCAGGATTAGGATTGGGCTGCCCAGGAATTTAAGAAATCAAATTGCAAAGAAGGAAAACAAAATAAATCCAAAATATCTCAGGTCACATTATTCAGGTCTGTTAGCAATCAGGATTTTGGTACCTCCTTTCTTCTTTGGACAATTATTTGATTTATGAAAGCTTCTCTTTGGTTGTACATCGTGCTGGCACAAACTGTCTCAGAATTGCCGACAACTAGGGCTGTTTTGTACTAAAAGGTGTTAAACACTTGTAATAAATATTTTTCCTTATTTCCCCCAGGGCCTGGTTCCATCTCTGGTTGGTGAAGCATAAAAAAGAGCTGTCATGCCCAGTTTTAATAGGCAATAGGATTCCAGGCCCCAAGAGTTGTTTCATAGTCTGGCAGTGGACATAATGAAACTGGCCACTGTTTCCACAAGATTTTCCCCATCAAGTGTTCTCCCCTGTCGCCTCCCCCAGCTGCCTGTGTGCCTATTACCCAGGAAAACAGCATGTTTGCATTGGATCTTGTCTTGCCTCTTTATTAAGGGTTTTCTTTTTTCAGTGTAAATGTTTTCTGAGGATAAAGCTTGCTGTTTTAAAACGGCATGTGCAAATGTCTTCCTTAAACTGCAGTTTCATTGTTCATTTTGATTTCTTTATTTTAAAGTGCATCTATCCTACTTTTCTGTCCATGGTAATTAAAGTGGCTTCTAAATTACAATAAAACAATATAAAGCCAGCAAAAACAGTAGCATGGTTGGAACAACTGCCCTCTGAAAAGGCAGCCAGCCACAAAGCAAGACTCCATTAGGAGGCTATTCCATGTTCTGGGTGACTTTTAAGAAAACGCCTCTCTCTTGTACCCACCCATCAACATTTGATGATGATGAGAGCAGACTTTCACATTTTGATCTCAGGTCTCAAAATACATTCATACAGGAAGAGATGGTCTTTACCGTATCTTGGACTGAGACCATCTCAGAATAAGGGCAGCTCTTTGACTTGGTACCAAAACAAATTGGTACCAATGATGAATGTAATATAGCAGCAGAGGGATGGAATCTGTCTTATGGGTCTCAGTTAGAACTCTTGACGGCTGCACTAGGCATGTTTGCACTTTAGAGCAAAAGTGTACAGATTTCTGTCTCAGTTAAATTCTAAACCTGTGATTCACAAACTGTGAGTTGGGACACACCAGTGGGTCACGAACCAATTTCAGGTGGGTCATAAAGTACCTAGAGCAGCCATATTGAAAATATGGGATAATGGGATGCTGGAAAGGGGGAGGGGTGTGTGGTTGTTTTACTTGTGTCAAGGTTGTAAATAGGCTTTTTTTCTTTCTGATTCACCTTGCCATTGCAAAATGGCTGAGATGACCCAACTTATTGCGGCATTCTCAGGAAACAGGCTCTGGAGTCACGACGACAGAAATTCTGGTCATGACATAATTACTGGTGGATCTTGGGCAGATGGTCATTCTAAAAAGTGGGTCCCGGTGCTAAAACATTTGAGAACGCAAGTTTGCTGTTCCATTGACTCTTGTTCAGGTGTTAGTAGAAGACGTCTTGGAGGGTTGCATTGTAGTAGAAGAAACTTAGCAAATAAGGACGATACAGGCCACAGTAGTGCTTCCCAAACCTTTTCAACTGGCGGCTCCCGTGACCTACTGGGCCATTCGCTGTGGCTTCCCATTAGTGCTACAATCCTATACATTGCATAGGGTGGTGGGTTTTTCATGAGGTTTATGTCGCTCCTCTGGCTGTTGCCATGGCTCCCTGGGAAGCCACGGCTCACAGTTTGAGAACCATCAAGCTACAGCATTGAAAGGAATGGGGGGAAAACTTGCGCAAACAGAGAAACACCTCTACTCATGTAACACTCTTTTGCTAACAACCCAATTCTATACTGTTCAGGAACAGGGAAACCAACAAGCCTGTGCTGTATCCAGCACAGGATAGGAAGTAGCTGGAGTTCACTTTGGGGTAAGGGGATATTTTCCCCTTACCCCAGCAGCCCAAATAGGGCTTATTGGATCTGCACCGTCAAAATAGCTGGCGCGAATCCGAGAGGCCAGTGCAAGGCCGATCAGCCTGGGGACGGGGGTTAGCTCCACCATCCTCCCCAGGCTGGCCCACCCATCTACTTGGTCCTTATGAAGCACAAAGCAAGAAAGGAGCCTGCCACTCCCTTACCTCTACTTATAAAGGTTGCTGTGTGCTGCCTCCCTACTCAATCCCTCGTCTACGTTTCACGAGCCCGAGCAGGGAATGCTGGGTTCCTTGCACCTGTTCATTTCAAGCAGAAGACATGTATGCCTCAGAGTCTGCACTTTGTAAGTTAAAGAAAGGATGGATAAAAGCATACCTTCTCGTTTGCCAGCTAGCCCTCCGTGGGAGGGGTGCGCACGGGTGCACACAAGCAGAGTCAACAGTGGGTGGCAGATTCAGGTGGCATAGAGGCAATCACTGCTCCTGCCCCTAGTCTAGGCTAGAACAGTGGTTCTCCTTCCATTCATGCTTCTTGGGATCTGAGCCAACATATTGATGAGCCCTCATTAGCAATCTATAGATAATTACAATGACCCACATGACAAGTTTGTTGGATTACTGAAATGATGTATGTAAATGCTTTGAATACTTGCAAATCCTATATAAATGAATGAGACATGCACACAGTCCTTCATAGAAATTCTCTTTTCCCTGCCTCCACTGATTTTTTTTCCAGGTTGTCCACAGGAAACAAGACTAAAGGAAGATACCAGGCATATATGCAATAAAATTGAGGGCCTGATCCAAAACATTTGCACGTATCAGTCATGCTGGTCGCATTATGATCCAGAGTCTGCCAGTTCTATGTGTAATACTGAATCCCCTCCCCTCCGAAATCTGTCATTCAAAAAGACCTAAACTGAGCTACTCTTGAAGAACTCTCTTAAATTCTAAGAGAAATTTAACTCTCTTAAATTCCAAGTGCAATTTGGGGGTTAGACATGAGAGCTGTTCAAAAGAAAACTCAGTATGCGTGGGGGAACAGGCAGCATGCACTGGATAAATGACTCCTTCCAATAGCAGTTATGCTTTATCCCTGCTTTTTGAACTTGAGGGAATGTAAAATAAAGTTGGGAAATTATGCTAGATACGTTGTGAAAGAGAACACTTTGGGGGAAAATAAAATAATTAAGCACATGTCCAGAATACTTTGGGGCATTCCACTAGATCCTGACTTAAGTGGCCGGCTCCACATGCCTGCAGCCACACACCTCCAGGGGATATTTATCCCCCCCCCATCTCCCCAGAGCTCTGTTTTCATCCCAAATCTCCATTAACAAAAATAACAAGACTGCACTGTTGTACAAGAGAACAAACACCATCTCAGTGGGACCTCTCTTCACTAAACATACTTGGACTGTGCTGTAACTTACCCTTGCAGAGGATGAGAAGTGGAGAGCCTCAAGGAAGAATTGTGCTGACTCAAAAACACAAGAAGCTTCCAGAAGCCTCGGTTCAAGAATCCTCCGCACTGAGGCCTTGTTAGTAGCATGAGCCTGTGTGTGGACACGAGATGCCGATGTCTTCTTCTTTCCAGAGGGCCTAATTGTAGTAGGAAAAATATATACGTTTTCCTAATACACCTGAAGCAGAAAGAACCCTCACGAGAGTCAAGAGTTCACTGTTATTTATTTATTTAGGCCTGTCCTTGTTTTGAAGCAGTTATCACTATTTCTTATTCACTGAGTTCTGGTTCCTGTTTGAGGCAGAGAGGTTTTTGGTTTGGATTCACTGGAATAATTTATCTGAAGTGTGTGTGTGTTTCAAATCCAGTTCAACATCCTGAATTTTAAGGGACTTTGTTTCCTCAATCCCCTGGCAGAAAATGTGTGCTGCTGAGTGAAAGAACATTTCGAGAAACTTGCCTGCAGCATTTCACCTTTTGGTGTGCAAAAACAGGTCAGGCCTTTAGAAAAAATGTAAACAATGGCAATGAGCTTGTAATTTATATTTTATTTTGCACAAGCTTGCATATATACTGCACATACATTCAGTTTAGAGAAGATGGAAGGCACACAAGGCAATTGAACTACTGTATTCTTTAAGTGGTACAAAGCAAAAAGGTAAAGGTCTGGAGAGTATACAAAAGCTTAAAACACACAAAATAAGATTCCCTCCCTTCCCCCTACCCCCAATCCATTTTTCCTGATTTCTTTTCAATTTAGTAGCTGCCAAGCTAGAATTGTAACTTTTTCAATCAATTGTCTACTGCACCTTTTTTCCCTCCATACAGACAGGGGAGTCTTCATGTTTTATCACATCATCAATTAATATTACAGTACATCCTTGGCAATACAAAATTGTACACCATCAAATAAATTAGGATAAATTAAACCAATAAATTATGCAAAGTTTTCAGAACAATAGACAACAACAACAAAAATTCCACAGTTGAAATTGCCTCTAGCTAAAAAAAAAAATAAAAAAAAATCAAAATTGACTTTATTAATTCAGTTATTGTACTAACTTCAAATTAAAGGGTCTTTATTACAAAAAAGAGTTTAATAATGCTATTTACAACATATTGCTAAATAATATAAAGGCAGTGTTTTGTCACTTTTGTTACTATATACATATGAGAAGTAGCTGGGACAATATCATATATGCTTTAACCTTTGATTCTTCCAATAAAATAAATATGTTGCTCTAATGCTTGAGTTTAGATTATATGGTGAGAATACTTCACATTAAAATAATGTGGCTTTTCCACAAGAACCTGGTGTATATTAATGCCTTAAAAAACTTCAGGTAGGATGAATTTGTGATAAAATTTAAGTGTGAAGTCTCATTCAGATTTGCAGATAGATTCTTTGTATATTTTATCAATTTTGATAGCAGCTGGCTGAATAGTGAAAATAATTGTGGCTCAGATGACAAGAATGGCTGAAGTCATCACCTTTCATACTTTGAAACAGAGCTATTTCAAAGAAGACACAAAGGTTAAATACTAGTTTTCATCCCAGCTAAAAATATGAGCATTTTCAATGGTTTACAACCAACAGTCCTACAGAAAACAAAATTGCATTTCCTTCAACAGAACATTTAAGTGCAATACAGTAACTGCTTACTCATATAAACCAGTTACATTCTTTAAGGGGAGCTTTTTGAAAACAATGCTTATCAAAAATTCCAAACACAGAATAGATACCCCCCAAAAAATATTAGCACTAGAACACCAATAATTACTATATAATACACAAGACAAATAGAGGAGGATCTTTTTTCCAGTTTTTGATTACTTCTCATGTACAGTGCTCATTTGGGGGCAGTATGCAAACCATTTATCCTTTTATATATATATATATATATCCTTCAGATCTGCTGGTGAAAGTTCTTTTTTAAAGCCACAAAATCTTCGCTTTTATTTCTTAGTTTAAATTAACCCGTGAAGGGGGGGACCCCTTTGCTAATAAATTACTTTGTGCCCCTTGAAAACAAAAATTCTGTAATTTTACAGAAACTAGATCACCCATGTCCTGGACATATGATGAAAGAGATCCATTTTTAAAAAGTACTGAGCTGGGGTTGTTTAAAGAATGCTTTCAACTATCTACACAGTTACTGCAACGTATCTTATAAATTTAATAGACGTTCTCTGAATGTAGTTATTAAAATCGTATGCCTTTTATTCAAGAAGAGCCATCAAGCTGAATATGTACATTGCTTTATAAAAGTTCCCCTCAGCTATAGATGTTCACCCACATACCTGGTACAGTAAAAACAATTCGGCAAACTTAAAACACTTTAAATAATACTCAGAGGCACAAAGCAAACCTCAGGATATATGGGTGAACATGTCTGTAAATAATTACTACAGTCTAATATCTTTCACTTTAAAAAAAGAAAAGAACCAGTTAATGTGAAGCGTTCCCATTACACAACCAGAGATACAGTAAGAATTAAATGTTTCATAGTTTCAAATAGAACATTCTTCTCACAAAACATAACAAATGTCTAAAATAGGTTCTTAATCTACATTGGAAAAATGTAAGCTTTTCACTTCACACGCATCTTGTGTGTGTATAAGTATATATACATATATATATATATTTATATATTATGCGTATATGTGGGTATATATGTATGTATATGTATACACATATATATAATACGTATGAAATATTGCTTCTATACTACTTTTCATTAGGCTAAGAAAACACAAGATCTGCACCACTGTTACAAAAAATTGGCTTCTACAAGAAATTTTCAAAATTGAATGCTGCTCAAACGACGGAAGAAAAAAATAATTTGCATTATCAAACTGTTCTAAAAATTCTTTTCTTCAAAAACTTATTCTCCTGCTTTTGTTTTTTTAATTTTCTTTAAAAAGACACAAAATATGCATAGCTATCCACATTATGTCAAACAGCTGGAAAAAAAGGAAAAATAACCTAGTGTTTATTGCAGCCGTAGTAACTGGGAGAAAAAGAAAGTTCAAAAAGATGAAAATCGTAAGCCACAGAAGGCACAAGAACAATTGTACTTGTGGGGGCGGGGGAAGAATTAAACTGGTAATTTGAAGGATTTTTTCCCTAATCCTTCTGCTGGTGCATTTAAGATCTAGGCACACACTAAAACCTCAAGTTTCTATGAAGAAAATATATATATGATTTGGAAGGAAATGACGGTCAGCATGGGATTTCAATATTGTTTGAACTGCTTTTCCTGTTAAACTTTTCTTTTCTACAACAAAAAATAGCCTTTTGCTTTTTACAACCCGATTGATTGTATGAATGGCTTTGCTGAACAATAAGTAGTTTGAGGTGTGTGGCTATCAGTGTCATATCTATTGTGGCATGCTGGCATCTCAAGCTGACCGAGGATGTCCACTTGGGCTGCAGTTTGTGCCTCTGCATCAGCAGTCAGCAATGTCATGTAGATTTTGATGGCGAGGGGCGGGTGGTAGAGATATCTACATTACAAGTTTTATACGAATTATACAGTAGTTTTTCTGATCTCTGTTAGAGATATCTCTTCATACAACTAGTTTCCAGTATTTCTTGGGCGGGGGGGGGGGGGGGGGGGGAAAGAGGACCAGCTCACCTTCACAGCACTGTTCCATTCTATTGAGCATGACAAAGCCAACTGTTTCAATCTTAACCTTCATTCCTGATATAGCATTCATTCTTTTTGGATAGGATTGCAATGGACAGGCAGCACAGTAGGACAAACCTAGCAAGCAAGCTACATCTATAGGATAAAGGTGATAGTCCATTTTTAAAAGTATTGTTAGAGAGATTTTTGTGTTTTTAACAACTGTTATAGAGATTGGGAGGAGGATGAAGCCTACTTAAAATATAGCAAAGATTGATGCTTTATATTTTTATTTTTACATGCCTTGGGAGGCACAAAGGCAATATGGCTATATAATGCAACAAAGTCATCATAAAAGTCCTCATCAAACCATCCATGTACATATATTATATATTTTAATTTCAGATCAAGGTTTGTTTGCCTGCTTTCTCCATAGTTTTAGCATTCCTATATGTCATTCACTAGAGATTTAGGTATCCTTTGTTTAAATAAATAAATAGATAAATAAATGTCATACAGGCTAATGTTCACTTTATTCAATTAATCACATTTCAGTCCATAATAATGGCAGTACTGCTAATCCTAGTAATACTAACAAAAAAAACCCAAAACACAAATCTGGAAAGGTTTCTCGAAGTATGTCAACGTATTACAATTGAAGTATGGCTTTTATTTTTATTTATTTATTTATTTATTTATTTATTTATTTATTTATTCTTAGTATCAAAAATGGCAATGAAAGAGTAGACCACCTGTGTGAAAGTTACTACTGAAGTGTTTTTTGAATTTGGGCTCGGTTCCCCATGTGCGCAACCCAATGGGAAATTCTTATGTGCAAGCTCTTGTGATAACGCATGGCAAAATGTACAAGAGTTTTTAAATGCCTCTCGTGCATTTCCAGCGAGCTTCAGCAAAAATAGTCCACTTCAGCAGATACAGACTCTAGGTTAAAACTGGAATGTTCTCCCATAACAAGAAAAGAAATACATAGCTAGAGCTTTAATCCCTTTTTAGGTGGAAATGCTACACAGTGTATGGGCAGTTTCCAGATAGTGTTCCAAGCCGCGATGGCTGTGTGGAACATGAAGCACCACAGTATGTACTTCAATGAAAAGGTATTGCTGGTGCAAGGATGTAGAGATTTCTTAGTTTGGCGTGACAGTAGCTTTGCCTCCCATGCCAATCCTGCTAAAGCATCTGAGCCAGCGGTGAAAGGAACAGGGACAAACATCCTGAACATGATGATTATGGGTGATTGGGAGTACTGATCATTGGCAAAACCTTACTTCTGGAAATTCCCTAATAATAGGTACGTCATGCACAAAAACAAGAGTGGCATTTATGCTGTCAGCTGTATGGATGCAAAAATTGTACTCAGTTGTTTAGAGAAAGTTTAGGACTGGCATGGTTCACTTTGACTGCAATGCACAGTGAAACTTCATCCCATGCTACTGGTTGCACAGCCTATATCTATATAGACATAACCAGTGCTTGAAAATAACAATGGACCACAATCTAAATGACTATGGGAGACAGAAAGAAAAAAAAATCCATTTGTGCATAAGTAGGGTTCTGTATGTAGTTAATGTTGTCTGGCTAAACCTTGCTTTCTTTCTTGGGCAAAGGTACACCAGGAACATCGCTGTACTACATGTACCCTGTTTTTGCATGTGGAAAAGGATAGCTGGATCACAGCTTTTTTATTTTTTGACATGAGCAGGTTTTTAAGGCTTTTCACTGACAATTACTGCATTCATCCATTTCTGTCTTTCAAGCAATATTTGTAAATTTGTAAATCATTGCAGTGATTAGGTCAGCTTTAAAAAAAAAGTCAGATTGGGTAAACGTTCACTCTCCAAAATCAAATTACAATTTTGTTTAGAAAAAAGAAATTCAAATTCAATTCAGGAAAAAAGGGAAGGTTTAGCAAAGAAAACAATTTGCTAAAACTGTAAAATAGACACCTTGGCTAATTAGTATCAAATTGGTATCAAATTGCCTGGGAGACACTGGGTAATGGAAAATACTAGCTCAGGTAACAATAAATTCTTACTGCATCTGTACAAAAGACAACAGAGAAAACGACAAACACATAGTGCCATAGCATGTAAGAAAAACACTACTGGACACTACACCTTCGCGAAAAGGCCAAAAGGAAAAGAGTTCTACTAAAGAAAGCACAAAAACTTGCTGCGAGCGTTTATGAATTAGGCTGATTATTGAGTTAACTCACTTCAGCTGGATTCATACAACTCTGCTTTTTCTTCTTCTTAATACTCTAAGGTAAACTCTTTGGGTCCCCTTGTGAAGAAGATTGTCATGGACTGCTTCAATGAGCATTCTAGTTCGGTAAATGTCAAAAAACAGGGACAGCATTGAGCAAAATGCTCAGTGGTCGCTGAAAATGGCAGATGGGTTTTTCATTCCTCTCATCACTTTGTAGAATTTTAGCATGATATTGTGATGTTATATGCTTACCAGCCCCACATTTTTTTTGCTGCTCAAGTCAAGAGAAACTCAGACTCTCTTAGACATTATGGAGCGGCAGGAAACTATATGCATGACTGCCTTTTCAGTGGCCGCTGTACATTTAGCATAACCAATTGCAATTGTTTTTGCCCACCATCAGGATGCAAATTGATCCATGTGGCTGTTTAGTACAAGGTGATAAAATGTATCTTGAGGTGAAATTACCTGAAAACCGTTGATGAATCCTATTCCTTCATATATTATATTATACTCTGTTTTGTTTGCTGCTAACATTTGTTGTAGAAGAGAAGTTATTTGAGATCAGTTCTATTTGTTGTTAATATTACTTTTGATGAAATAATAAATGTGGCTAGCTTCTGCTTTCCTAGTCAACAGGACTAGTGTATCATTTATGCATAATTCATTGCTGGGACGGGCAACACTTTTGGGGAAAGGGACAGGACGTTCAGTAATGATGTCATCACGTCATTGCTGAAAGTCTGGCTCACCGAGCTCCCAGAACCAACTGTGTGGAACTTGGAATGGGAGGCAAAGTCTCCCATCCCAAGTTGCTGTGCACTGGCCAGGACATGGCAGCGTCACCTACACAGACATATGGAGTCCCTGTGCCACTGCGTGATCTGTGTAGCATAGGAAGTTCGCAGGCCTGGGCATGTGGTTCTGCCAGACCCTGTGAGGTGCATAGCAAATTGAATGGGAGGATTTGCACCCCAAGCCAAGCTCTGCATGGGCTGGATGACTTTGGGTGGTGGGTCACATCTGGTCTACCCATGGCCCGAAGGTTGCCAACCCGATTTACAGGCATAATCCAGTGCAAGTTGAACATGCTTAAGTTCCAGTAAGCTAGTGAGCACAGATAGCCACTTCTCTTCCATGGGCTTTAATCAATGAAACATAGTTACGCCAATTTTTCTCTAGATTTGTGCCCTATATATGTTGTGCCTCAATTATTAAATAGTATTTTCTGTTAAAATGCCTCTATTCCATTTCTAATATACAGGAAAATTAATTGTACTTGGGAGATGAATGTCAATCTTTATTTATTTTTTTAATCTCAAATTTTGGAATAAAGCAAAGGTATCACAATGCTTCTCAGATGAAAATATATATAAAGCCTATGGGATTTGGGGGAAGAATACATTTCAATGAAAATGCTATTTGACATCGTTGAGGGCCCAATACCGTCAATGGACATCTTATTCAGAAGTAAGCCTTACTAAGGCTGCAATCCTATCCACACTTTCCTAGGAGTAAGCTCCATTGACTATAATGTATCTTACTTCTGAGTAGACAAGTATAGGATTGGGCTCTAAGTCTAATACGAATTACTCCCAAGTACATGTGCACAGGATTGCAGCTTCAAAGTTGCATTGATTTCAGTAGGGAAGATTCACCACGGGCTCTACTCTCCTGTTAAAATAATGAGATTCAAAAATGCTCAGTTATGGGTGGATCACGCCATAATTCTTTATGGAGAGAGAAATGCTAATGTTTTAATACGCTGACCACCTTATGAAAGTTAAATTGATATCCTGTTGTGCATATTTGCAAGCACCAAAGCCCCTTGCCCTGTGTGAATTTATTTTGTTTTGTGCAGTATTGCTATGCTGTATCCTCATACATACATACATACATATATATGGGGATAAATGTGGCAGGGCAAAATCCAAAAATAGGCAGATTCCATTATTATGCACTTTGGTTTGGATCTAGATCTCTCTGCAATCTGGTTCCAATATCCATTCAGGCCTGCAGCCATTCCCAGGAGGCCTCCTTCCTCATCCTCTTTTCTCAGACTTCTTGAAGAGGTGAGAAGCACTCCCAGAAACGACTGCAGTAAGGCATCTAGTCCACAATTATTATATCACATGTGCTTGATGTAGAAGCCAGGACACTGGGAACCAAGTGAAAGGATTTGGGTTGTACATTGTTCTTGTGAGAGGAAAGCTTGGACCGGTGCAGGCTTTTCACGTTATTTGAGGAACTAAAAGGGGTGTTTATGTCTTCTAAGCTACGACAAAAACCTACCTCCTGCATCAAGCAGTCGAGCTAAAATTTAGAAAGCTCTAATCTTGTGAAATGCCTCCATAGAGTTGAGAGCATAATATAAACAAATAGACCTCATTGTCTGTATAATTTCAATGTGACATTCGTCTTTCTAAAACAAAATGCCACTTGTAGCAAGTAATAACTCTGGCAAAACATTTTTTTAAAAAAAGCAAGTAATGCCCTAAACTTGCTAAAACAGGCTGGTACACACATTCTTCTCCTGACAAAAAAGGAACGTATTTTTTTTTTCCCTCCAAATGTTAAAAGTCATGGGTCAAAGTTAAACAAAGGCTGGAGTTAATATCCACTTGTTACTGCCCTAAACTAAAAAAAAATCATAAGGAATTCTGATCAGATTTCATATACATATATTTTATTATATATACATATATGAAATTAATATAGACACACATGCACACGCACGCACACACACACGCACGCACACACGCACACAAACACACAACTTGGGTATCAAGAGGGGATCTGCTACTTTTATACATTCATAAATAGCGGTTGAAATCTCTACTCATGGAGGAGCTCTTGGAGGCAGTTCGGGGATTTGAAAATCTCAGGAACTTCACTGTCCAGTTTACAGATGACCTTGTATATGGCCTTCTTCCAGGAAGGATCAACATCTTTGCCTGCGATAATGGCATTGAAAAACTCTCGTAATGTGATCTGAGCCACTTCCAGGAATCTCTCTGGAACCTGCTGATACAAGGAGACAATGGCATTAATAAAAGTTTTCAGTTTCAAGTCTCTGGGTCTTCAAAGGAAACTGAGCTAAGTTCTTGCTTTCAAAAGGGAGCTTACATAGCACCTGCATTTTCTAAATATGGCAGACCCCTATTCTCTTAGGCAAGGCTGTTATATATAGTACAATAGTAATAACTTTTAAAACATGTGTTAGCTAGCTTTGTAAAGTTGAACCATAGAATGTAGGTATTAAAATATGAACATCTGGGTTTAAAGGGTGCTGGATTTATAAGATATAATTAGCAGAGGAAGGGAATGGAAAAAAGCAACGGCTATTGCCTTGAAGGTCTGCAGGGTATTTTACCCACATATCTATGTGTTTGTTCACTCTTTCTCCATGAGTATTCATGTGAGAATTTAGTATGTGCTGAAAACAGAACAGCCTCTTAATTTTCTGTACTCAGCTTTGGTCTCAGCCAGTGTTGGGAGCCAGCAAAGAAATAGGGTATCTACAAACAGTTGTTTTTGCAAATGAACACCTAATATGTGATTCCCGAACGGCTTGCTTCAGTGTTTGTGTTGTATGTGGGATGCCCATTAACATTTCCTTGTATTCAGCCATTATGGTCCCTCTACAACTCAAATGTCCCAATAAAAAGCATACTGATACAATGGGGGGCTCTGCACATGCTGTGACCACAGACTCAAGTTCTATCTGACCCATTAGGTTTCTAAATGACAATCCAATTCATCTGGCATATTGAAAATGATTGCACATGGGCATACTATTCTCAGCATCTCCCATTATTTATATATTTCCAGGAAAGGGGCACTCCCCCCCCCCCAGATAATCTATTGTAACTAGTTCTTCCTCTGTGTCTTTATGTGGGGGAAAAAAAAAGAATTTAATACATGTAGGTTCAGATCCACTTCATAATAGTCAACTGTGAGTGGCCACCAACAATTCAACTGATGGCCCAATTCTATGCTTACCTAATGCCACTGGAACTTGCGTTCTGGCAACATTAGACATTTAATGGTCGTCACAAATGTGGCCTGCTGTTGAGAGGATCTAGGATGCTGCCACAAGTTGCAAGCAACAGCACCGGCCCAACATTGGTCGCTGGATTTCCCCCAGCAGTGGTAAGTCAGTGCAAGGGGCAGGAGGGAGGCGGGATGGGCAGAATGGGATGGAATGGGAAGGAGAGGAAGCTGTATTGGATCTGGGAAGTGGGAGGGTTAGCAGCAGTGTCTACCAAATCCTAACCCTTTCTAGTTTCAATCCCCCAATTTGGGTCTATGTAGACTTGGGCCAGCTATATTGCTGGCACAGATCCAAGTAGATCCAGTAGGCTGGGAGAGGCTTACCCAAGGCTAGGGTACAGAGGTTCCCTTCCACCAAGGAGGCCTCCAGAGGCAGAAATTCCCTTGCAGGAAACAGCGGCTACCCTTTTGGCACCAGTATACTGTCATGTGGAGAGTTAGGATTGAGCTGCAAGTCAGGCAGAGCCTCACAAGATCAGATGTTAAGTCACTGGCTCCTACTTTGACTCCCCAATAGCATCATCCACCTGTAGTGGCTCATCACAGATCCTACCTAGCTTGTTTATCGTAGGCCTAATCAGTCTGCCCTTCATTTTTCCAGAAGTGCCTTTTTCTGAGGCCCACCGAAGCTCCCTGAGCCCCAAAAGACCTCCCTGATACAAACCAAAGGTGCTTCCAATCAGTAATTGAAGGGATTTCCATGGAATTAATTATCTACGGAAATCTCTGTCTGTGGGGCGGGTGAGTCATGGAACAGATCCCCAGTGGATACCAAAGGCCCACTATACTGTACTGGGTTAGATAGGCCAATGGCCTGACTCAATATAGTACAGAATCACATATTCAATTCAAGGGTTTAACAGGGGTTACACATTTTGAAATGTGGCCTACCAGTCAATATTAAACCGGCAATACTGCATTCAGACAAAAGGCCTTCGCTTCTGTTGTAGAATCTAATCCCAGAAGCTCTCTCATTCACTTGCAGGGATCTACCATTGAAGGATGGCTCCACAGACTTGCTTCTCATTGCAGTTTCAGGATGTACAGTAGGGTAATGAACAACCCTATGTTTTCTTCTCACTGCTCTTAAACAGTCCTGTCTATGGTCTTGCCATCCCACATATAAGGTCCGAAAATAATTATAATGAAGCATTGGAAACTTTCTCACTCATTCTAATGGATGACACACTAGCAATCTATGATCCAGATTTTGCCATGAGCCAGACATGTGATGAGCTGCTGCTGAAGTCAGTGGGAGTTGCTTACATATACCAGAGGGTGGAATTTGGACCCAGACAATGGAGTGTCCTTTGCAAAAGGCACATTGACTCATATTGCTGAACCTTCTTAGTCAAAGGAATGACATGCAAGGAAAGAAGGGGGGTATTCAGTACTGACGATTAAAGCAATCATTTTCCTCTTACGGAGAAATATATTCCATCAACACACCTGTATTTTTGTTTTTAGTCACATATGCACAAATTGCTCTGCCAAAGGATTGATGATGTGGCTTTTTGCAAGAGTTATAATGAGAATTTGTTCAGGTTTGGGAGCCCCTCTCTTGAAGCTCACAGGACTTGCTATCTCCCAAATGGTGCATGTTGTTGAGATTATGTAGGGTTGAGAGTTTCGGGGTGGTGGGAGGTTATTAGCTAAATGTTATGGAAAGATAACAAATATTTGATAAATTCAGTCAAATATTTCTCTGGAGGTTTGGTTAGATACTGAAAAACAGCAGATATTTTTTCCTTCCACATTGTGCCACTGATAAAAAAGGCAAAAGGTTGCCAACATGGTTTCAATGGTATAAAAAAAGAGTTAAGGATGTTGTAAAAAGGCATAAGTAAAACTAAAACCAACCCTTCCTATGGAGCATGAACCTGCCGTATAATTGAATTGACCATTAGTTCATTAAACCCAGTTTTGTTCACTCTGACGTGATTTGTTGCAGTGATTATTTTTATCATTTGGGTGTTTGTGTGTGTATTGCACACTGCTTCCAGTACCATTTGTGGTATTAGTGCTAAATGAACAACTATTCCTTCAAAAGCAAGAAAGCAGCCAGAGTATAAATGGGACTTATAAATAGTGAACATGTAAAAGGAGCTCTTAAGTAAGACAAGGATAGTACAGAAAAGCCAGAAAAAGAACCATACACCAATGGCCTATTGGAGGTCCTACTGTGAGGTGACCACCGCAAACATTTTGAAGATGTGGGATGTTTATAGTGTTTGTGTGTTGAGGTGGGGAAACCATCAGGCCTTGTGACAGTAATGTCTTGGTGACATTATTTGGAGTAGAGGCATGCCCCGGTATCTGCTAGGGTTCTGTTCCAGACCCTTCCATGGATACCTGAAACCATGGATACCGAATCAGTGGCTACCAGGCCACACTGGTATATTTGGGCCTGTGCTTCAGAACGGGTTTGGAAATAAATATAAGCCATTGGATGTCTAATACCCAAATGCATTATCTTCAGAAAATATTGCGATAGGGAAAAAGAAACAAAGGTCAAAGTTGTGAGGAATACTTGATTTCTACGTTTCTAAATATTTCAAAAATAATGCTTTGATCATTATTTTATGAGCCAGCACCTCCCCTAGAGATGAGCAGCAGGTTGCAGGGAGTAGCAAACAAACTCTGGGCGCTCTTTACTGCATGCCTGCTGCTGCTGGCCTCCAGCCTGCCACAGACTGGGCAACTCTGACCAATTGCCCACTTGCCCTGATCAGAAGGTGGCAATCAGCTTTCCTATCCCCTTAACTCACTCCTTCTCCCATGTGTTCTCAAAACAAGTCAGGAAGTGCACTTTCTGACTTGCTTAAAGGAACTGTATGAAGAAGGAGCAAGATAAGGGGACAGGGAAGTGGATTGCTGCTGCCACTACCACTGCCACACAGTGGTGGTCTGGAAGGATGGGCCGCTAGGGGCACAGCCAACCAGCTGACAGCCTCCCCAAGACGTAATTGTGGTAATGTCACCATGGCGCTGCAATTACTTCCAGTCACCCAACCCCATTGCTGTTTGTTTAAAAACACACACACACAAACAAAGCTGGCTGCCAACCCCTTCTCTTCTTGTTTTTTTTAACTCTAATGAAGCCGGAAGTCAGTTTCGTTCATGTTTTTCAAAAGGGGTTGGGGGGCTGGAGCAGCTCCAACCACTCAAACTCGTTTTTTTTAACTGAACAAAGCAGACTGCCATTTTTAAAAAACAGGGGGCGGTTCAGGTTCACAGAGCTGTTTCAGACTACTCCCATACATGGAAAAGGATACCTTTCTTCATGAGAGGAGTGTCGGGAAAACCATCGGGAAGCTTCTCCCTCATTCATGCATCTGAGCATGAAGTGACATTAGACTGACATCGCAGTCGTGTTATTAGCCACTGGCACAAACAGTGAATCAATGTCTGTGTCTGCATGTGGAGGCCAAACTACACAATAAGTGATTTGCACTGATCTGCTAAACTTACTTACATACTTTTTAAATAGCAACCAAGGAGGCCCTGATCCAATTTGACAAGGGGGAAAACAAGCTATCATCAGGGCCCCCTGCTTCAGTGCTGGTACAGGTTGGCCCTCATTATCCGTGGGGGTTCCTTTCTTGGAACCCCTGCGGATACCAAACTCCTCAGGTATTCAAACGGACAAATTTGGGCAACCTCGACCCTCTGAACCCAACCAGAGCTATGCTCTGATTGAGTCTGGAGGGTTTTCTGAGGCTCACAGAAGCCATGCGTGACTGCCCACAGCCTCTGAAGGCCTCAAAATGCCTGTTGAGGTGAAAAAACATTACTTCCCAAAGTAACATCCTTTTACTGGTCATTTGGAGGTCCACAGTCACACACAACTCCGGTTGCCTTCGTGAGGTTCAGGTGGGCCCCTCCCCCATGGGTTTGGAACCCGCAGATTTCAGAATACCCTCCGGATGCCACGGTGCCACTGTATTTATAACAAAATGTTGCAGCCATCAGTGCTAATGATGGACTTAACTTCTATTTGTCCGTGTATATGAGAAAGACGTGTCCTGTCATTGTTATTGAAAAAGGTAGAAACAACTCTTTTTAATGACTACTACAGCTTCCAGGACATGGTTAGAGAGCATACAATGCAGCTACCTTGCTAAATAAAAACAAAGGCCCAATCTAAACATGCAGCTATTCCATGGAAAAATACACCTGTGAGTCACATCTGTGCGTTTCAACTCACATGGGATGAGACCACACACTCACCCTGCATTCCAGGGCTTTCTAGACAGAAGCTGTGCTAGCCCCTCCTTTGATGCTGCCAATCATCCTAGGGCAGACTTCCTGTGTCTGCATGTTTCCCACTTGCCAGCTGAAAGGCGTGGGAGCTTCCCCCTGAGGATTTGCCCTGTGGAGGGCAGTAAAGGTCCTGCTCTTGCCAGTGACTGCCAGATTCTCATGCTGTTTATTTTCTGTGCCAAAGGTGACTCTGACACAATCCTATCCATGCCTTCTCAAAAGGGGAGGAGATGGAAGTTGCCGATTGTTTGGCGGGGGTGGGGAATACACAAATGGAGCCATTTTGTCTGATGGAGCTTTAAGTCCTTGTAGGCACGCGACAAAGTTGCCCAGCACTCTGACAATCACCCATCCCATCCACAGGCTGCTGCTCCCAAGAGTAGAACCTACACACATCAGTGTCTTAGCCAACTTTTGGAAGACCATCTCTCTGGAAAGGGGACCAAGGTGGGTGGGGGGTGGGAGGCCTTGCTCAATACAAGGAAGCCACATGTTTAATTCAGGCACTTTCAGCAAGAAGACTGAAGCAGGTGGAGAAGCGGCTGTTTGCAAGGCAAATTGGGAGCCTCCTTCCCCACCACCTGAGCTGCTCTCTCCTACTCAAGAGGAAGAGACATCTGCCCTTCAAAGCTGAAAGAAGGAAAGGTGGAGACGTGGGCTTTACTGGCAGCCAGTCTATGATACTGTAGCATCTACCAAACTCAGGGCACAATCCTAACTTGGAGTCAGGCCAGCACAAGTCATTTCTGCACAAGACGATTTCTGGACACCTCGTGCACACGTTCCATGAGGGAAGAAAAGTGGAATGTAAATACAATAAATATCATATAGCACTATCATTTTCAGGTCAATTGTCAAGGATGGCTTTCTTAAAACCTGTAAATGCCTTTGCCTATTTAACCCTTCTCATGTCTGAGGAAACATTCAAAATGCGTGGCTGCATTTACTAAGTTTCCAGGGGTTTCCAACACATTTCAGCCATTCCTGTCCCAATCTATTTTTATTGTCCATCCCAGCTTGCTTCCTCATGCCAGGGGTGTTGCTTTTTTCTTTGTGTTGCATACTGTCCTAATAGCCAGGGCTTAGTTTGAGCTAGGGCTCTTAGAGCTTAGCTTTAGGACCTGTTTTCCATGCCATGGAACTTTTCTGAGTTAGATAAAGTAATACAAAAAGATTGAAGAGATTCTGAGCATCTGCAGAATGCCTTTCCCTCTCCATAGACTAATCCCAAGCAGCTTCTTATTCTGAATCTAGCATCAGAGGGAACAGTTTCTAGGTCAGTTGATGTGATTTGCTATATCTCAAAATGTGGCCAAATGGTTGTCACATCTCAAAAAGGACATAGTGGAACTAGAAAATTTGCAGAAGAGAGTGACCAAAATGATTACAGGGCTGGGGCACCTCCCTTATGAGAAAAGGCTACAGCTTCAATCTAGAAAAAATGCGCCTGAGTGGGGGACATGATTGAGACATACAAAATTATGCAAGGGATGGATAGGGTGGATAGGGGGATGTCCTTTTCCCTCTTTCACAACACCAGAACCAGGGGACAGCCACTAAAATTGAGTGTTTAGTTGGGAAAGTGAGAACAAATAAAAGGAAATACTTTTTTTACCCAACATATAAATTAATCTGTGGAACTCCTTTCCACAGGAGGTGGTCATTGCGTCTGGCCTAGGTGCCTTTAAAGGGAATTGGACAGATTTCTGGAAGAAAAGTCCCTCGTAGGCTACAAGCCATGATGGGTGGTGCAACGTCCTTATTTTAGAGGTAGGTTACCTTAGAGTGACGGATGCAGGAGCGTGGCAATGAGACGCAGGCATCTTGTTGACTTGTGCGATCCCTGAGGCATCTGGTGGGCCACTGTGAAATACATAGAGCAATCCTAACCTACAGTTAGGCCAGCAAAGTTTGGCTGGCACGAGGGCCACCGTAAAGCACATTTGAACCACTCAGGGAGGATGGCACAAGTCTGTGTGCTGGCCTCTCTGACTCCAAGAGTGGTCAAAACATAATTTACGGTGGCCCTTGTGCCGGCCAAACTTTGCTGGCCTAACTGTCCCAACTAACTCCAGGTTAGGATTGTGCTCTCAGGAAGCTGGACTAAATGGGCCTTTGGCCTGATCCAGTGGGATTCTTCTTATGCTATTTTGATTTCCAGGCTAGCTAGAGACCAAGGTCCTCTCTTTTCTGCATTATGATCACAGTTTTACACCATCCTTCTTTCAAGAAGTGCCAGGCTCTGTACTTAGTCCATTGCTGCCCTTTTAATCTTGCAACAAGCCTTCTAGGCAGGTTGGTTGTAGAGAAGGTGGCTCATGCCAAGGTCACCCAATGAGTTTCATGGCTGAACTGATATCAGAATCCAGACCACCATGTTCAAAAGTCTAGTCCTCTTGGATACTAAACTAGCTCTTCAGAAATCAAGTCCTCCTCACAGTTTAGTCAAGCTGACCTTTTTTCCAAACACAGTAAACATAAGAGAATGCACATTTGGAGGCAAAGCACCTAATCTTATAAATGAATGGGGAGTTTTTATTCCCCCCAGTGGGCAATTAATCACTCAGGCATGCTAATTGTGGGGCTGGGGTAGCTTTTCCCCTGGTCCCAAGTGACAGTGACCTACTCAGTACATCCTTACACCTAAACAACTGAACATCTCTCCAGTAGAAACATCTGCAGAAACAATGCCTCAGTGACAAATAAGACCTCCATCCAGATTTCTTTTTATAGACTCCACAACAATCCCTACTATGAACCCAGAACATTTTCCTAGCATCAGGTGGCTGCAGTCAATCAAAAGATAATACTTCACATTCACCAGGAGGAAAGACAATGCTGAGAGAATGAGGTGGTGGACTTCAGACTTCTACTCCCAGCACACGCTACTATCTCAGAAAGGAGCAATCTGTTGCTCCACAAACTCAGTACAGCCTGGAGAGAAAAGCTGACTTTTATTTCCTTAATTCTTCTTTTTTTCATTTCTACCCTGCCTTTCACCAGATAGTCCCAAAGTGGCTAAAAAGTGTATATATACTTTTATATAAAAGTATATATATACTTTTATATATATAAAAGAACAATTTTACAATAAAAACAAAAGTTAACAATTTAAAGTACTACAGGCATGCCCTGGTATCCACTGATTCGATATCCAAGGTTTCAGATATCCATGGAAACTGGGACACCTATTAAAAAGATAGGGAGACATTAAATAAATCTTTTTTACCTTGTTGCAGCAAAACCACTGATGGTCCCCTAGCTTAAAAAAGGTGTCCCCAGTATCCATAGTTTCAGGTACCCATAGTGAGGTCCGGAACAGAAACCCCACGGATACCGGGGCAGGCCTGTAATTGGAGACACACAAAACAGCCCCAAAGTGGCAGATACAGGAACAGCTTGCAAGCCTAAAGCTTGATGGAACAGGTTATCTTGAGTACCTTTTTAATAGCAAAGAGAGAGGGGGTTCCACATCCGGGGGTGGAGCTATCCTGCGTGCAGACCAATCAAGATTTGCTAAATGATAGCATGCAAAGGTGAACTTTTGTGCAGGCCATCTGACCAGCACTGCCTCTTCCTCCTTGCTCTCTTCCTCTCTGGCTGAAACAAACAGGAGAGCAGGAGCACCTGTGTGCCTCAAAGGAGGAGGGAGGGGTGGTCCCTTTGCTGGCCATCCTTTGCTGCTCGGTATTCCTCTCCCATCTCTTTGCCTGCCCAGTAGCTTCCCTAACTGGCTGAGCAGGCATGGAGGAGGTAATGGTGGTAGCAGCAGCTGCAACAGTGCTGGTGGTGGGGCTGCCTGTATCGATTTTTTTCAAAGGGATTGGGAGTGCAGGGGTGTCAGATTTCCACAAATTCAGGCAGCAGGTCTGCTGATGCCACCCACGGAGAGTCCCTTGCATGGAAGCAGCTTTCTATGCATTTACTGATGTGGGCAGGCTTCTGGGCGCATATAGAGAGCTGGTGTTGCGTAGTGGCAAAAAGACCATGCTACCAATTGGGAAATCCTCAATCTTTCCTTTGCCACCGACTCATTAGGTAGCCTTAGGCAGGCCTCCAAATCTTGGTGGGGAACTATGGAAGATATTATAATATTGACCTACTTTGCAGGGTTTTTGTAAATAAAAGATTACAACAAGGAAATTTATATAAAGTGCTAAATGTTACCCTTTCAAGCCAGGCAGCAATGCTTGTGCCAAAAGGTGCAGCATTTCAGAGACCATGTTAATATACTGAAGCTGTCTTCTACCGAGTAGAAGACACTTCTTCCACCTTGCTTACTATTTTCTACACTGACTGGCAGCAGCACTCTGGGGTGTCAGGCAGGGGCCTTTCCCAGTTCTACCTGGAAATGTCAAGGACTGAACCTTTCTACATATGAAGCAGGTGCTCTTCCACTCAGATGTGGCCCTTTCCCATCATACCATTTCCTCCTGCTCCACACCATCTTGTACTTAACACCTGAGCTTTGGGCAGAAATATGTTTTATGCAGCAAACAGCTTGAGATGAAATATGGGAGCCAGCTCCCATTCTTTTTATTGCATAAAGTAAGCCGATTAGGGCCGAATCCCCACCTTGCTGGATCTGGGTGTCATGAACATGCCGTAAAACACATTTGCAGCGTCTGAGAACAAGGAGTGCTGGCACTGGGCTTCAGCACCAAGAAGACATTCCCGAAGAGTGGCTGGCAAATTTCCACCGTCATTTGGCGGCGACGCTTTTCAGGGCAGGGGTGGGGAGGCAGGGAGGGAGGATTGGGCTTGGGAAGGGGTCAGAGATGGCGACAGATTCTGCTACCATATTCTGAGCTTCCTCCCTGGCTGGGCAGCCTGATGCAGACCGCCTTGGTTCTGCACCTGCACAAATGCTGATCCAAGGAGACCATTGGGAATACCATGATCTCACATGGGATAAGGGAGCAAATGCTCCCTTACCCCACAGAGGCTCCAGCAGCTGCCTCGATACTCCCACTACACGGTATACTCCCGTTTAGGTGCTGCTGTTCCTCTGGGTGCCAAGACACCGTAGGATTGGGCTGCAAGACTTTTCAGTGGATTCTGGTGTGCTGCCTAGTCTTGACAATGTTTACTTATTACATTCCTCCAAGAAACGCAGGGCAGTGTGCAGAGTTCTTCCCAAACCCACTGTAACCTCACAACAACCTTGTGAGGTAGTATAGGCTGAGCAACAGAGTCTGATGCCCCACACTGCTTCGCTATACTGGCTTGTCTAGATGTGTTTTTTTCTGGTAAGAGAGGGTCTTACAGACCCAAGTTTTACTGAACACTGGCTTACTTCTGAGTAAAATAAACAGTGTTTTCAAGCACCTCTAGACCACATGTCTAAACTACAATGTCCTGCTTCAGTCCTGTTCTGGGCTGCATTGACTTATACTCTGAATACTTTATTCAGCGCCGTCACAAGGTTAGTATGCTACACCAAAAATCAAGGAAAAATGCTAAACTTGACAGCTCATCACACTGGCTGTGCGATTCAACCATAAGCTTCTTAATATGAGGCATTATGGAAAAAAAGCATTTAGTCAAATATAACATTTCATGCCATTCTCCATTTAAAACCTCACAAGATCTGGAAAGCGTCAGAGTGAAAAGCTTTCCAATACTTGTTGAGTTGCTTTTTCAGGGTAAAAAAAAAAAAATTCCATTTAGAGGCACTACAGGCCAAGCTGTTCAGATATTTCTAGACTGGGCTCACTGTTAACATTATAGAACTGAAGCAGATTTCGTTTAAATCGTGGGGGGATTACCTTGGGAGATGATCGCAGATAATCACATTTGGAACAAAGAGTGTTGCTTTTGCAATTTAACTAACATCAGATTCGATGTTGGGATCCACAATGAATTCAGAAAGCCATGAACTTTGGCTTTTGGTCAGAGTCATCCAACTGGGGCTCTTCGACCCCCATGTGTTGAAAATGAGCACCTACTCAAAGTAAAGGCACCCAGGATCGAGTCTGGGGTGTGTGTGTGCTCCACAATCTTTACTACTATCATGTTGTTTTCTTGTTACTTCTTTATTTTATTTTTTGCCTGTACAGCAAAGACTTTCTTTCCCTCCGCCTCCCTCTCCCCCTCTGCCCCCTCCATCTCTTCCCAGTTGCTTTACCTTCAAGGATGATTTGTTTTATTAAACTGACTGTCCCCAGCCTCTGCAGTACATAATAAAAGCCTGACATAGCAGCCTGCCTGCCTTCTGTGTCCTGCAGATACTCATCATAAGTGTCAGGACATACCAAGGTTAGCGGTCACTGGAAGTGTGCTGGCTGGCTCAAGCTTTTGCCAAACACGCTTGGCAGCTGAATGAATGTCATAGAGAATAGAAGGGGAATTACAAAGGTTAGAGAGAAGACAGCCTCGCCTTCTCTTTCTTTCTTTCTTTCTTTCTCCCTCGCCTTCTTTCCTCTTCTTCTATTGGTTTTCTTTTACCCTTTCCTCTTCTGGAGACACACACTGATTTTTCACATATTTCTACAAGGAACATCAGTTGGGACAGAATCATTTATTAGTCCCTTAAAACTTTTTTTATTGTCATGGCTTTTGGGGGGGGGAAGTTGGGTGGGAAGAGCGATTTCTGGCCACCCATGCCTCTGCTTTACTTTCTCTTCCCTGGTGGCATAAGACACTTTTAATTTTATTAATGCAAAGTACTTTGTAAAAAGTTGCATGCGCCACAATTTAACAGAACACCTTTCCTTATTAATCGCAGGCCCTTTAAAAAGCAAAGCTAACCTTTTATGGGTGCAAGCCAGAGGGAGGATTTCCCGCTACACACATACACTACGGAAGCCAATGGGCAACACGGAAGTGGCAGCAGCTTCATCCCCAGATCCCATTCATTGCAGTAGGTCTTGTGCAGGAGAACATCCCATGGGACTGCATTTTAGAACCCTCCACAGCCACAAGCAGCCTCTGGATTTAATTGTGTTTAAATCTAGAAGACTGGGAAAGTCAGGGGGATGTGAAGATCATAGTTGTGTCAAAACTGATCTCCTGGGGAATTGCATTATGTTTTTTTGACTATAAAAGGGCAATAAAATGCTGACTGTAAGAAGACAATGTCAAGGAGAAAAGGGTATTGGTATTTTGGATACTCTTGACTGCTCGCCTTGGAGAGAGAGTTATTCTTGTCACAAACCCTTTTGTCTGCATCTGCTGACTGCTTGCCTGTAGCCAGCAGCATACTTTAACTGTTTTGTCACCTCCTAACATCACACGCATCAGCTGTTGTGCTTTTGTTACGGGTATTGTCAAACTAATCCACTGTGGCTGTTCTAGTGTGCAGTAAATAAAACAGAAACTGCTTCTCAGACAATTCTGCATGAATATTTCAGATGGCTTTTACAACTCTGATTCACAAAATAAAAAGCACACACACACACACACACACACACACACACACACACGCTCAGATGCCTTAAAGCTAATTGCATGTGGCCCCTTCAATTGTTTTGGAGTAGATAATAAAGAGCTGCTCTTTTCTATGCTGGGCTGACTTTTTGAATGCTCCCTGAATTAAAAAGAGCAAGAGAGGCAGAGGCAGAGAGAGTGATCAAAGTTTAAGTTGCCTGATAAAGTGGCTGTGTCTCCCCCTGTTAAATATGAATGTGATGGATTTTCAAACCGAGTTCTTCTTTTATGGCCCAGTAAAGTGAATTTAAATATACAAGGACAGCACTGTCACGTTAAACACATTTGTTGTGAATACATTTTATTTTCAGAAAAGTATATCCTACCAGGTGCCACACTTGGCCTTCAGTTCCAAGTTGCTCTACTGCAATGAAGTCCCTCCGCTTAGCAATGCATGCAAGCCTGGAACTCTTTTGGAAGAGGCTGGGGAGTAATATCAAAGGGAGGGCAATAATGTTTCAAAGAAGTCAAACATTAGGGGGATGTTTTGCAAAGTCATTCAAGGTGGCCCTGCAGTGATGTCACTGGCTCCAAGTCAAGAAAGTCTATTATCGGAATGAAAAAGTATTTTCGTAAGAATTGATGGTTTCCAACAAGTGTGGATTCTGGGAAAGAGAAACTTCTCCCACTCAGAAATGCTTGCCGTAGTCATACAGCTGGATCTTAGGATGGCTGTACAATCCCCTTAGGACAATGACAGTGCCCGAGAAGTAATAAATGGGTGTTTTAGACTGTTCAAGCCCTTCAGATACATAATCCCTGTATGCTTTTTCTTAAATAAAAAAAAAAGAGAGAGTATAAAATAGCAGCTCAAGCTATTGGAATACGGTATCCAGGGAAGGGATCTGTAACGGTGGCATTCCTACTGTGGAGGCAAAATGCTATGTTTCGCAGGAACCTGAGCTTCCCTCCAGAGCCATTTGCAGCTGTGAGAGCTGGCTTGGAGGCTTTGCTCTCCCAGCTGCAAGTGGCTCTGAAAGTGAGGGGAGGTGTAGTGTTTTGTACCCCGAGGAACGCCAGTGTTCTGGAACCCTTCTCCAATGCCATGGTCCTCCCAATCCCCCCTCCCATGCTGCTCTTAGTCTTGAAAGGGAAGCTGCCCTCCCAGGACTAACAGCAAGGAAGCGGGATTTTGTTAGGACTGGTGTGAAAGGAAAGGCCTAAATCCCACCCCCTCTGCGGTCATGATGTTCACTGGATCCATCTGCAGCTGCAACTTGACTTTAAAAAAAATACCCAGTGTTCTTAACATATGTAGTTTGGCCCTTAGTAATTATAGTGTAAAGTAGGTTAGTGTTATTATGCCCCTGCAGACTAAGGGGCTGAATCTGAGAGATTTGGCTTGCGTAAGTCCGCCTCGTGAATTCACAGCAGACGGGATGCTCCACAGGTGAGGCCTCGTGTGGCACATGGTGGGGGCCCATGCTCACATAAGACCCACACCTATACTTTGCCTGCTCTGTTGCTCCCACCATTGCCTGGTGAACCAGAGCTGATGGGGATGGCTACCAATCAATGAAAGGGCACCATCTCCATTTTGCAATTCAAGGATGCAACAGCAGCAGTTGCTCACCACTTTCTTCCTGGACACCGTTTTACAAATCCTGCTTGTTGTCACTTCTCCCTGCCATTGCCCAGAAAGCCCACCAGGACTAGTGAGGACTTACCATGAAGGGGTGGGGAAATGGGTGGCAGCAGCTATGTCCTCTTTTGCGCTGTGACCTGTAGCTAACAGCAGTGAAGAAGAGCTGTCACCCATCCTCTGCCCAGTTCCAGGGCATTCTGAGGGACGGCTGGTGAATGTGTGCATGCTTTCAAAAGTGTAGGGGATGGAGAATCCTCATAAGATTTTTGCCCCAGAACTCTCCAAAAGCTGGAGCCACCACTGATGGCAAAGATGAGATATTTGAGCTGATGTACAATACAGGATGCAATCCTATGCTCACTTTCCTGGGAGTAAGCCCCACTGAACACAATGAGACTTACTTCTGAGTAGACATGCCTAGGATTGTGCCCACAATCTCTTAACCACTATGCTACGCTGGTGGATATGCACAGTGCAGATTATTGAACTGTTTCAGAAAAAAAGGCTACCTTAACATGATCACAGAGTGGTAAGTAAGAAAACAGAAGCCTAGATACAGAAAAGAGAGGAGAAAAAGAGGCAAACAGTTGGAAGTACTTTACCGAGCATTCATTCACCCTTGTGGCACACATGATTCTTTTAAACAAACTCTCCTGTCCCTGCTGTTTGTTAAGTAAATATTGATCAAGGAATGATCTATCTCCTGACAGCAGTGACACAGGCTGGGGACTTGTACTACAGACAGAGTGGACTTAAACAGATAAACTTGAGCGCTTGAGATAAAGATGAGACCTCTTTTCCCCTTCCAAGTACATCCAACATTTCTCTTTTTCAGTGAACATTTTTGTAAAAAAAACCAAAACCTAAATACACAGAGAAACATTTTCTGCCCACAGATATGTGGGATGGGTATCCCAAAAGCCGGGTTCATAGGCCCACTAAGTTAAAGTACTGCAATTTAAAGCTGATTTAGGCCACAAGATCAAGTCAGCTTAAAATCATTTTTTGACCCTTTTAATTGGTTTGTAGATCAGCTGGAAGGTGGCTTGTATGCTTTTCCTTCTTACTCATAAAGTTATCATGAATTCCTATATGATAGAAGGAATCATAGCTTGGATGCTTTCTCTTGAAATACATGTAGCTGCTATAAAAAATGGCACAGCAGGAAGATATGAATTAAAACCCTTGCACTGCAATAATCTGGCACTCTCTTCATTATTCAACTAAGGGCCCCATCCTATCCAACTTTCCAGTGCCAATGTAGCCTCAGTACAGTCCCAAGGTAAGGAAACAAATGTTCCCTTACCTTGAGGAGGTCTCTGGGACGGTCCCCTCCCCTCCCACTGCAGGATGCAGAGCACACCCTGTTGGCAAAGCTGCATCAGCACTGGAAAGCTGGACAGGATTGGGCTCTGAAACATTCAGGCAGCTGTGTAACAACCCCATCAACGACAGCGATGGAGCTTCCATTTCTCCAACTTCTTTGAACAACTATAGCCCAGTTACCCTCATCCTGCAGCAATGTTTGCCATCACAACGCAGGCCGCAATCTGGCATTTCAAGCAAAAATGCCCCATCTCAAAAAACAATGAATCAAAAGACTAGTTTAGCCTTGCCTTCATAAATTCAGGGGATCTAACTGTATGGTCCACCCCTGAAGGCCGATGTATCCAGATGGGATTATTGAGGGCTGTGGGGGATTTTCCCATTGCCAACTCATCCAAAGCTCTGGTCAACCTCTGGGACAAAAAACTAACCAGAGCTATGGATCAGATTGCTCCCATGTGACATCTGCCTCATTGTAGAGCTATGGTGGCCCCTTGGTTTATTCAGGAGCTGCACACAATAAAATTGATGGGCAGATGTCTTAAGTAATGGAGGTGGAAAACCTGTGCAAGTTTGACCGAAATGGGTTAGAGCCCATATTAGTGCCTACTCTGTGGCATGATAGCAGCAAAAAAGGTTTTTTCTTCCTGTGTGGGGAACCGTCCAGCTGGGCTTTTGTTCCAGGCTTGCTCCACCTGAACCCCCCCCAAAATGAGAAAGATTATTTGGTTCCTCGCTTTGATGAATTTGCCAGGCACTTCATAGATAAAATCACCTGCATCTGTCATTACTTGGACTCTACATTAAGGGTATTTGTCACTGTCCCTATGACATCTGTTGGTCCTGTTATTTTGGATTCTTTTCAGTTGGTGCAACCTGAGGATGTGGACAGGACCCTTTGGACTGGGAGGCTATCTGCTTCTCCGCTTGACCCTTGCCTGGCTTTGCTTATGAGATCTGCACTGGAGGGACTGATCAATGAGGACGAGGTGGGTGGTAAATTCATCTCTGGTGGAGGGGGTGCTGCCAGCAGTGTTAAAGCTGGCAGTGGTTTGCTCCTTCCTGAAAGAACCCAACCTAGATTCCACAGTACTAGATAATTTTCAGCCATTCTGTAACTTCCAGTTTCTGGGCAAGGTGGTGGAGTGGGTGGTATTGTCCCAACTCCAGAGTGTCCTGGATGAAACAAGTTATCTCATCGGCTTTTAGCACCATAGATCATGGGGTCCTTCTCAAGCAGTTGGCTGAGTTGGTGCTTGGGGGCAGCACACTGTGGTGGGTTAGCTCCTTGGCTGACAGATCCCAGAGGGTGGGGCCTGGGTGACCACTTGTTATGTAGGGTGCCACAAGGTTCTGTCCTCCATGCCATCTCTGCATGAAACCTATGGGAAAGATCAAGTGTTTGGACTTGGATGTCATCAATATGCACCTGACACCCAGTTCAATCTCACCTTTCCACCAGATACTGGGGAGGCTGCTGAGGTTTTGGAGCACAGCCTGGACGTGGGTTGGAACTGGATGTGGGCTAGCAAGCTAAAATTACATCCAGGCCAAATAGAGGTCCTCTTGGGTTAGAAATCCATGATGCGGCTATCAGACTTTCACTTGTTCTGAATGGGTTCATACTTCCTCTGTAGGAGCAGGTTCTCAGCTTGGGCATGCTCCTGGATTGATGGGTGTCAGTGGTGACCAGGGAAATTTTTGCCCAGGTTTTGCTGGTGTGCTAGCCACAGCAGTATCTGAGTATTTCAGACCTGACCACAGTGGCCCTGCCGACATCGAGGATTGATTACTGCAACACACACAGCATGGGACTGCCCTTGAAAATTCTTGCTCCAGGGGCTACACCAGCTGCCAGTTTGCTCCGGGGCACAATGTAAGGTGCTGATTTTTTTCTTCTAAAGGGCTTCAGACCAGGATATCTAAAGGACTGTCTTCTTCCATATGTAATGATCGAATATTCAGCACAGTCAAGTTATAATGCCTTGCTTTCCTGGACTGCACCACTTTCAGGCTGCAAGTGGGAGCATACAGGGAACTAGCATACTTCTAGCTTAAACTTTGTCCCCAACACATTAGTTTTGATTTTTCAGGATTTTTTTAAAAATTTGGTGGTATTTAAATCACCCCTTCAGTCCCCACAACACAGCGTGTTTGATTATGTGCTGAGTTATCATGACCAGGGGTACCTTCATCATGTGATTTATTATGAATCAATTACACAAACAGATGCTTTTATTTGGTTCCTGTGTATATTTATTGTTGTCCCCTATCAAAAAAGGATGGCACAGGGCTGATAAGGGTGTTACTAGAGGGGAGCAAGACAATTATAGGGGGTGGGTGCAACAAAGACACGAAAGACAGCAATCAACATATGGTCAACCCCTCATCTCTAAAATGATATGGTCAATGAGGGTGAGCTGTATTAAGAGGCAACCGAGATGAGCAAGGGATTTGGAGGGCTTTCCCTACTGGGAAAAGCTAAAAACTTTGGGACTTTTTTGTTCGAATTAAAAAAAATTCCAGCTAAGGGTGGAGCAAGACATCTGGAGCAAGGCTTGTAAAATTATGTATAGTGTGGAGGAAGTGGACAGAGATAAGTTTTTTCTCCCCTTCTCGTAACACTGGAATTCAGAGTCATGCAATGAAAGTGGCAGGAGGTTTAGGACAGACCAAATAAATTACTACTTCACATGGCACAGAATTAACTAGAGTTTATTCCTACCAGTGATGGCCACTGACTTAGATGGCTTTAAAGGGAAATTAGACCAATTGATAAGAGTGCAAGGCTGCAATCCTATGCACACTTACATGGGACTAAGCACCATGGCACATAATGGGATTTACTTCTGAGCAAACATGCAAAGGATTGCATTGGAGGTCTATCAATTACTGTTACGCCTCAACAGCTACACTAAACCTTCATGATTACAGACCAAAAAGGTGCTGTTGCATTTTGGCCCTGCCAGTGGGCTGGACACGGTTGAAAACAGGTTGTTAGACTAACAGCACAATCCTAATGTTGTGCTGAGCCAGCACAGGGTCTGCGCCAGCTTTGAGTGTCACAAATGATATGTTTATGCCAGGCAGCGCAGGGGATGGGAGAAAGTGGTGAGAGGGAGTTTTGGAGGCAGGGAGGGGGCATTTCTGGGCAGGAGGAGAAGGGCCCTCCAAAATCTCATCCCATTCGCTTCCAGAGACCTCTGACTCTCAGGAAAGGCTTCATGGAATGTGCAGGGGGATGCTGTAGAAAGAAGGGTGTGAAGACATTTCCTTGTGAGAGCTTTCTGCTGCTTGCAGAAGGATCGGGTGCAAGACAGAAGGGATTCAAGAAAAGAAATCAAGATCCAATACAAGAATCTTTTAACAACCAAATTAACAACTTAGGAAACCTGTATGCTGTAGCAAAGAAATCTGAAGACTTTTTTTACAGGCAACTCTCATGGGCTGTCCCCTTTCCTTCCTTATAAGCTTTTCCCGGATGTTGTGTTAAAATTTAGCTTCATTTCCAGAGCTGTGCTAGCTCTCCTGTGTCTAGAGACTTTCCAAGCAAAGTATGCTGTTGGAATGAGATACTGTGTCACATTACTAATGTACCCAGAGTAAACACACTTGTAGGAAACAGCTACAGTTCAAGGCTAGCTTTTTTGTGGAAAAAAAAATAGATGTTTCATCAGTCTTAGCACAAGAACTAACAGCAATAACACCGTGTCTCATATTTTACCAAGCTTCAAAAGAACAATGTCCCATTGAGTGAAATTCAGTAGCATTCTGTAAACATTAATTTAAGGAAATCAATAAGCTCTGTGAGCTAAAGGCATATTACAAGATAAACTGGCTGGAGCGCTAGTTGGTCAAACAGATTTTAGTTTTCTCGGCTAGATAAAGATGGTTTCAAAATGGAGCCAACGTGTCGCAACCAAGGTTTGAAAGCTATGTGGCCTTCAAACAGTCTGCTTGTTCCTACTACAAAGCTGGACAAACATACTTTAAATATGATAAGACTAGGCCAAAACTGTTTTTGCTTAGCAGCTTTATACAAGAGTCAGATTGTTAGGTGACGCTTCTCATCACAACAAGCAAATTCAAGACACCAAAGAGCTCAAGGGGTCCATATGCCTTGAGAGGTTATAATTCCAACAAGAGATCCTATATATATATATATACGGTATATTCCCATCCTTTTTAGAGGCCTCTGATCCCAAATCTATGAGAGAGC
>JAJKFI010000008.1:14040955-14055820 GCA_029204185.1 Lerista edwardsae
TAATAATAATAATAATAATAATAATAATAATAATAATAATAATAATAATAATAATGTATGAGAAAAATCTCAGCTTGGGTCAGACTTGGCAACTCCAACTGTATCGCTTCTAGCTCTATAGCTAGAGGTGTAAGTTTGATAATAAAATAAAAGCACACAACATTGCTTTCTGCACTTCTCTTTTTTGTAAGAACAAAAACAAAAAAACCCAAAACATGTGAAAAATAAACTGGGAAATCTGCAATAACAATAACAAAAATAATAATAACCATAACAATGATGATGATGATGATGATGATGGGCTGGACTGGGGGTGCATGGGTAATGACTTTGGCTGAAATTTGCTGACACTACACCCACCTAGTACACTTTTAAAGCAAATATAATTTATAAAAATATAATTTATAAAAAAAAACTTGGAATTAAAACCCGTAACACTGCTTTCTGCACTTTTCCCCCTGGGGGGGGGGGAATGAAATCTGCAAAAATATAAAACGGGTTTAAGAATGCCTCCAGCATAAAGAACAGCTAATCAAGCTAAAACACTACTATTCTTATATACATAGTACAGGCAGGCCCCCATATCCACGGTTCGGTTATCTGCGAATTCTTCCCGCCCCCCCCCATGTCCATTATGGTACCGTTTTCTTTCTGCAGCAGCACTTGCAGTGTGAATGTTTCTTGCTGAACTGAAGATCTGAACTTGCAGGCAACTAGCCTGTACACTACAGAGAGACTAACAGGAAGCTGGAACGTTGGTTCATCAGTTCAGCAAGAGTGTTTAGGCAAGAAGCACTTGCACTGCAAGCATTACTATGGAATTTAAAAGGTACTGTAACGGCTGTGCAGGGGGACACCTCCACTATTTATACAAGGTTCCTCCATATCTGTGGTTTCCGTGTGTGTGTGTGGGGGGGGGGAAATGGAACCCCCGTGAATATGGGAGACCACCTATTTATGGAAAAAATGACACCAACTACCATCCCGCTATGGTACCTGGAAACCAGGCATTAGATAATGCCAGTCCTCCTTTGGGCTGCCACCCACAGCTATAGTGGCAGCAGTGAAGGACTCTTGCTCATCCAGGCAATTACGCAGGAACACTTGCAGCAAACCAGCTTCTTTTTTTCCCTGGCACCATTTTATAACTCCCCAATTCTCCAACCTCCAATGCTGACTCATGGGATGTGTGGGACATCTGGGATTAGTGCAATAGTAATGGGGGGCGACGACGGGAGGAGCCCTCTGCTGCTCCCCACTGTCTCCTAGTAAGCCCAGAGCCCAACCCAACAGCGAGGCTTACTGAGAGGCAGTGAGAGCAGCATTTGGCTCTTCTCTTTCTTCTCCAGCCCTACTTAACAATTCCCACTGATGCTATAGGCATCAATACAGAACCATGGGACTGGTCATTTGGTAATTTCAAAGTGGCACGAAGGGAAGTATAAGTTGGTCCACTTCAGCTGTGCCTGCACAGTTGCCTGGGAAGCATCCCTATGAGTGCTGACGCAGCAGGCAGAAATAGGCAGCAAGTGGGTGCTCATTGCCTCAGGGATTAACCACCAGGCCCAGCACACTGGTGGATGCAACCCAATTACATTCATGTGAGCACCCCAACACCTCCCCCCCCAACACAGTTTTATTGCAGTGCAATAACGCATTGCAGTCCATTTAAGATATTTACCACCTCAGGAAGTGCTAGCCCCACAGAAGAATTCAAGAATAGTAGTAAGAAAGGAGCTTCCTTCTGAAGTGCACAAACACATCACGTAGTGCAGGTTTCCAAGAATCCCAACTACCATCTGGTACGGCAGACCAGTTTTATTATCCCCGGTGTCACAGATGGGATGGGGTGGCTCCTGAAGGATAGTAGCCTACCTAACACCACCCAGCTTGTTTCTAGCAAAGCCAAACAACACACATGCTTTACTACTACACCAGTTTTCACCATTCCAGAATTAACCTTTTTTAAAAGATGAATTTCTAACACTCACGATTTTGGAGAGATGCATTTTAAAATCCAAGGACAACTTTCAGAGAAAAAGAGAAGCCCATATTAATCATTTCCCCACCTCTCTCAATAGTTAAGGGTGCAGTCCTTACCTGAGCTGGAATAGGCAAGATGTCTGGCATGCGCCGTATCCAGTGCAGGTTAAGAGGTTGCTGGTGCCTCCACAGGGCAAAGGAATATTTGTCCCCTTATCCAGGGATAGGAGCAGGCCTTCCCTATGGGGCAGCTCGGATCAAGTCTGAGAAGGCCACAGTGGCCCAAATTGGAGCTGCACGGTCCAGGAATGGGGTTTGGATGCGGCCTAACAACCTCATCCAGGCTCCTCCCCTTTATCTAGGCTGCCCCGCCCACAGGGCCACCCTCCCCCTGCTCCAATTTGCCCCCCTCCTGCCTCCCCCCACCCAGAAAAGGCTGGACTCAGCCAGCGAAGGGGCAGCTGCCTGCACTTGCCCTGTACCAGTGTGGCATGTGCACAACAGAGTAGGGCCAACGGAAATGCATTGGCCCAAGGGGTCGGGATTGCTCTGCCAGTCATATATCATTTTTCCTAAGTCTCTTTCAGATTTTAATTTAATTTTCAATATCAGAGAAAAAGTACAGCTCCTCCAGCTTCTGCTAATTCTCAAAAGATAAACTCAAGACCTCCGCTTATTAAAGACCAATTGAAAAATTAATATCCGAGCCCTGTTTCTTTGTAACCGCTGCCCAATTTGGTGTCCCTTGGGCTGAGCACATTTTACACCACCTTCTTATATCCTTATAAACAATATACAGTATAGTAGTTTAAATGCAGAAGAGGCTCAGACATGGGCAGCCCAATGCAGAACTGCCTGGCTGCCGCGGGCACAGCAGTAGCCAAAAGGCTACTGCTGCATCCAGGTAGCCGCTGGGGTAGCCAAAGGGAATGTTTGTCTCCTTCCCTCAGAAAAAGCCCAGCTGCCTGCAATGGGATTCCTTGGCTCACCGCTGGCTATTTTGCCAGCGGTGATTTGAGCATCCCCCCCCCTCGTGAGGCCGCCCCTCGCCCTGCCCAGGAACTCTGTCCCACCCTGCCCCAAATCCCCGCAACACCGGTGAGGCAAACGGCACCTTACCTCTTGCTGACATTGCATTGCTGCCTCCAGGCGTTGAGGGGCTGGGGGTGCTGCAGCTTACCGCCTGCGCTGCATGTGCCTTAGGGCTCATTTATAGCATGAGTGGTATGCTCATACCGCTTGCGCTGAAGGCTCGGGATTGAGCCCTGAGTGATCTATCCACTTAAGCTATTCTTAAGTAAATGTTATTCAGGAGTATATTATCAAATATGTTTTCAAGCCTATCTTTATACTGATTATTTGTAATGACTGGCAAAATGCACAGGATGATTTATTTTAATTTCTACACAAGGCAACATTTATTTGCACAAGAGCACCCATTGGTCCAAGATGGGTGATTTAAGTCCAAATCAAAGTCCAAAGTCATCCACTGGACCAAGGTGCGTTTCAAGCACTGTCTGTGGCACTGGCAAATAATGGAACCCTCCATGAAGCAATTTTTCCAATCATGCGAGATGGTTTTTCAAATGGAGATATCGAGGTACTATGTCTTATCAACAATTACATTGTACTAGTTTTGGGTTTTCATAAATTTCCTCCAAGTTAAACCATTTTGTAAAATAGCAGAGATGGAAGGTGAAAAACCAAGGATTGAACTGCAGTATTTATTCTTCTGTCATATAGGAAAAACTAGGTTTGGTTTAAACTGATTTCATCTCACTGATGCCAACAACCCTGGCCAACAATTCAAGCTCGGCATTCCCAGCACTCAAGAACTCTGTGCTTTAGCGGAATAACAAACGCAGTGGAAAATGTACAGTTGCAGTGAGATGAGACCCGCATGGTCTCCCCATCACTTTCTAACGATCCTTCAGTGTTTTGATCAGAAGAATTTGTTCTCCTGGGTCCCAACCAAAATACTGAGCTGTGGCTCATTTGGAAAAACTCACAATTTTAAATACCAACTTTAAAAAAAACATCAGAAAGGTCCATCCAAAAACACCAAAAGTCAGACTATCAAAATTCTAGGGCTGCAATCATTAAACCAGCTAATTGGTTAGAGCCAAGATTTTCACATTTTTCATCTCACAGCACACTGGCAAGACACTAAAATGGTCAAAGCATCAGATTTTCAGCAATTGACAAGGCACACTGTGCTAACAGTTGGGGGGGGGGCTCACATCCCCCAATGGCCCTACTAATAAATGACCCTTTCCCAAATTCCCATGGCACACCTGAGGCCCATTCATGGCACACCAGAGTGCCAAGGCACAGTGGTTGAAAATGGCTGGGTTAGAGTAATCCATTTAAAAATTTTTAAATTAACTAAAACATGCAGCATGCTGCTTAATCACATATTTAACACACATATTTTAACTTTCGCATGAGAGAGAGAGAGAGAGAGAGAGAGAGAGAGAGAGAGAAATATGACTTCAATTCAAAAAGGGTGCATTTTTAGTTACTTATGATTAATCTTCTAATTAAAATCAGGGATAACTTTAGTGTGAACTTGGTCCCTACTATCTGCACTACCTTAAACAGAAGTAGCATTTTCCCCTCACTCATCTACAATGGCATGATTACTGTTCCAAGATGGTGCCTACTACAACATATACATGCATTATGTGAAAAGAAAAAAATGAATGCTTTTTTCTTCAAGGCTATTGTTTTAGCCATAACCAACATTTAATTGATCAATGACTACGATTGCAATTCTACACACATTTATCAGGGAGTAAGCCCCATTAACACTCAACAGAGCTTACTTCCAAGTAGGCATGTACAAGATTGCATAGTAAGATTAATTGGGTGACAGGGCTAAAAAGATGCAGATTGAAAAACAATTACTAGTAGAATGTCCAAACAACTGTGTATTGGATTCTTGAAATTCTGAAATTGTATCTGGATACTAGAAAGCAGGAGATCCAGAAGATCAAATGATCAGTACATGAAAATCAGCCACGACTTTATTGCAAGTTAATAACTAGTAGAATAATTTTATGACTAATGGGCAGGGCTTGTGTGGTGGTACAACCCCCATCTGATGGGCAGAAAATTAGAGATGAGAATAACATCAGACAACATTTATAAACTAAACAATTGGCTATGGGGAAAAGCATGTTCTTCAGCCTTTTCATGCAAATAGAATGAGAAATAGAGTTCTTATACACTGTAGAACATTGCAGATATCTTGAATCTTAAATGAAGTAGAAGCACATTGTGATTTTACAAATCAGCAATTGCATGAGTAGCATTTTCCCTGTCCACAATTAAGCAGTGCTTTATAAAACATTCTCAGCAAAATAAGACTAGGGGTCTGTGTGCAAGAATGTGTATGTGTGTGTGTGTGTGTGTGTGTGTGTGTGTGTGTGTAAATAAAATTTATAAGAATCACAACTTAACCAACAAAACAGGGAGAGAAATGGACAGAATTTGTGGTGAAAATGACGCACTCTGTAGTCAGAAAACTGAGTAGTCAATATAAGTTGTTGATATAACTATGCACACATTTATTTGCATATCTACACCCCATTTAATTTGGAGGGGCACAATTTGTGTATTTACAATTTTCTTCATATTGCTGAGGATAAAGGAAGAACTGGAAACACTTAAGTCACTGGGGGAGAAGGACAGAGGGACAAGGATCAAGGCTCCATGGAGAGAGAGAGAGAGAGAGAGAGCCCAGTGCTCACCTTTCACAGTACAGTGAATGAAAAAACAGGGTTATGGCAGGCTTGTTGTCTACGCTCCCCCCCCCCTAATTTTCAGAATGTATTAGAAAGACAGAAACTAGGAGTTAAAGGGTAGATGCTTGCAGTTGTGACCCAAGACACAACACTCATATCTGTTTAGCCTTCCAAGCATTAAACCTCAGAGCAATTTTGGACAGTAAAGTATGCATGAAAGCAGGGTGCAGAGAGTCACACTTGCTATATTCACATATCATTAATGTCCAAAGCCACCCTTCCTCTTTCTTGTTTAAAGTTCCAAAGACAAGCAAATACCCCAGCACTGTCACCGGCCATGAGCAGTGCTTTGACTACAGAAGGAAATGGCCCCCTGTGTTTTGTGACTGCATCTTAATTACTGTTTTAAGTAGGTTATGGCTACTTAAACTAAAACTGGAGGAACAGCGAAAACACAGGGCTTTGGGAATTTCATTAAGGCCGCCCCTACATTTTCTCCCAAAACTCTGGTTGTGAGAGAAGTCCCTCACATTGCCTACTGTAGGCTCTAACAGGACACTTAGCAAGGAAGTCAATATTGAGTGTTTCTCCCTTCCTCTTACCCACTCCCAACATCCATGAGACCAAGAAACTTATTTCTTCTTCAGTGAGTGTTTACATTCTAGGTGTCACTGAAGATATTAAATGCCACCAATAGGGGCCATATTCTACAAACTGACGAGACAGTAACCATAAATGTTTGTGCTCATGAATGTGGGAAATGAAGATGGCTCTCTCCCTCGCCTCAAAAGTGGATAAAAAGGGGGGGGGGAACGAAATCCAGAAAGCTCAGGCTGGGTTAGAAGAGGTTAAACCCACTCCTCTGCTTCCTCCAATTTCCCTCACAATTCTTTTAAGGGAGACTTGTGAGCTCAGGACATCTGGAGTTCAGGAAAACAGGGAAGAACTGGGAAGATGAATAAAGGCTCATCATACCACACAAAAGAACAGAGCGAAAAGAAGCCTGGGTTTGGGCATTCTTGTCTGGCAAAGCAGGCAGGCAGGCAGGCTAATGAAGCATTTGCAATATGGGATGTATGCCAGCGTAACAAAGAAGATGTGCATCAGCTCTGCAGATGTGCCAAAGCCCCCAGAGCAAAATAAATGACATAATCACCATCAGTGTCACAGGCCAGACTGTACACAAGGTGACATGGGAGGGAATAAATAAGAGTCTTTAGAGGCATCTAGTGCACACATGGGAAGAAATACCCATTCCTCACTATGGCCACTACCAGAAGCTGGAGGCATAACAGGAATGGCAAGCAAAGGAAATCTTGAAATCAGGCAAGGATGACACAGGAAAGGGTGTACTTTTTCCTTAGCCTCTTGTTGGTTTCTTAATCCCCTTTGCCCCTCAATGAACACAACGTAAAATGTCAGCAGACTTCGGCACTGTTTGCCAAGTTCTTTACAAAGGGCGGCAGGAGGAGGAGAAGGAAGGGAATGAAGTATTAGGAAATAATTGCCATATCTCACACATAATGAAAGATCTCATTTATATATGCTGCTGTTGTCCAAACAGTCTTTAAATTAACCATTTCCCCAACGTTGAAAATTTGAATACATTAAATTCATTTCTTAGAAACTATATCAGGAAAATATGTAGAACACACTGCATATTCAGCACAGCAATCCCGTTTCACGTATCAACCATGACATAAACTCTGGGCCCAGGATTCCCAAAGTTCTGCGTTGGAACCATTTAAGACTTTGCAGGGGCAGGGCTATGGCAGTGATGCAATCCCCAGGATTGTGCTGCTTCCTGGACGGAAGGGTTTTTAAAAACTTATCTACAGCTAATGCCGGCCTCCAGGGGCTGTGAAGAGGCCTGTGGATGCCTCCAATTAACTGAAAATAGATTGGCAACCCTTAAGGGGCGAGGGCTGAGTGCTTCCCTGGCTGGTGGGTTGCGACCAGTTTGGGAACCACTGTACTGGGCAATTGTGACGGGCAGTCCAATCCAGCACACATTCCCCTGAGCCAATGCATCAGCACAGCTTGTTCTGCGTCCTGTGAGGGAATTTTGTAGGCAATAGGTCTCCCTGAGCAGTTACCCCTGCTAACTGGGCAAGAGGCACTTTTTCCAGTGGTGTTCCTCTTATATTTAGCAGGGGGAGAGTAATTGTCCCTCATCACCCCTGCGCAGTCTTTCTAGTGGCTGGTGCTGGCGGGCTGCCTTTTTTTTTTTTAGATTGTGAGCCCTTTTGGGACAGGGAGCCATTTAACTTTATTATTACTATTTGCCTGTAAACCGCTTTGTGAACTTCGTGTTGAAAAGCGGTATATAAGTACCTGTGGACTGACTGACTGAGGTAAGGCAACATTTATCTCAGGGTAAGCCCCAACAGCCACATTGGGGCAACCTGGACCTGTGCTAACTCAATCAAAGGGGGAAGTCTGCATTGCTCCGTGTTGGTGGATGTGGCCTCGGAAGAGGGCTTGAGTGCTGCTGACCCCCAAGGCTCAATCTGCCCACCCTCTGCACCCATTGTTGCCCTCCCCCACACCATTTCACCCCTGCCCCTCCCCACTCCTGCGCAGCTTGGTGCAGAACTCACTGCATTCAGGATGTGCTACTCCTAGTGTGGGCCGGTGCGGGCCTTCCCACCAGCACTGCTGTGCCATTGGAAGGTGCTTTATGGTACTTTTGCAGTGGCTAGCACTGGTGCAGCACACGTCGGCTAGAACTGGGCCCTTACTGTATTTAATATGGGAAGGCTCAATGAAATACAGGCGCTTCGAAGCATCACCAATTTCAAGCATATCTCCAAGTGAAAGATAAAAATGCTTAACTTTATCTGGATTGTGGTCCTTATTTATATAGCATGAAAGCAGCATTTAACCTGAGACTCATCCTGAATCTCCAGAATTACACAGGATACACATTCAAGCTTTAGAGAACAATCAACTGGCACAGTGGCAGCATCATGGTTAAGAGCATGAACTATGATTGCCAATTCAAATCTGTGGCCATCCATTAACTTGCTGGATGACCTTAGCCAGGCCATTATCTATTCACCTCAGTTCCTTATCTGCAGTATGGGGAAAATACTGATATATCTTACAGTGCTGTTCAATGGGCTCTGGGATAATATATTGGAGGCACTTAGGTAGTATTATAATTATACAACTTGTCAACAGCTGCTCCCAGGATAGAATTTTACACCAAAAGCTTTGTTAACATGCAAACAGCTCTTCTGATGCTGGCTTGAGACAGCCAGCCTATGGTCCCAATCCCCCAAACAATTCATTGTCTGCGAGACTTCGAATCTAAATAAATCTGCTCGTGTTATGTAACCATTGCAAGACACGGTTGTCCAGGAGGAGACTCTGAGCGAAGCTCTTTGCTTCACCAACAGTCATTTCATTGCATCTGATGAAAAATTCATCAGAATAACTTAAAAATTTTATGATCTCTTTTACACAATTGTGTTCACTGTGCCTGCTTCACCTTTTTAACTACAGTAAACCTGTTGCAAAGGTCTTGCATAATATTTTTTTCATCATTACAACAGTGTTCTTGGTGGCTTAGCTGGTTTTCTTAATGTGCTGTAAGAGGCTGTGGTACTTTTCATAGGTGCTTTCCTAACACGATGATACTTTGAGCCTTACACAGGAAACATTTAAAATTCTATATCCTATAAAGAAATCCAGCCTTTCTGACTTAATGCATAGATTGTCCAGTAGATAACAATTGGATCTTTTTCTCCCAAATGCCTTTAAATTAATCACCTTTTTATAGTCATTTTAATTAAATAGGCAGTGTTTGGTTGAGCGTGCTTTCCATACATCTTCTGCCTGAGTCTTTGCTTACTGTATCATCTGGGAAAACAGCAAAACATGTATATCATTTTGTTCTTGTTGTTCTACAAAGTCTAATAATTATGCCACAGACGATGCTAAATTAATTACAGAAGGTAAAACAATATTAATAATCTGCTCGGCAAACTACAGCTTCTTTGCCTTTGATAGATATTATTAGGCTATTACAATTTTAATTAGGCACACATTTCTCTTGGAGACTGAAACGGCAAAGCATTTACCATCGATAGCTTTTATCAGTTCAACAGAATGGTTTGCTCTATATGATGGGGTGGTGGTGGAGAAATTGCCTTTTTTAAAAAGGGAGAAAATTAAAGAGCCTATCTCCTGTTTCCTCAGTTACTTAGCTATACTGTAGTTGCTTAGTCAAATTTTGGTTGCACAAAGTAGCAACTTTGATCCTATTTGTTTATTGATTATAGGAGCTAGCCCCACACTGAGAAAACGAGTTTTACATCTTCCCATACAGAACCATTTTCGTGTCAATATGTCCTGGAAGCTAGTTACAATCCAGGAAGCTAACTCAATGGAAGACCATACAATTTTACGTTGCTATTGACATTTCACCACAATGGAAGTTAAAACGAATGTTGAGTTTCCTCTCAGTGAAACTCCTGAAGACTTTTAAGGGAAATCAGAGTTCAGGAAGGCTAAATTTGTTGGGGGCAGTGGAAGGAGGAGAGATTATATATCTTAGTTAGTAAAACAGTTCCCCTCAGACAAACAAAAAGGTCCATTATTACTTCAGCCATTACTATTTTTGAAAGTGAAACATACTATTACATACCTATAATTCATAGCCTAATATTTCCCATAAAATTCCTATTGTGCTTTTTGAAAACCGAATCCTTCTCATGTGCTGCGGAAGGTTGCTGTGGATGTAAAAACTAACTTAGCTTTCTAATACAATCTTTCCATCTCGCTATGGGACATTTTTTTTCTGACAAATGTATACCTGTATATTAAAAAAAATTAATAGTATTATCACAGCTGTGCTCTAAATGATTTTTTTCCCCAAGGCACAGTAAATCTTCCTTCAAATTAGGGCATAATCCTAACCTGGTTAGGCCTGTAGAAGTCCCTTGTGCGGGCCCAAGAGTGTTACAAATGCACCAGAAAGCATGTTTGCACCACTCTCGGAGTAAGGGAGGATCGGGCACATCTTTTCTCCGTCCTCCTTGACTCTGACAGTGGTCCAAACACACTTTATGGTGCATTTGAGACACTCCTAGCCTGATACAAGGGACTTCTGATAGCCTAACTCCAGGTTAGGATTGCGCCTTTAATAAACCTATGTTTTATGGCAGCATAGAGCACCATACCTGTCTGCCTTTTCACAATTGGTAAGATGGTCAGTGAAATAAAAGAGAAAGTGTTTTTACATAATTATAAAACTTTTTGTGTTTTCCGACAGGGGGGAAGCTATTAAAGTTTCTGGAGAATTAGTAGAATAGCTCTGTGGAGTGTACATAAAGAAAGGTAGTTCTGAAAAGGTTTGTCAGAACTTTTTGAGCCCATTTAATCCGCAGATAGTGGAAATACAATGATAGGTTCCAAGAGAATGCGGCAATCACCACCTGCAGCTGTTAGAAGAGAGCTTGCTCTCTGCTCCTATTGATAACCCTTTGTGGAGTGAAGAAAAAGAGCTGAAGGAAGGAGAACTGAAGGTCAGACAATAGACATTGCTACACATACTGTCTCTGAACTTTCCTCATCTCTGAAGGACAATTAATTATCAAAGCCTTTGGGGTAGGTCGAAGCAAGAGAAAACCTAGGCTGGCCCAGCACTCCAGTCACTCGCTCTCGTGTTTGTTAAATGGCTGTGCCTGTTGGGGAGTCCGAACGGCAGCCACCAAAATAGCCAATAGATCATGGAGGGGTGGGGTCGGCGTGTGTGTGTGTGTGGGGGGGGGAGCCAACGTTTTTAAAAAAATGTGTGCCCGTCCATGTATAATTCTATCATCACTGTGAAAACTATCCACACACAAAACATAAGGACAATTTCTCTCCCCTCCCCCCCCGAAAAAGCCACAGGGTAGGTTACAGTCAGAAAACGGCCTCACAGTGGTGTGTTAAAAAGGATGGTCCTTTTCTCGCCCCCCCCTCCACCAAATCACTTCACAGAGGCAGAAAAACAGAAAAAACACAAAAGAGTTTGAGACTTTTTCTCCTACATTAAATAGAGTAACTGATAAGGTCAGACACATGATACCTAAAGACATGAATCTGTGAACTCTTGAAGTCAAAGGACCTCTCTGTGCAAAGGAACAATCTTTCAAAGGAAACAGATCACAAAACTCCACTGAATCCTCTTTAAACTTTATGAAGCAGGAGGAGAAAAAGCTCTAAGTAGGGAAGCTTGACAGAAGAGCCTTGAACTATTTTCTGAAGGAAAGATGAGACCCTCACTAGGCTGCCACAAAACATCTTTTTTTTTTCTAAAGGCTCTTCTGAACTTTGATATGTGCCAAGACACCACTATTGAAAGCTGTATAATTATGTGCTATAACCACTGTAGAAAATGCTTTGTTCACCTCAACAAAGAACAATAAGCAAAGTAAAGTGACATTACACTGTATCTCTTTCTTTAAGAACGTTGAGAGAGGTCATGGAGCATTATAACTAATAGAGCTGTTGAGTAAGGAGGTTTTAAAACTCGATCTTGCTGTGCTTAAATGTAACCCAATGGGGAAAAAAAAGCAACGGGAGCTATAAAAATCTAATGACATTAAATCAAATAGGCTATACATCATTTGGGGTCTGCTTCATTGTAGTGATGAACACCTTGAATCCAAGGGGGATAAATAGCAAAATGAGAGGTTCGTCACTCAAAACCTTTACGAGGTTTAACAAAAATTATGATACCTTCAATTGCCATGCCTGGTTGAGCCGCAGAAGACCTTGATTAAATAGGAGCAATTAAAAGCAACACTTACAGCTAGTTGCAAACTTGTTACAAACTTGCTTAATACCTGCATAACTTTTCAACCTACAGTAAATATTACCCGTGATAACTAGTTTCCTGAAAAATGTTCTCATACTTTAAAAATTATTGGTATTGCTTAAAATGCCAAGAGACAGCTGCAACATCTCTCAACATGCATGTATTTTTAATGGAAGCTGTAGGAGCAAAAATCTACAAAGACTCCAATTCTGCCGTTTTTCTTTACATGGATGTTGGCAGTAATTATCTTTCCAGCAATACTTATTCTCAGACTGCAACACAAGTTTTATGTTCCCCTGCAGCAGATCACAGAAATTAAGTCCTCTGAATAGTAATAAAAAAATGCTTAGAGAAAAAAAAAAAAGACTGTTGTCAAACGTCTTAAAAGCACACAGAGCCAGTGAATGGCCTTTTCAACAAATGACGCAGATAAGGGTTCCTGGGAGCACAGTGCAAATTAAGATTCTATGTTTCCTCTAATGCAGCTGCATCAAACTCACTAAAAGTGATAGGCATACAAGAGGGGAAGGAAATAGGCTAATTTCCCCTGTCTCCTGTTCCCCCCCCACCAACAATTTATATCTTAATTTTGGAGTTGACCACTTAAAAAAAACAACCTTTTTAGCAGCAGGTGTGGGAAATGTAAAGGACAGTAGATGTTCTCATGAAACATGCAGTCCAATTTGCAGAAAGGTGTCCAATGCAGTCCAATGTGCAGAAACACATGGGGGTAGCAACAACTTCATATAATGATTTTGATTCCAACAGCATGATTCCAACAGTGTTACTAGCAGACATGCAATGCAAGTTAGAACCCAGAGCCCCAACCCAGTTGAGCTGATTGCAGCTAGTTTTGTCCCACTGACCAACTAAACAGGAAAGTTGCCTGCATGCTTAGTAACGCTGGATCCCAGGCAAGGCACTTAAACATTTTCCTCTTGAGTAAAAGAAAAATAAACCTCTTGACTGGCTTTGAAGCCTCTAACTGGATCACTGTTTCTTCCAGAGGGGTGGGTGGGTTAAACTTTGCAGGATAATGGATGGAAGGAACAGCAGTTGGCATCATAGAATAAATTACATGTAGTGTATTTGTAAATAAAACACATATGGCAAATTTCAAAGCAAGATCAGTTATGTGTGTCTTAAAATCAAACTTATTGCAGAACCATTACATAGAATTCATAGAATCAGGCTTTGGAAAGCTCAAAGTAGTAATAGCACTCAAACATCAGTGTTATATACTGTACAGCAGTGGGTCCCAAACTTTTTAGATGCTCTATAGGTTGTTGCCTGGTTTATCAATGCCAAGGGATGTGGCTATAATTGTGAATAGACAACAGTGGCTCCCCCCACCCCAAGTAGCAGCCTGTTGATGCACGTAGCCTAATCTCTCCTGTCAGTTTTGCAAATCACCAAAAGTTGGGGTCACGACCCACTAGCGGGTCCCAGACACACCACTGCTGTACACGCTCATGCTTATGCTTATGAGGGGGTGCTGGGTATCTAGCAATCTAGATACAATGGGCCCATGTTATCTACAGGGGTTCCATTCCTGGAATCCCCATGGATACCAAAATCCGTGGATGCTGAAATCTGCAGATTTCAGGGGTTCTTTGCCTCCAAAGGTTTCTCCCTGAAGCCACCTCAGGAGGCTTTCTGAAGCCTGGAGAGGCCAAGCACACCTGCCTGTAGTCTCTCTGGGCTTCAGAATGAAGCCAGGAGCGAACTTCCAGTTTTCACAAAAACAGGTTCACTTTAAATACCTGGGGAAGGGGGGGCTTGAAGCTTGGAGAGGTTGGGGGCAGAAAGCCCTCAGACCTGGCTGGAGCTGTGCTCTGGTTGGGCTTGGAGAGCAGGGCCAATTCAGCATCCGTGAATGTCAGAATTCGTAGGCTTCCTGTAGTTGCCAACTTAAAACATATCACCCAAAGTCCAGTGCTTTGAGTCAGGCTGCAAGGAGTCTCAGTTGTTTAGTTTTTTAAAAAGGAAGGGGGGAGAAAAAGCATTTGTACCTAAAAATATGACAGTAGCTTTTGTTGGGCTACAATCCTAAATTATATCCTCTTAAGCGTCATTAAACTAAGCAGAGTTAGAGGAAATATCACTTGGTTGTGGCACTGGACCTACAGAGAATATGGAGAAGGAAATGTGAATTCCAGCAGAAATGGCATGAGACTTCTTGCACACCTCTACCATTTCCTTGGCTCTGAGCCTGATTCTCCCTCACATAAAAAAATCTCTCCACCTTTTCGTAAGTCTCCACGTTATTTCTGTGTCGTCCACAACAACAACAACAACAACAACAACAACAACAACAACAACAACAAC
>JAJKFI010000008.1:14055830-14082501 GCA_029204185.1 Lerista edwardsae
ACAACAACAACAACAACAACAACAACAACAACAACAACAACAACAACAACAACAGAATGCAAGATTTCAAATTCTGAAAATAATGGTAAAAATAAGTCTCTGCATCATTGCAAGAATACATGTATGCTTGATTTGTGTAACATGCAACACTGTCACAGTTTGGACTTTTATCTCAATTGGAAGAGCACATTCTTTATATGCATAAGAGGAAGGGCTAAGAAGGACTTCTGTCCTAGACTTTGGAGAGTTATCGCCCAGTCATTGGATAGACCAAAGATCTGATTCAGAAAAGGCAGCTTCGTATGTTAATATAGCAATTGTGGAAGTTATGGGTTTTCAACATAGCCATCATGAGACAAAGCCACACATTCCTGGCTACACTGCCCAAGGTTTTATTCAGGGATTTCCTTCTGTACAGAGCACTATACAAGAGGAGATGTGCCAAGGAAGCTCTTGCAATAAATACTTTCCAATAACTTCAATAGAAATGTCAGCTTCTTTGGATGCAAAGAATACTTGATATAAAGTGTCATGCACAATGACGGTACCAGAGCTAGAGAGATGCACAAAGCTGAAGCTTCCATTGAAATAAGGGGGGAAAGCCTTGCAGGTTACAGACTTCCAAATGCCTTTTATTTCTGCCCCTGCATAAATAGGGGACTGCTGGATCAAGGTGATTTTGTTCACAATAAGATGGATAGCACAACCAGCATTCATAATCACGCTCATCAGTGCGTTGTTTATCATTGATTTATTGCCTTTTGGATTGATTTCAGCTTTTGGATTGAAACATCCCCCAAGGTGGCTCACAAGATCTTAATAAAACAACATAGCAGTGGAATGTTTCTAACTGATAAGTCAATACCAAAACTTCAGAAACTACATCATTCAAGTAGATTATGGAGGGAAATATTGTCTGAAATCCTGGAGATCCACTGCCAGCCAGTGTAGAGAATACGGAGCTAATATCTGAACCAGTGGTCAGACTCCATATGAAGCAGCTGCCTATGTTCATTCTGCTATGAGACTGGGTAAAACTAAGGGCAGTGTCTCGTGCTTCATTTTATGCTTAGGTACTGACACCAAAGGGACGTGGTGGCGCAACAAGTTAATCCGCTGTTGCTGGGCTTTCCGACCGCAAGGTTGGGAGTTCAAGACTGCGTGACGGAGTGAGCTCCCGTTGCTTGTCCCAGCTCCTGCCAACCTAGCAGTTCGAAAGCACCTAAATGCAAGTAGATAAATAGGGACCACTTCGGTGGGAAAGGAACGGCGTTCCGTGTGCTACGGCGTAGAGTCATGCTGGCCACATGACCACGGAAGCTTGTCCTCGGACAAAACGTCGGCTCTACAGGCTTTGAAATGGATATGAGCACCGCCCCCTACAGTTGGTCACAACTAGATCATTTGGTCGTGGGGAAACCTTTACCTTACTGACACCAAACTAGAAAGGATATCAAGAGCATGCAAAGAGTGCACATTTCTCCTTTTCTCTTCAAAATACACAGAAGCAGGGGACCATTGTTTCCTAGATGTCAGTTCCATTAATTTTAAAAAGCTGCAATTTACACACATTCACCCTTCACACTATTCTGTGAATTTTTCAGGTGTCTGAATATCAGAATATGAAATGCAATGCAAGGATCCCATTTATAGTGCAATGACCTAAAGCATTTTTCACCCCATCTTAAGGAGATTGTCCTTCCCAACCTACATTCGACTGGATTTGTGCTCAGCTTCCCTGGCCTCTAGCAAATCTGATTTGTGAGGCTTGCTGAACCCTGGATAGGGAGGAAAGTCAAGCAAGTGCTAGCTCCATCTGGATAGCACCATTCAGTGTCTGGGAAGAAGCCATCTTATAGTGAGAAGGAAAAAGGAAAAAAAATGCTAAGAATAAAAATAACTGCCATATCAAATAAATGAGAACAAGAAAAAAATGAACTCAAATTCTATATGGCCCATAGACTACAGAACCAAGAATATCCCTATATGCTCTGATTTTTAAGAAGGAAATGCTTTTTCAGAATATTACCAAGGATAACTTCAAGTTCTCGTGTCACTCAAGCATCTTGTATTTGGGTTTAAGGCATACCATAGATTAGAAATACATTATAAGCATAGTTGTTCTTTTCAGAGTTTCAACTCCATATCTGATGTGATATGTACAAATTTGGGTGGATGGATGTTGCAGGGATGTGGTGGCGCTGCAGGTTGAACCGCTGTTCTGCTGAGTTTTCTGACCAGAAGGTTGGCAGTTCGAGACCATGCAATGGAGTGAGCTCCCGTTGCTTGTCCCAGCACCTGCCAACCTAGCAGTTCAAAAGCACATAAAAATGGTCCACTTTGGTGAGAAGGTAACGGCGTTCTGTGCATGACGGTGTATAGTCATGCCGGCCACATGACCACGGAAGCTTGTCCTCAGACAAATGCCAGCTCTTCAGGCTCAGAAACAGAGATGAGCACCTCCCCCTAAAGACCATTAGGTCACAACTAGACCATTCGATCATGGGGAAACCTTTACCTTTATGTTCAACTCAGGGCACAATCCATGAACTGATGTTGTGCTGATGCTGTGTGCTAGCGTCTCCGCAACATCACTAGCGCAGATGTGGGGGCACCAACCGGCGTCCCGAGTCTTTGTTAGAGCTCTTGGACAGACACTCGTAGTAGCATTGGCCCAAGAACGCTGGCTCGGAGCTGCCCTTGTGCTAGCCGAACTTGGCTGGCGCAAGGGTGGTTCTGGAAGGAGGGAGGGAGAAACCAGGCCAGGGAGAGGGCGGGGTTGGGATGCAGCCAAGGCTCCATCCTCAAGCCGTGCAGCCCAATTGGGGACACCCGGCCTCCTCCTATTTGGCAGGTGCAGATCCGAGGAAATCAATGGTGGGATTCAAATAAATGAACAACCGGTTCTATGTCCTTCAGGGCGGCCGCTGCCTTTCTTCCCTCTCCCAACCTAAAATTAACAACCGGTTCTGCAGAACTGGTGAGAACTGGCTGAATTTCACCACTGGAGGAAATGCATGGGGAGGCTGGAGCCTCCCCTTGGGCAAGGGCGTGAATGTGCCCTTGCCCCAGGGAGGCTCCCCAGTGCACCTAAAGTGCACTGGATATGGCACAGACCCACCGGCCCCACCATTCCAGCACAACTGGATCTAATGAGATTGCACTCTCATTAACATTTGTGACAAAATAGTCCTAGGATAGACAAATGTAAAACTGCCCCCAACATGCATCTTTCCTGAATCAGAAGGAAGGAAATGCCTTTTGCTTAATTTTTTTTTGGGGGGGGGGGGCAGGGAGGGTTCTGCAGCTCTGCCTAATGCATTACCATATTATCAACTGGCTTCAGAGGACAGAGCATCAACATACAAAAAAATACCTACACAACTCACATGCAGAGATCACCCATTAAACCAATGTATCTTTCCTTGAGATGTTTTATCTATTTCTGGCCATGAGCCCAAGGCTACATTGACAAAGCTGAACTGAGAAAGTATGAAGCTTTATTAAGTATCTTACTTGAATTTGTTAATAGATGTTGTTTCCAAGGCACTGAAAAGGAAACTAAGCAAGGCCAGCTTCACATGTTGGAGCACAGATGGGTCCTTCCATTTGCACTGTGGGCTGAGCATGGCTTCTGTATGAATTTTTGAAGGACATCCGTGTGTCTCAAGGCACAGCAAAAATGCAGCCCACAAGGACTCCACTGTCACCATGCATGTGAACCAGCTCTCTGACAGGTGTATCATGAGTAATGGAGTTTAATGAAACTGGGTGCAGAACACACCTCAAGAAAATGAATTCTTGCAGTTGTATCTCTTTTACCTCATTGTTTATACTCCAGCATATTAAAAAAAAATTATTGCGAATGTTGGCCTCTATAAAAGGAAGGAGAAAAGCTTTAGGAAAATCCATTTAAATTATTTAATACAAGGAGTATATCAGGCTTCAAATATATTAAAAGATCAGCAACAAAAGTGTGAAGGGGAGAAACACTGATGATGCTAAATATGGAAAATGCTCTGTTAGCTAAAGGATTGTAGATCCAATTTCAACATTACAGTACATGCCATTTCTGCTTTTGTGCTAGTCACATGGGCTGGCTGCTGATCAGGCAAAAATGCATATCTAAAGATGAAATAATGTGCATTAATTATCTGCCCTGGTCCAAGATTTCAGCCTGGTATATTATATCCAGTACGATTTTTTTTTTTTTACCATTTTTAAAATTGCCATAAAAAACCAAGTTGTGTGAAATGGGTCAAATTTTAGTCATGCATTTAAGTATTCTAGCAAGGATGAAAAGGTTTCTCCCTTTGTATTACAGAAAATTAGTAGAAGAAAAAAAAATGAAATACTTCAGCTACAATAAGAGCCAACATCAGATCTGAGGAAACACTTGACAAAGTGCACTCTGGTGGGTATTCTCCTATGTGGGTGCACACTCCAAGTGCAATCCTAACCTGGAGTTAGGCCGGCACAGTTAGGCCAGCAAAGTTTGGCCGGCACTGTGGGCCCTGCCAGGGCTGTATCTGCTGCCCAAGGATGCCATGTGGGCCTGGCTTTGATACCAAAACAATTCCAAAGTAGCCCAAATGAAGATATACAAAGGACTGAACAATGCAATACTGCTTACATTGTAACCTTGCAAATGCCATGCAAGTCTCTTCCATCCCTGAAACTATGATATACAATATATAGAAGCATAGGGAGCTCAATGGCAGAAGGTGGGCACGGCAAGCCATAAGAAGAACATAGCTTAAAGTGTATTTTTGCCATATTCAGATGCACATGGATCTCATTACATTTCCAGAAAGGAAAAGTGATTTGTGGTCCCATGCTCGTACTATTGCCAAATCATGGATACAGCCATCTCTCATCTCCTAAATCAGTGTTTCTCAAACTGTGGGTTAGGATCCACTAGCTGGGTCTCAGGCCAATTTCAGGTGGGCCGCTTACCACCCAGGGCAGCCATCATTGAAAATATGGGAAGCTGGGACACTGGAAAAGGGGAGGGCTATGTGGTTGTTTTGCTTGTGTCAAGGTTGTAAATAGGCTTTCTTTTCTTTCTGATTCATTTTGCTATTGGAAAATGGCTGAGAAATAACCCAACTTATTGCTGCATTCTCAGGAAAGCGGCAGGTTCTGGCGTCACAAGGCCATGACATCACTTCTGATGAGTCCTGTACAGTTTGTTATTCTAAAAAGTGGGTCCTGGTGCTAAAACATTTGAGAACCACTGTCCTAAATTGTTACAAGCATGATGATACTGAATTGTAGTCACACTGTTAAATCCTTCAAGGAATGCCATTCCCCCTTTTCTCTTGGCTCCTCTGCAATTTTCCAGGAACAGCTCCAGTCAAAGGTATTAAACATTCTACAGCTAGGACCACAAGGGGGATATAGGCCCTCTGAGAGTGTGTGTGTGTGTGTGTGTGTGTGTGTGTGTGTGTGTGTGTGTGTTATTTATATAGAGCTATTCAAGTTAATTGTTATTGTTCAAAGAATACGAAGATAGGCCCCAGAACCAAGGCGCTTAGATACTGAATTTCTAGATATATGCTAATATCCTTGGAGATAATTCCGCTGTCAATGGGAAAGGGTGCAAGTGAATACTGCATTATAAAGCAGTCAGTGCTCAAATTACAGGGGGGCTGCAGCCATTATATGATGTCTCATCATACGATATTTTGTCATCTTGTTAGCTAGGTTTTTTTTAGAAGACTTGGGGTGGGGTTATGAACTGAGGTGGGGGGAAACAAATTCAGTTAGTGAAGCCTGTGGATTTCATTTCTTCCATAATCAAACCCTGCTCTCTCTCTCTCTCTTTCCAACTTAAACACTTGAATATTATGACAATTGCTACCCTTTTGAAAACACTTACAGAAAGATTTAACACAGTATTCCTTTTATCAGGAAACAGAAACCTCACTGCCCTTCTGAACTTTCCATTACGCCACACAATATTGTTCTATCCCTTGAGTAGATAATACCAACATGCTGCTACCAGCCTTCAATGCCATGGAGTGAAACTCCCAGAAGTCCCTCTCTTCTCATCGCTGCATCTGACTAGCTGAACAGTGCAAAATGCTATCCACAGCACTGAGGAATTTGCTACTGTGGTCTCACAGAAGGTCAGCAGGTTAACAACAATAGCTTGCTGAGCTGATGCTTCAGCTGCTGGCTCATACTAGCTTATTGTTGGCCTGGAAGGAACAGTTTCAGTCAAATCTGCCAATCCAATCCGGGTGCAATTTAGAAACATGAGGCAGGCCAAGTTTCCAAGTATTTCAATGAAAGAGAGGGACACCCAACTTCCTCTGAAATGTGCCCTTTAATTTTTGCAAAGGGGTTGCAATTTCCTTATCTATTAATTTTGTAAAATAATGAAACAAATTCCACCTAGAGTGGTGTTTTTGTAAATAACATTAGTACATATATCCAACTCATTTTTTAAACTGTCCCTTATGTCTAACGTTTAGCAAGAAACCCCCAAATCTACTAAGCTTATGTTCTTACCAATCAAGCAACCAGTTCATTCATTCAGATCATTTCCAAGGTGAACCACCTCAAACTAGTAGATTGCAGAGACAAGTGAAAATGTCATTATTTTAAAAAAGATTTCATATATGCGCGCATAGTGAGATTTTTTTTAAAGACAGAAAGACCAGTGCATACCTCAAAGTCATTTGCTTTATTGTAGTGCATGTTGAGGGCCCTGTATAGCTCACAGTCTCTGGTTATAGACAGCTCTTCAGTGCTTGTTACCCCATCGTTGATGGCTTGACGTGCATACTTCTCCATCTGAATGTAATAGAACTCACGGAAATTGCTGAACCACTTGATGAGTTGAGAGGTAATGCATCTGTTGAACTGTTAAAATGTAAAGAGTAAGAAGGATTAGAGTACTGACACTTCCCTTTTCTCCACAATTTTTATAGCATTCTTATATCTCTCTTTCCCACCCTCACCAAGCTCATCCTCAAAAGCTTTTAAACTTGAGGGATAAGGAGGCACAAGAGGATCAGTCATATGGTATAAAAATATTGTAATCAATTTGAGATACAGTAAATTTGGATCTGGATATTATGGTCTAAAGTTGCCCTGCTGTTCTAGTAGGTGCAGTATCAGGGCTGGAAAACAATATTCTGAATTTCTAAAAACCATTAGCAGGCTTCTAGGAATTTAATTTTAAAAAGGCACTCAGGATTTTCCAGCCTTGTTCAAATTCTACAAGCAGAAGCCTTAGCTACAGCTATCAGCATTAATTGATTCTAGGTTTTATGTACTCTAGACAGATCATTGTAAAAAGCATGCAGAAAGCAGGATATGGAGAATATGCTGTTTTCCCTATTAGGTAGCCCTTATTCCTGAAAGTGTTAAAGGGCAGTTCTAGTAAGTTGAGGATGGTTATGTTTCTGTGCATTCGTTGTTCAGCAAACAAATCTGAAATTTAAAGCTACATTTCTTTGTAATATTGTATCAAACGAGAGGCTGTGTGTGTATTTAAACTTTTGTTTTCCTGGGGGGGGGGTCTCCACTCTGTCTGAAAAATAAGCTGTATGCCATGCTCTGTTTAGGCTTGCAGATTCCTGCCATTCTGTTTGGCAAATTTAAAGTTGTGTGAGCTCCTCTGTAAGATGGTGAAACAAGTGCCAGATCACTCTGTAAGGTGTAAGAAGGTCAAGGTGAACCATGTTCATCTCTTTGAGGACGAGTCGCCTTACTGTTTTATATGACCTTTGAACTGAAGATGTCACCAAGGCTATGTCTCAGCTGTCTCCCTCTTATTGACAGCCCCTCCTATGTGTAAAGGACAGATGCAACTCAACTTGCCAAGTTAAAACCAATAAATCCATAGCTATATATCAGGCAAGCTGATATACTACCCCCTGCCTTTTGTCATCACAGGCATTCACTTCCCCCAACCCCCAGAAAGAGATGTGCATTAATCAAAAATCAACAAAGAACACTTATCAAACGCTGGCCATGAGAACATCCAGGCCTCCAACAAGATGACAGCTAAAGTGTGCATTGGGGCTGTAATTACTACACAGAAAGTTGTTTCTATCCTAGCAAAGATAATAAACGAATGAAAATTTATGGCAGGGAATCTAAGTACAAGGAAACAGAAGCAGGGAGACTGGTGTTTCTCCCAAAAGGCCAACTTGCATCATAATTGCCATGCAGTTGCAAGGGTCCTTACAGATAATTGACCAGAAAATGATTAAGTCATCATCAAATCGCTTCTGCTTGCAAGAGTTCAAACATGTACTTAACCTATCCAAGAATTATATTTTCACTCTGTGTGTCTGCTCTGTCTCTATTCAGCCCTTGCGGGGAACCTGATTAAAAAGACAACTGAAGGACCCCCGTTATCTGATCTTCTGGTTACCGATTTCAATAGAACTTAAACCCATTACGATTTGCTGAACTTGGAGTTCTTTCCATTTTATCTCAGCAGTAAAATACACTGTCCAAATTTCCAGACACTGAGATAAGGACTACAGGCCCCCGTGACGGCTTACTGTTCCTTTTTAATTCTTTTAGAATAAGAAACAAAACATTACAAAATGATAGCAGGGTGTGCACTGGGGAATGAAAATTGCTTTGACATGGAGATTAGGCTCTTGCATTGTTACAAGACATTGTCTCATATGGACAAGAGTACTATGGGGGGATAGAAAGAGTGGGGGTTTTTTTCTAGAACCGACATGAATGACCTAAAGTGGACAACAACAACAAAAAAGTAGATGCACATGTCATTACTTAGCAATGGGCTGTAAACAGAGATTTAATGCTTATTGTTGCAGCAAAGAGTGTAGACAAAAACATACATGAGATGTGCAAAACGACATACGTAAGCACTTAAGGAACAAAACTGTTCAGCCAGAACAATACAGAAACATTTGAAGTGTGGATTAATTTTGCATTTATACAAATGCATGTGAAAGTGCACACACACAAACACAGAGACAGACACAAATGCCCTCTCTCGCTTCAACGTTCTGGTGTAGATAAATCAGTCTTTTTAAAATTGCCAAACTTTAAAGAGTTAATTATTTCGCGCCCCCCCTTTCTGTAGTGGAGTACAAGAAAAGGATCAATTGTTCTATGAAGAAAAGCTCTGTAGTGTGTTAATGTGTTACTGCAAAAACTAATCGCTACAATAAAGAGTCTGTGTTTCCACAGTGTAAGAGTCTCTGTGACTTTGATTAATGCTTCCCACGGGATACCTCAGCCTCAATATGGGCTGAAGAAACTTCCTAAATATTCAATGAGCATGGTCAAAAGATGTATAAAACAAATCAATCTGACACCTTAATCTGGCTAGGCAGCAGTTGACTCAAGGGGTGGAGGGAATGAGATACATCATTTAACACTGCTGGGTTGAAAAGCCTGGAAGCGCCTGTTCTTCAAAGCTAAAATGACACTGAATCTGTTGTATTTAGGAGTCTAAGAATTATTAGCTTATACATTAAAATCGGCATCAAGTGGAGCGAAAAAGGTGATACAAGGAGAATCCTTTTTTGTTCTCACAATTCCCCACTTGGGATAAATTTTTTCTTCCTTCAAGTTTAGAGACAGAATGTTGGGTGCATCTTATTCAATCCTCATCTTGACAGCTACTTAACTAAAGCAAGATCATAGCAAGAAGAAAATGCAAGGGTGCAAAGCTGGGCATGGTAACACATCAATGGAAAATCAAAACAATTTTAGCAAACCTAAGTCAGTGCCCCTGATCTACTGACAGAAATGAAATTTTCTTCCAAATAAATAGTTTTAGTTCAGAATGCACACTTGTTATGAAATACTATAAAAAATAGACTACGGTTGTTTGTAAAATACTGTATATTAAAATGCGCTTTCTATAAAATACTTGGGGCAACACACAAGACTGGTATAGAACCTATTCAGAACACTGAATTGGACTCTGTATATTTATTCTCCGACAACATGGCAATGCACGGGCCAATATCCAAAGAGCCGCTGTGTGCTTTCCAGATAGTCTGTTGTAGCTCTTCATGCTGCTTCAGAGGCTGCTCTGAAAGATCCTCTGATTTTATGGAATGGGTTTTTAATGGGGCATGAGGAGTTGTGATGGAAAGATGCTGGAAAAATGGGGTCTTGCATGCCTCAGAGCATGGGCAGAAGCTCTACATATGACTCTTTGGATTGCCCATTGATTGTTGCCCATTGATTGTTGCCCATTGATCACAATAAAACGAATGCATTTTATAGTCATAGTTAGTACAGCAGGAAAACTTTATATTCTGCCTTGCTACACTATGACACCACCAAGTTCAGCGGAACTAAAACTTCAACCTCAAACACTTGCTTTAACAAGTGCACCCTAGAAGGCTGGCATAACATTGTCTGTAATGTTTTGCTGATAAGTAGTTAAAACAGGTTCCTTCCAAGTACTTATTTGCTAGCACCACAAGCTTCAGTATTGGGCCATGAACTTGTCAAAATAGTGAGACATATTGTTTTAAAGATTAGAAGATCAATTGCAATCATTTTAAATGCTCCTATTTTACAATTGTCCCCATTAGCCGTTATTTAGACAGACTTTAATACTGTCCAGTACTGTTTGGCCACTGAAGTACTTACAAGTTGTATCTTCAAATGGTAGATAGCCTCAATTTCTGAGAGCACATTTTTAATCCTTGTCAACAGGCACCACAGTTTTGGATTAAGTTACATCAACTCTGTACAGCCATGCCCCGGTATCCACTAATTTGGTATCTATGGAGACCATGGATACTGGGCCGCCTATTAAAAAGATAGGGGAACATTCATCTTTTTTCTTTTACCTTGTTGCAGCAAAACCACCCATGTTCCCCTATCTTTAAAGAGGCTTCCCCAGTATCCCGATTTCAGGTATCCGCGGGGGAAGGGGGCTAGAACGGAACTGCAGGGCATGCCTATACACAGGTATGTGGGGACGTTGTGCCCATGCAAAGCCAGATAAAAGGAGACATGAGCTTCCTAGCAAGCCATATTGTAGGACCCACAGACTTCCTTCATAAATTAAGATGTATCCTCTGCCAATATTCACACAAGTGGGAAAACCCACTCAAGTGCAATCTACCTGCCTCTCCTCCATACAGAAAGTTCACCTCCTTTTTGTCCTTGAAATCTTAGCAAGACCAACCCACAAAAGATCATTAACAAGGTATAAGGTGCCTGGTTGCATCAGACCAGAGAGTCATCGAGACCAACATCCTTGTCTCCACAGCGTCAACCAGACACTTTCAGGAAGCCCACAACCAGGGCATGAAGGCAATAGCCTTCTTCTGCTAATGCTTCTCAAAAAATGGTATTGACTGGTATCCAGAGGGCCCATTTGACCACCAAAATACCAGATTTAAAGGATCTCAGGTGGCAGAGCTGTGAAGGGATTGTGCCTGAGACTTTAGGAATAAAAGATCACCGAGAGAATTACCAACACTGGTGTAGAAAGTCTGGTAACAGTGCTTCCTTATTCCTTACTACTGTTACAGTATCGCACTCCTCATTCCACTGGGCTGCTGATATTCCAAGTGGTTTTATAGCTGATAATTTGGCTACTGCTCCCTTCTTTTATGATAAGGGCCCATCTCCCATGTTCTGAATTATGGACATTTAAAAAGTAGCCCAGTGGAAAGAGAAAGGAACGACTGATGATGTTCCCACAATGCTCTATTCTGCAGCTTCCCTAACAAACAATCCAAACGTGGTGAAATGATCAACCTGATCAAATATGCAGAGCAGGTTACAGAAGAAGCTGGCTTTCCCCATGATTTGTCACATGACATAAACATTCCAAATTATCAATGTGGACCCTCCACCCTCCACCGGCCCTCCTCCCCCAAGAAAAGAGGAATGTATCTAATATTTACATCTACTGGTGTGTGATGTTGCTGACCCCGAATGGCTGTTGCCTTCCACCACGGAAGTGGCTGCCTTTCTGTGGTGGGTGAATGATCCCTATATTGGCTGTTTGTAAAGCACTTTGGGCTTCTTCTGGATGAATGATGCTATATAAATATAAGGTGGCATAACATCAAGATATTTCATATAAAACTTGGCAACATCGCAAGAAGACCGAGTTCGGTTGTCACATGCTGAAAAAAAGACAACAAGCACTAAATGCTAGTGAGACTTTTCTGTACAGCTGCCTGCATTAGCATCCACCAGAGAAGAGAATGAGAGAACGCCCTCGGGAGATTCTCTCAAGCCATAGTCTGGTTAAGCTGTACCAATGGCTGCAAAGTCTCCACAGCAATCCTTCACATTGTTGCATTGCAGGGAGTACTGCCACAGAAGCACCATTTTTAACTTGGCCCACTCTACAATTCACAGCAGGTTATTAACCAGGCATAGGCTGTGTACAGACGATAGCCTTTCCAGACAGTGGAAGCACATATGATAGAGTAGTCATTGACAGCTGGGCATGCATTTATTTATTTTTCCCCCTTCTGCTGGATTTTTGGTCGAACAGGCTTTGCAGGTTTTTCCAGGCATTACAAAAGCCTGTAAAACCCGTTTGTCCATAGACTCCAGTGGGACAGAAAACACAAAATATTTGTATCATGCAAAAAAAAAAAATGCATCACCACCACACCTGTAAAAACATACAGAGCACAAAGAATAACACCTAACATTATAATAAAAATAACACCTAACATTATAATTGGTGGGCATGATGGTTGAAATTAAATTGCAAATTCCTGAGTGTAAAAAAGCCAATTAATAAAGAGAGCAAAGTTGTTGTTTTTTCTAAGTACAAAGAAAGTGGACAACAATCCCGTTCACAGAAGAGAGCCAGTCTAGAACTAAGCCAAATAAAACCAGGGGCGCCAATTTGCCAACGCCAGGGGGAAAAATACAGTTAAAGTTTGTGGAGAATTTGGGTGCTGGTGGGAGAGAAGATAGGACACGAAGAATTTAAACCCGCAAATTTAAACTAATGTGATGTTTATTTTGAAACGCTTACAAAATGATACCATGTGTGTCATCATAATAATTGAAACCCAAACTAGGTTTTAAAAAACTTAAATGATTAACACAAAAAATCAAGTTGATGTGAAAGAACAATTACTTTAAAAAAATCAGGAGGTCCTAATATTCTGTAGAATGAGGGAGGATGCAGCTGTACGTCGACAGCTTTCATATCCTCATTTGAATAATGTGGCCTGAATCTGTCAGTTTATTCATCCTCCTTATGTTCAGTGTACTCTGCATCAACAACAAATTAAGTTGTAAATAAGAGACAATCATCACTTTTGTTTTTAAGCAGCTTCTGCACAGAGAATTTCAATGTAGCATTTCTTTTTTGACGGAGAGAAAAAGGGGTGTCTACAGTGGACACTAATGTAAGGGAAATAGGAGGAACACGCCTGCAATGGAACAATTAAAGGAGCACTTTCAAACTGCTCTCCAAAATGCTCTTGGACAGGACGCTAATGTCACCAGTAGAAAATTTCACAGATGCAAAACCATGCCATCCAATTGTGTTAAAAAAAGAAGAAGACTCATACCACATTTGCAGTGATTTAAAAAAAAATGTTCTCATCATAGCTAAAAGGGGGAAAAATATGTAGAATCAAAAGGGGAAAAAAGAGAAAAAACACAAAATCATAACACAGACCTTAGGATATATTCATTGTAAAAATAAAAGTTAATAAGAATTTGCAAAGATATATTGTTAGCAAAATTAAATTAAAATTAAGAAGCATTCACAAGGTTAAAACATGCAATTAGGAAAAGGGAAGAGAAGCAACATAAGGGTTTTTCCTACCTTTACATCCGAGAAGTATGTTTTCAGCATATTGGAACTTGGGTACCGGGTATAAAAGAACATGAGCTTGGCCTTTTTCAAGTGATTAGGCGACAACCCTTCCTGCATGTAGGGATGAAATTAGTTAAGGAAAAACACTTTGCTTAGAACCTGGTTCTCCATATTTAGGGCTAGGATAAAGTGCTTCTAGGATTGACTAATCAATGAACATTCATTTGCGGCTCTTTAAAACCGCAAACTGAAATTACTTGGGAAAGAATGCCCAACTGGGCATGTGAGAGAAGGTGTAACTCAAGCTGCAATCCTGTGAACACTTGCTTGGGATCACTTTCTAGGGAGAGTAGACACTCATAGGATTGGGCCTTTTGTTCGTTTCTTGAGACTTGACCAGAGAAATGCTTCAGGTATAAGATTAGTACACCACGTGTGAACTCACTTGTTGCTAAGGAAACAAAAATACAGCACACATGCACCTCAGCACACCTCTTGTCAGGATAAGATTTCTTCCTCCTTTTTCCCCCACCTATAATTTTATATATTATTTTTCCCTGAGCACTGCATTATTCGGATATCAAATTATGCTCACGGTACAAATGGAAATGCTTTTGCTGCATATTGTAAACTGCACTTTGTTCTTTACATCTCAGTAGCTCAGTTCTATGAGTGCTTCAAGAATGGCTTTTCAGGAGGACGTTTTAAGAACTCACCCACCCCTCAATTGTATGCTCCCTCTGAGCATGAAAGTGTATTGGGATGAACAAATCAATAAGTGGAGATATGCAGATGAATGTATGGTCACTTACCCTGCAAGGAGACCTATTTATCCTACGAACACCATTATCTTTCAGATCTGCAAACAGAAACAACCAGAAGAGTTCCCAAGGGAATGTGAAGCTAACCATCACAATACAGGCTTTCTAGGGGTTTATCTTCTTCTTCCCCTGGCTTCTTGGCACTCTTTGGTGTTCTGTGTGCTAGGACAATTTTGGTCACATCTGTGCAGCAGGCTGGCCCTGCCATTTCCTCGGCAAATTAATGGCTTTATAATTTATCAGAAATGCACGTGACAAAAATCAATGTGGCCCCCACAAGGTCAATTAAGAGAGCTCCCAGTAGTTTCTTAGAGCTCTGTTTCTTTTAAAGACAATCAACACACACACACACACACACACACACCCCTTATTAAATAACATAGGTTGTGGTGGAGAGCTCAAACAAGTTCAAAGTGATCCAGAAACAAAAGCACCTTCACCTAACAGCATTACATGGTGGAAATAAGAAACAAGATAAATTTGTATTTGTCAGGTTAGGAAATTATGCTTTTGTTAACAGAGCTAATATATCATATATTTGTTCTTTAGCAATTTGCTCACAGGTGTACAGGGGCGAGAAGGAGAGAGAACGATGTCAACTTTTTAAAGACACCCATTGCAAATGTGTTTCATTTTAATTCTAAAAGGATTTGGAAAATGTTACGGGTTAAAGCACTTAATTTATGCAAGCGCACTGCAAAACTGCTCAGCTGAACTTGCATTCTTGTTTTAGATGCTTAATGATTACAAATACGATAATTTATGACTGACATACTTCTTGTGCCAAGAGAAGAGTTGAAAGAACCTCCAGTTACCTCCATTAGACTGATAGAGAAGTCTAAAAGAGCATTACACTCAGCACAGCCATCTGTCAAAATGCATAAGTGAAATAATAGTAGCAAGCTGTCACCTATTGCTTAGTGATAAGAGTTTTAGACAAGTCAAAAACTTGTCCGACATCTATTTTGTACTGAGATTGCACTAGGGAAGCCTGCCCACACACATTTGTATGCACAAATACACCAATGTCCTTAAAAATCTTGTCTGTTAGAAAATCCCAAGTCTTTTTAACTGACAATTAGGAAGCAGTTAACCTAAGAATATTGGGCACAATTTCTTTGAACCATCTACTCTCAGGCCCCACTGAAACAAACAGGAATAGTACAAGAAAGCAGTTGCTGTCTTGCGCAGCTTTCAGGCTACAATCCTATCAACTTCTTCCTAGGAGTAAGCCCCATTGGCTATAATGTTACTTACTTCTGAGTAGATATGCATAGGATTGGGCTCTCATTCATTTTAGCGAGCATTCTTAGGAGATAGCCTCAACTGATCATGGCCAACTGATCTCGGCCACTATGTTTTTTTAATTACATTTGTATCCTGTCCTCCGTCCAATGAGCTCAGAATAGTGGACTTGGGGGATATCTGATATCAGAAAAACAAACCTAAGCAAAGGCAATGGGTTCAAGGTAACCCAATGTGCTTTATGGCTGCATGGGGTATCTGAACTAAAGTTATGTCAGTCCAATCCAAGCCTCCCTCTGGCTTTCAGTGTCTATAATGTCTGTTACAGTATATAATTCAAACTTTCAAAAAGCTTTACAGTGCACCCCTGTGCTGCTTACTGAAGAATGTGTCCCACCACTTCTTGGGATTTATTCCCGAGTAGATGCATTGAATATTGCAGCCTTGGCAGCACCTACATTTATTTAACCTGTTTTTATACTTCTAGAGCAGAGGGACAAAGTTATCCCACAACAATGTTGGGGAAATATTAGCACTACGTATTGCACGGATGTCGCAACATTCAATCTGCATAAGCCTTCTTCTTGCTCATGGAAATTCTGTTTATAATTTATAATTCAATCCCTAATATACTCATTTAAAAAGTGATTGAGTGAGAAAAATCAACTAAAAAGAGTTCAGGCTTAACTAAAAAGAGTTAAACAAAAACACACAAGAGCCAGTAGTGAAGTGACCCCCCCCCTTTGCTAAAACTGAGTTGACCAATTGGTTAATTTTCCTTTTAACTGCTTGTGCTGAAAAGCAACTGTTCTTCCAAGAAAGCACTGGCTGTTTCCAGGATACTTACACACGCACAATGACTCATGATGGAATAGATTCAGTAAACATACAGCTGTACTGAACACGAGCTAAGCTCCATTCAAGGCCAGGAAAGAAAATGAGCACAAATAAATATTAAGGAGGTAAAAGGGGAGGGGGAGAGAAGAAGGCAAATAAAACGCAAACAGGCTTTGCCCTAGCAGTTCATGTGGCCTGCCTCAGTTCTCTTCGCCATAGCTTTGTGAAGACAGATGACATTCAATTCTATGTGTAATGCAAAATAGACAATAACTGCTGAAACTTGAGCCAGCTGCCAGGTGTTAAAAAGAGAGAGAGAGAGAGAAGGCAAAAGAAAAGAAAAGATGATAAATTCATAAATTAATGAAAGACATCTGCTCAGGAACATAAAAGATCAGAGAAACTGTGTACTGCAGCTGAACCTAAAACAGTGTTCAAACAACCTGAGACGGAGAGTTGTCTATTTACAAAGCACAATGCAGCCCTGTTTCAAACAACAGCAGCAGATAAAGGGAGATGTAAGAAACAGGAAGTGGGAAGATGGAGAAAGGAGGAGACACACTGTATGTATATTTTCCAGCTCATGTTTTCCCATTAATAGTTATACAATATAGGCTGTTGCTTCCGATTTGATATACTTGGGGGGGGGATGGAATGGAAGTTGAACAGCAGGATTTTATCATTTTATACAGGTCTGGAAGCCTCCCTGGCATTATTATATGAGGAGGTCTAAATTTTTATCCTGTTCTGAAATACTTTTAGGCAGGAGCCCTGGAATACCTGGGAAATGAACAGGTAGCACACAAAAGTCTGATTCTTAAGACCAGACAAGCATGTCCAATACACATTTTCTGCTTTCATTACTAGATCTCCAAATTCTAGATCTGTAGAAAAAAAAAAGTGTTGCAGATTTTCACTTGGATTCAAGCTGAACTAATCCAACAGCAATGTGCTACAGAATAGGCTTGCATTTGCTTCAGATGATTTTATTTTGGTCAAAGAGAATGACTTTAATGAACATGCTGTCGTTCATTCAGCATTGTTTGTCCATACTGCACTCTGAAGCACCCCCTGTTTGGCACGAATTATGTTTGTCTTTGAAAGTTTCTGGAATTTTAGAAGTGAAAAGGTTGTCCTATCCACCTGGGACGGTCATCTTAATGCATAACAACATGAGTAATAATAAAGCCACAATCTACGGTTGTGTTTCAATACCCTCTATGTAAATGCCCTGTGGCTGAACAAGGCTATTTTTCTTGAGATGCAAAGAGGGTGCCTGACAAGGAAGATCATGCAGGAAAACAACTGGCTGGCTGTTTCTTTTGCAATTTGAATAAAAACTTAAATATTTGATTAAACGTATTTAGTTTGCAAAGAAGTACAATACATTCGTGAACAAGGCAGGAGCTCCTGGTGCAGGTGCATCTTCTCATCTTGTTTAATGCGGCATACAAACATTCCCTCCCTCCCTTTGCCCTCAAACAAGGGGATAATGGCTAGAGGCCTTTTACAGAAACAGCAAGTTGCATTTGGAAAGCAAAGCAAAGCAAAGCAAAAAACAAAAAAAAAAGCACACTAGCATTCTAGGTTCTGTGCTTTCGCTTGCTACCAAAACCTCTACTTGACTGTTATCTGTTAGTCTTGTGTTCTTATCCTGGATGGATTCTCCAAGGAAACAGATGTTGCTTTCTGTTCCAAAAGGGAAGAACTGCTGCTCTTAAGGAAGATTCTTTCTATATGAATATTCAGCCATGTGAAATAAGAGGAACAAAAACAAAAACACGGGCGAGAACAAACAGACCTTCACATGCCTCTCTGTCATTTGGTTTTGCCTACGATGAATTCCCAGATAACACTGACAAATGGGCAGCTGCTACAAAATAAAGTGGCTGCGTATACGAGAAGTTGCGGCCCCAGTGAAAATACAATTACCTAAAGTAAATCTGCAGCCAAATGGGTCTGCAAGATGTGGCAGTGAATACATAGACAACATGTACAGTGTTGCACATATAATCCCAATGAATAGCCTGGGAGCATCGACTCCCATGGCTAAGGTGAAGCTGAAAAAATGCACGTACCTCGATAGAAAACTGGGAGCCTCCCATATAAGCTGCCTTGAGTTCTGTCGTTGGCAATGGAAAATTCAACATTGCCTGTTCACCATAAACCAGGTTCACAGGACATAAACCAGAAGTCCCCACCACCACGTAGTGGGTGCTCCTCAAACACTGCCTCAGGATATGATAGTGGCCACTTGCTTAGAAGGGGTCAAAGCATATTGAGCAAATTCATTGGAGTCAATGGATACTTGTCATGGTGGCAATAACAGGCTCCCTTCAGGTTGAAAGGGCGTAAGCCTCTGACTATTAGTTGATGAGAAGCAACAGGAGGAGATGCTGATTTGCCTCTGTGTCCTGATTGTGGCTAGAGGACCTAACTGTAGCAGGTACACGCGTTCAGGGGATGGACAGCCTCACCTAACCCTGGTCGCACAAAAAAATTGGTCCCAACAAGTTCTTAAAAAGTTGGGTCCCAAGGCATTCTGAATGCATTCTAAGACCTCTGGCTTAGAAAGCTGTTTCCAGTTATTAGAAAATCTGGAAGTACCTTTTTAAGTCCTTCCAGGGGTGTTAGAAGGTGTTCTGAGGGTCGGAGACGTCTTCGGCCTTCAAAAAACGTTCTAAGACCATTCTGAGAAAAGTCTTCTGAGTGATGGAGAGCACTCTGTGGCCCTCAGAACACATGGTCTGGATGCGACCTGGAGGGTGGGGTCTGAAGGTGATCCAGTAGTGGTCACTTCTGGAACTGACATCATTTCTGGGTCACAGGGCACGATGACATCTGTGCCTCACCAACACAGATTGGCATGGCACGTCCCTGCGCTGTGGGAAACAGGAGGCTAGACTAGGTCTGATTGAACACAGCCCTTTTTTTGGCAGACATTTTGACACTGCTCTGTTTGGGCAGTCCATGTTGCAGTCCAATAAAAACAAGTGGGTTAGTGATTCCTTCATGGGACCTTCGTACATGTAATGGCTGGCAGAGTGCTCTTGGCTTGGTTGGTCACAACGTGCTGATCTATCAAAATGTTTTTCCTAGATTAAAACTCCTGGATTATTACCAATGTACAGGCATGCGCCAGAATCCACCGATTCAGAATCCATGGATTCAGTTAACCATGGATACCATGAATACTGGGGCACCTATTAAAAAAGATAGGGGAACATTAAACAAATCTCTTCATTTTAGCTTGTAGCTTCATGTTATCAACCACGTTTGGCAATGGCTGTCTAGAGAAAGGGCTTTTTCTCTGCCCTTCCTGGAGATGCCAGGGAACCTGGGCCTTCAGCATGTAAAGCAGGTAAAAGACCACTGACCTACAGCCCTTCTCACCAGACATTGCCAAGTATATGAATGCATAGACAAGGGGAAGCAGGATCATGCTTGCTGATTCTGTCCCTTGGTCATACATTGATCTGAAGGTCTGACCAGATACAGCCTTGTGAATAGAGCCTGCAGGGGAATACCTTCACACCCCCTGGATCTGTCAGTGCTTCAGGTGGGTGGGGAATGGAACCAGCGGTATAATTCCATCTATGCACTCCTACACCCAGTAGGTGAAAAGAGCAATGCTATTGACCCATCAGGAAAAGTGATAGTTGGAGAAGGTAACCTGTATTAAGATCTGATTTTCTGAGTGGTTAATTTTCAGAGTGGGAGAAGGAGTAGGGGGAGACGGAATTTCTCCTAAAGTTTCATGCTATGATAACAAGTATTCTATGGTAAATAGGTGAGGAGCAGAGGAGCAGACATTATGGAAAAGAGAGGAAGCCATGTGCAACTGCAGTTCCAACTATATTAAATGAGGAAATTCAGAGACTATTTGCTTTAGCAGAGTCCCACTGAAACTTTCAAGGAATGGCAAAATAAGTAAAAGACAATCAGTCACAAATGGAAAGATCACCACATTTAGCAATGTGACCACAGGAAGCTATACTAGCACTTTATACTTGAGATGCTTCTTCTTTTGAAATAATTTGAGGTTTGTCGCTCATTTTAGCACCATTTCCATGGGCTAAAATGGCAAGGCTCAAGAGCACTTCCTGCAAAATTTATTGGGATTAAGATTCTGTAAGAGCCCATGAGAAGAGATACGAAATTAATCCATCACATCTCGTTCCTTAGCAACCAAGCCACCTTTCCACCAATGCTCTGGTCACTTCTGGCCCTACAGTGGAATCTTTTCTCTTGGCACAGCTGATGCCCAGAACAGCATCACTTCCATCATCCTACTACAAGTGACACATGGACAGGTTCTGGGTGAGTAGCCTATACATGTAATCTATAGGTCACCGATAAACAAGGTGATTATGGGTCCTCCACAGAACATAGGCCTACATAGCATGGGAGTGGCTGATAAGAGTCATCTGGTGCAAACTGACCCTGTAATTTGAAGGCAGTGTATGAATTAAGGAATTAAAAGGAAGACTATGATACTCAATTCAACATTCTAAGCACATTCCTTTCACTTAAACTGCAGTAGGGGGACAACAAGCTCAGCTTGACACGAGTGGCCAAAATTGGAAAAACCTTGGTATGTTTGAATAGTACTATCACGTTGTATACTATTCATTGCAGAATTTAATGCAGAATGCAACAAAACAAATTGGAGTGTTTTATCTTCATTCTTTCAAAAGTTATGGCCAAAAAACAACAAGAAAATGAAAATACAACTGTGATGTCACTTCCTATTGTGACTTCACTTCTGGGGCATCATCTTGCACTCGGCACTGGGCTACACTTTCACTACACTACGCCATGGCTAGCATTAGTTTTCCTTAGATTGTCCTATGCTTTCGGAGCCCCTGCACTGGGACAGTGCGTGGATTTCCGCACTGCTGCAGTTAGCGTCTTGGCGCCTGGGGGGTGGCATGGCGAGCAGAGTTTCAGCTCATTTGGGCCTGCCCATCCAACCCAAAGTGCACCTGGCCTGAAATGGGCTTCCCAGAAGCAGTTGCTGGCAATTTCATCATATCACTGCCAATGATTTCTGGGTGCCATGCTTTGTGTGTGGCACTATGAGTGTCGGGCTCACCATGACTGCATGATGAGTTGGGGGACCCCCGGGAAAGGGGACCCATGCGAGCGCTCTGCATTGGGCCCCGCTGCTCCTGAGACTGGCCCTGACAGATGTGACTTCAATCCTCTTATTGTCTAGTGTAAACTAGTCCTTTTAGATACAATAATGTATAATTAATCTGATTGGACATAATGATCCTGCATGATAATTTATTTAAATGATTTATATCCTGTCTTTTTCTCTGAATAAACGGAGCTCACACATTTTACTTCAAGCCCCAGTCCTCTTAGTTTGCATAAAGTCTTCCTAATAAATCAGAAACAGAAGAGAGTTGATTTCAGAGGTGGGGTGATCTTAAAAAAAAAAAAATCCCAGTAGGAATAAAGATACAATCCTCAACACACTTACCAGGAAGTCAGCCCCATTTAATGCAATAAACTTATTTCTAAGTAAACCTGTGTAGGGCTGAGATGAACATGTCTAAAAGCCACAATGAAAAGACATGTATCCTTCTCATTATAAGAAGAGAACGGTGTTCTTTTTCAAAACAGCAAAACATTATTTAAAAGCTTTCAAATTGTGGGGTTTGGGGGGGGGGAAGAGGGGAGGGGGAATGCCCTATAAGATTAATCCAGCTGAAGTCTTATATCTAATTGTACTCTCAAGCTTTGCCAAATGATTTGCTTTTTGTATGTTAGGACAAAAGATTTCTGTGTATGGCTGAGCAGAGGTTAACCATGCATGCCCAGCAGCTGCACAAGAGCTGAGAACGGAGCTCCAGAGGGTGGGGGGGGGGAAGGAAGAGGAAAGAAGAGGACTTGATGTAGCTTAAATACATCAGTACCTGCATCTTCATCTTATTTTTGTCTCTGCTTTGTTCATCCACTTGCGAAATAAGTTGAAGGTTTCCAAACCCATCACTCGTTCTTTGGGAGAAATACAGCTGTGGTATTGTTAAAACTCAGGCTCACTATAATTGTTTTGGATAGCCTAATAAAGGAGCTTGAGTAGATCGAGGGGTGGGGGAGTGCACGCCTTTCATCAAACTGTCAAAAATTTTCTCTTTCACCTTTGAAACTGAATATTCGTTCAGCATTTGAGGTCAAATTTTGATACTAAAAAAAAATCTACCGCATTTCAAAATTGAGAAATTCTGTTTCAGCTTTTAATTTGAAAGCTGCTTTCTTTCTTTTTTTCTCTGTTAGATATAAAAGGCCTCATACCACCAATGAAACGGCTTTGGAAACTTCTCTGTTGGTGGCTTCCAGAGCTTGGAAGTGGTCCTTCCAATCCTACTAATGTGCCTAGTAGATCTTCAGGCTGGTGAAGCAGAGAAGGATGGTTGAAAAATCCCCAGAGCTGCATTAAAGGGTGTATCTTATAAGCATCTCCCTCTGGGCCTATCTGCCTTTGCTGACTACTTAATTAGGATAGAAGCGACTTGGATAGCTAAGGTACCACTTACACATAAAAGTTCCACAACACTGGACAATTCACACAAGCAGCTAAAGTGGGGATCAAGCGTCTAAGCATATTCAACTCAGAAGCTTGCCTGTCTATGAAGTTGAAAACACATGACGTTCAACCCATTATGGCTGTTTTGCATCTACTGGCATATCGCAATCAAGGCTTAACCAGGCCAGGGCACAGGAACATAAATGCCTTAAAAATGTGTTTTGCTTTAATAACAGACCACTGCAATCACTGCCATTTTTCTCCCAACTTATTCACCCAGATGTCCCACCTAGGCCTCAGCAATGATGGAGCCCTCCTCCCAATTTTTTATGTTTATGCTTAAATGCAAATGAAGCAACCAAGCATTTTTGGCTTAGCTCTCAAAGAATAACGGTGGGCCACACACTTACTAGAAAAACATTTGCTTTAAAAATAAAGATCTGTCTTTATTTCAGATCTTTGTCATGCATAATACTTCATGAGTCAGGAACATGGCTTTTATTTGGAGGTGGTGCTATTCCCCTGTCCCTTCTCCAAGCTTGGTCTGCTTTAGGCCATTGGTTCTTAGCTATTACATGACACCCATGTCTGTCTGTCTGTCTGTCTGTCTGTCTCTGGAGAAGAGACTCTGCTTAAATATCTCCTAGAATGTGTCACTGGAGTATAGATTTGAGCTACTGGTAAAGCAAGCACAGTTTACAAGACTTAAAAGTACAGGATTTAAAATAGCCTTAGCTACCAAGTTTAGTGAGAAATACTAACTGTAGAAGCAACAAATATAAAGCATGTGCTATTTCCCCCTCAGTTACCCATTGCCACACAAAAGAAAAATTAAATCATGCAAGGTCTGGGCTTTGTATTGTAAAGGATATTGCACTCCCCGAGTAAGGTGAGATTTCCGAAATATCTTGTAGGTCACCACACTCAGATTTGATGAGAGATATAGAGAGGCTTTCAGCTGTACTGGGCGGGTGTGCTGGTGAGCAAGGGTGATGGTTCATGTGGTGCGATGACATCTTGGTCCTCAGACTGGTGGTCTCCCTTGTTAAATCTAAGGATTCTGGGGAGCCTCTGTCTTTTCCTGGAAAGGAGGCAGAAGGTGCACCTAAGGGATTCTGAAATGGGTATGCCATAAGGGGGAGTGGAAATGGGTGGCGGAAGGAAGATGAAGTGAAGCCTGTGGCAGCAGACAGTGGAGACTGATGGAGAGAGGCGTGGTGGCTGCCAGGTGGAGGGGCAGAGGCAGCCTGGTCAGATGAATTTTTGCGGACAACTAGGGGCAGTGCTTCTGTTTGGTCTGTGGAATTAGGCAGCGGCACGTTGCCAAAGGTGTCTAGCGGATTTGGAATGATGACATCACCAAAGCACTGGAGGCGCTGGTTGGCTGTGTGGAAGTTGTGGTTTTCCCCGTTCACAGCAAATCTTGCTTGGGGGATCTGAAGAGGTGGGAAGACCTGAGGAAGTTGGCGGGCGGGCTTAGAAGAGAAAACCTTGACCACTGTGTCCACCACCTGAGACATGGCAGTGTTCAGTTCCTGCTTCAGCGTCTCAGCCAGATGTTTGCCTTCTGGATGAAAAGAGTTCGGCCCATGCTCTTTTTCTTTGGGGCCATCTTTTCTGGGCTTGTTTTCAGCTATCTCATGTTCCCTGATCAGGGCCCGTGCACGATCAATGAATTGCCCCGGATCCAGCTCACACATTTCATTATCTGATCTACCTACGGAATCTCTCGCTCTACCATCCAGCATTTCTGAGCGTAGGCTGTCCTCAGACAGGTTACCAGCATCTTCATCATTTTCAGAGTCTGTGCTGTCATAGATTTGGTAGAACTTTTCCTGCAGCTGGCGCAGCTGTTTCTGCATGTCCTCCAGCTGCTGCTTCAGCTGTCTGCGCTCCTCTCGCTTCTGTTCTTTCCTCGCCGAAACCAGCTGCTGGAAACTCTGCTGCTGCTGTTGAGGCAGCTTTTGCTTGCGTTTATTTTCTCGGTAACTTTCTCGGGGACTCACAGACTGCGGAGCCATCTCTCTTTCATTTTCACTGCCCCTTAATGCCACACTTGGGGAATGGCTCATCCCCCGAATGATATTCTCAACCCGGGCACGCTTCGCTCTCAGGTGCTCATCGCATAACCGATCCATATCAAACTGGCTCATTGTAGGCCTGCCAAAAGGGGAAAGACACTCTTGGGGGCTGTCTCTTGAAGAGTTGCTGCACACATCCTCCTGATGTACTTCTGAGCCTGTGCTGGAGAGACCGCTGGCTTGAAAACTGGGCTCCGTGCCACCATTTTTGTTCATGTTATTTTTCAACAGCTGGGAAATTATGGTTGCCCCTGGAAAAGGCATCATGGCATCTTCATACGAGTTTGCCCTCTTCAGCAGCTTGCGGAGCACATTTGACTTCTCCCCATCTGCATGCTGCACCACTGAATACTCAACATCCTGCTCTGAGCCTTGGGGATTCATGGCACTAAAAAACGACGCTCGCGCCTTTGCAAAAAATGCAGATGCTGTCCCTACCGTCCTTTTCACTCCAATGTCAACTCTTCTTCTCTTGGTCTGCCTGCTTAAGAGGGCTGTGCTGTCATGGTCAGGCATCACTGAACTGTTATTGTGCCATCTTCAAAAGCTTGTCAGCTGGGCACAGCTCAAGAATCCTGGGACCCTGGCCAACAGAACAAAAGGACTGATGAATCATTTTCTTTAAATTTCTCCAAATTTCCCGACCTCAATCCTGAATCAAATGCAAAATGCATAGGCTCTGGGATTTATGGCACATTACAATTATTGCAATTTATTATGCACTCTGCTTGAAATGAAACATTTTTAAATATTTCTGCTCCACTGGTTTAAGATGGCTTAAGATTTAAATAAAATAAAAAAGAGGAAAAACTGCTTAAGCACCAGTAATATGATTCTCTTGCAAAAATGCCTTAAATGATACTGTTTCTCTTTTTTTTTTTAAAAAAAAAGAAGTAGATTAGGAGAACACAGCCTCTGACAACCAATTGATTAAATTTAGGGCATGGAGATACTTGTTACAAAAGAGGAGGACAATAATTTTTATTGTTAAAATATGACAATTGGACCAAGAAAAATTCCCTGTCATCTTTTTAAAAAGTGTAATTGCAATTTTAAGACTAATGGTTAAAATCAAAAATTTCACTTTATTTTACAGGGCCTTGTATTTGTCGGTTCATTTTAAAAACACAAAATTTTTAGCTAGTCATAAGCTAATAATTATGGAAATTACTTGCTTAGAGTTGCATTATGTAAAATTGCATTTCACTTTTAAGTGTTCTATATTTTTTAAACACAGAGATATAGATATCACTGATATAGAATAATTTTCTTTATATTTCAATTATCCCTAAGTCTATGCAAATAACTGATATTGTGTCATTTTAGTCAAACTCAAACACACACACACACACACACACACACACACACACACACACAC
>JAJKFI010000008.1:14082511-14135972 GCA_029204185.1 Lerista edwardsae
AACACCCGTGTCCAAGTTGATTCAGCATTTCAAACAAGCCTGTGTCAGTGTTATGACCGACAGCTCCCACCATTCCCCCCCCCCCGCGAAAAAGATAACGACAGAGGTGAAGGGAGAGAGATACTTACTCCGTTGTAAAGGCGATGGAACTGAGTCCCCCCTTCTCTCTCTCTCTTTTTTCCCCCTGCTGGCTAGATAGAGAGGGAGAGAGGGGGGAAAACACACACGCTCACACAAATACACAGACAGCCTTGATATCTTGCTGCTTAGCTGATGAATATTGTAATTGGCCAAGGGAGGGTGAAAGTGAGCGTGCCAGTGTTGTGTGTGCGTGTGTGCGCGCGCTACAGAGAGAGCGAGAGAAAACGCGTGAGCGTGCAGGAGAGAGAGAAAGAGAGATAGAAAGAGATAAGGCAGAAGAGAGGGAGCAGAGGAGGAGGAGGAGGAGGGGAGAGCTCTTCCGCGCCGCTCTTCTCTGCCCGGCTGTAATTGTCTATTATTTCTGCAGGCAGCAGAGCAGCCTCACTCAGCTGAGGGCTCCGCACCACAACAAGATTTACTTTAAGACACAGCTGAAGGAAACAGGAAGACTACACGTCACGCTCTGAGTGACGTGCGCCAGGCCCAGCGCCCAATCGGGAGGCTCCTTCGGATTCAAGGGGGATAGTGAGCGGAGAACTTGGGAGGAACGAGAGCGAGAAGGGGGTGGGTGGGGGAGAGGAGGAGGACCGGGAGCTGGCGCCCCCCTCGCCTCGCCACCCTCTTTCGCCCACCCCCACCCATCATTGCTGCTGGGAAGGAGACTTTTGATCATCAACTTTGGGGGAGGGCAAGAGGAGGGGGCATTGGAGAGCCATCTGTGCCCGGTCCGGAGTTCAGCCTTGCCCGTGGAGCGTTTACTGAACCTAAAGTTGGGGGGGGGGAATAATATCAACGCACTGAAGAAAGAAAGAAAGAAAGAAAGAAAGAAAGAAAGAAAGAAAGAAAGAAACTACTGAAAATATTCATGTTGTACATGATCAGCTAATCACTGAAGATATGAAGAAAAAGTCACTTGGACAGCAATTCTCTGACATCTGACTTGGAAATAAGTTCCACAGACTGCTAGTCGACGTATGCCCAAGTCCGAGTGCTTAGAACCGCAACGGAGTCCTTAGAACCGCAAGCTAATGTGCGGACATACATAACGTAAATAGGGGCGCAAACATGCGCACACGCAGAACGTTACTTGGCAAAGTGTGTATTGAGTGAGTGTCAAATAACCCCCTACCCCTTTGCAACCCCATTAGATATCACAGTCTTCTTAAGTGTACTTTCATGTACTTTGAATAATTGTAGGATAGATTGACAACCCGATCCACAACCCAGTTAAGCTAAATATGGAATGTGTTGTGGAGGTGATTCCCTTTCATTGACTGGCCCTATTTCAATTTAGCTTGGTGTTGTAATGAATTGTCTGATACCATTGCTTAGGCACTTGGCGGGGGGGGGGGGGGCTCTGGAAGCGCGGGGTCGCATTGGACAAGCTACAGTGAACGAAGACAAGGTGCCCTCATTTCATCCAAACAATCACGATGGTGAATCATTGGGAAAAGGTTTCCAGTCTTGGGCAGCATTGTAAAACTATAGTATCAGTGTCAGGGATGTGAAAAGGGCCATCTTAAATATTTCTGTATAAATAAATAACTATGCGCACCCGCGCACACACTAACCCTTCTGCAGTGCTAAATCGAAGAAACTCCAAGGCTGGAGTATCTCTATACAGAGCTTAAAATTCAGGATGCTCAAAAGACCAGTTTGAAAACATATTAGGCAAGTCTTTTTTTCAAATCTTTTCAAAATCTGAAATACAAATTCATCTTTTCTGAGTGCTAAATTAAGTGGCATTCGCGACTGATCGCTTTCCCCAAGGGAGACACAACAAAACGAAGAGAGTTGGGTTGCTGTCTTTAAGTAAATGAGGGAGATTGCCTTTCCCTTTATATCAATGTATACATCTTCTGTTTAGTTTGTTTATAAGGACAGCTCCTAACGCAGACACAATAAAAACGTTCACCCAAAGTTCAGATCAGCTTAACTGTATCCAAAGGTAGTCAAAGAGCCTTTAAACCTGGTTTTGAATCACTGGGTGGGGGAGAAAATTATCAGTATCTCCTCCCAGCATCTCTGTAATCAGATCAGGGAGGGCGATTCAATTTTTTAAAAACTCCTGTAGCTAGTTCAGGTTTACAATGTACGTTCCAAAACAACTCTCATCATTCCCTTTCCTCGAGCGTGTTAATTGCTCCTACTCAGCAATCTCCAGGCTTGAAAAGTATATTTTTAAAGTTAGCTTTTTAATTTAAAAAAATGATATTTGGGGTTTGACATCGCTAGGGAAAGCACATAGTAACTTCCTAAGGAATGAAAAATAAGGGCAGGCAGGTTAAAACCGCTGTGAGACAGGAGACACCAGTGTTTCCTAAAGGAGCGCAAAAAAATAAAAATAAAAAAAAATTCCTGCCTCTTTTTTCATTCGAATGGGTCTGCGTGTAAAACAGCTGATATATTTCTAAAATGAGGATCTTATTAGTTGTGGGCGCAGATAACACATTCCGATGCACAGGATGAATGGGCACTCTGAGCACACGAGAATTCCGCGCGTCCTCAGATCCGCGGCTGCTTAACGGATCTCAGAGGTCTGTGAGCGCAATACTCCCTTTCTGGTTGCTTCGTTACTTTTATGCTTTTTGGAGAATGCGGCTGATTTCGCAGATATCCCATTAGACAGAGTTCTTTTTCCCCACTTCCTCTCCCCACCCCAACCCGCCTTCAAAACACTAGAAAGCAAGAGGCGCGCATCAGAAGGAAAAGTGCAGAAGACTATACACACTTCTCCCAAACTCGGATCAGAAAACAGGAACTAAGTAGCCTTTGATAGGAAGAAAAAAAGAGACACTAATCTAAACGCAAATGTGCCCACTCTGTAACAAGAAGACTGGCACGCTGAGGCCAGCGGGAATGACCGGCGCGTTGCTGGGCACCACTGTAGCTGTTGCTTTGGAGAGCTGCGTCGAATGGCGTTTTCGGGAGACGGGCATGGAAGTGTTTTGGCCCCCATCACACCTGCTGCCTCCCCTCTTCCTCCACAGAGGCTTTCCTCTTGGCAGTGACTTCGGAGGGGAGGCGAGATGGTGTTGGTGTTGGTGTGCATGTGTGGGGGTCCCCCCCCCGACCAACAAGCCGTGCCAGTGGTCCACGCCCCCTTCCTTCCTACTGCAGAGCTTGCACTCGACTTCACCTTCTGGGCTATTCTTATTCGGCCACCATCCAGGGATAATACCCCCTTGCCAAGACTTGTGATATGAAGCTTTGGGGCGCGCGGGTTGCAGCAGGGGTGGGGTGACCCGTCAAAAGCCCCCTACGTTTGAATAAACGCGGTTCAACTCTCTCTCTCTCTCTCTCTCTCTCTCTCTCTCTCTCTCTCTCTGGAGAAAAGTCCTGAATATCTGATGCGACTCCTCCATCTGTTTCCTAATCTGTTAGGTGAGGCAGAAAAGGCAAGAAACCCTTTCAGTTGTGGAAGTAAAATCAATCCGCCCTTCACTGGGGTGAGTGTGAAACTCTCTCTCTCTCTCTCTCTCTCTCTCTCTCTCTCTCTCTCTCCTTATCTTCTTGTAAAAGAGGGAACCAAACTTACGCACCTCTTGGAGAGTGTCATAAAACAAACAAGCCTCCCCCCCAACGCCCCGCCCAGTCTTTGGCCCCAGTCTGTCCTTCTCAGGGCAACTTCTGCTTTTTGTTCTTTGATAGAGAGGAAGAAAAAACCCCGAGCCCTTACCTTCGGTGCCAGAGTCCTCGTCTAGCTGCAGATCATTTGACCCCCATGTGCCTCGCTGATTTATAACTTTGGAAAGCTCAACGGCTTCGAGGGTGGTGGTGTTGTTCCTCCCCCCCACCCCGATCTTTTTTTTTTTTTACACCCTTTTTGTAAAGCCACTAAATAAAAGTCAGCGCCAACTCCCATGGCTGCTTGACGGCCTTTGTGTCCCGCTGAGCCGCGATCAGCCCCGCTTTTCGCTCAGCCTGTCAGTTGGCAAACGCGAGCTTGCCCCACCGAGGAGCGGCTCCGCAACCTGAACGGGCTCCTCTGCGAAATTATGCCACGCGGTCAGCAAAGCAAGTGGCAGCTGCAGGGAGGAATTCCCCAGCGGGGACGCAACTACTTTCCCCTGACCCCTCTGAAGTGAGCTGTTTGTTTAACCGACGGCTTCAGTCTAAACAGAAATAAAAATGGAAGCGACGCAGTCACCGAAGTTGAACTCGATTTGGAAATCCCTCTCCACAAGTTTCTCGCTCCACAAGTCACTCACCCGTTCGTTTGCGCTCCCCAAGCCACAATAACAACTTACAGACGACTTCAGCAAATTCCTGCAAGTTCTCCACGAGCATTTCTGATACGCGTGTCACCATCTCCTTTACGTTCTTTACGTCATTCACTTCTTATAGAGACTATAGCCAATGCACAAAAAGCATTTTTCTGTCTGTCTATGCAGCGAGTCCTTGAGCATCTAATTCTATCAGAGTGTCTTCCATTATTCTGGAGATCCGCTCAGCTCATTCTGGGCTGGATAATGATCTCATTATCCTCGCAACCAACAGAGCTCCCTAACATTCCCATTTTACAGACAGGAACTAAGGCTGAGAAACCACGATTTGTCCAAGGTCATGCCAGAGCGGCGGCTACCTCTCCCTGAGTCCCTTAGCAGGACTGGTGCATCTTTCACAGCACAAAAATTCAATAGGGACAGCTTTTGTGGCATTGAAAAACGATGCAAGGAAATGTCTCCTCTTGACCTGAATCTGATTCCAGAGTTTTGTATTGATGCCTGGTGTGTGGCTTTTAAAGGCACAGAAGCCTTACTTGGGGTAGGAAGAAGAGCAGTTATAAGTGACGCAGCGAATCCATGATTGAAATAGGATTTGAACCCATATATATATATATATAAGGGGATTTGGACCTTATGGACCTTAAAATTCCAACCCTTGGACACTGCTGTTTTGGGGATGGGAAATGGTTGTGAACAGTACATCACAACAACAATCAGCAGTTGACTGGAACCGGAGACATAGCCAGTACTGGCTTCGCCTCAGGCAACCAAAGTTTCCAAAAATCAAGACATTAACAGATGGTGGCAACCACATGGAGAAACGATGTTGCTTAGAGAGAATCGAGTCATTTCACTCAAGCCGATAAAGAGTGAATCCCAGAAGGACACCGTGTATTCCGAAGAGTGTTCTGCACTTGGCCCATCCTTATCCCTCTCCCTTCTGCTCTTGTTTCATCAGCTTCATTGCGGAGAAATTCAGATAATTTTTTTTATAAAAAATATGCTTCCTGAGAGGGCCGGTGGGCCGCCAAGTGTTTGTATGGCACAAATGATGCTCAGTGATCTCTATTTGTACTGCTGAAAAGGTCTGGTCTAAACAGGAATGAATCAAATGCATATAAAGAAATAATGGGAAAGGAATATGCCATGCAATAGGCCAGGAAATGAACAGATACAAACGTTGATAATATCGCTTGTGAACTAGGATGCCATCTTTGAATCACACACACAAAGCCTTGGTGGTTTGCAAGCAGCGATTTGCACCGGGCAATGTAATTCAGCCAGATCATTTGAACCATTCATGCCTGGTCCATCCTTCCATCTGACTAGTCCAGAAAAAGTTGAGTGATTAAAATTGGAATCAGAATTACTGTACTTCCCTTATTCGTATTTATTACGCATTCACCTGACCTTTCCTGCAAGGAGTTGATTTACACCACAGTTCTAGGCAGGTCAACTCAGAAGTCCCATTGCGTTCAATGAGACTTATTTCCAGGTAAGTGTGCAGTCTTAGGCTGGGAGTAAGTCCCATTTAACTATGTATGCAGGGCTTAATTCTGAGCAAACATGCATAGGATTGTGCTGTTATTCTATGTATTTATTTGAAATTATTTTTATCCTGTCTTCTAATCCAGAGGGAACCTCGTGGCAGCCTACGTATCATAATAAAATATAACCACTTACGGGCTGCTTTTATCTCCTCTTGCATTGCTTTGGCAGTGGCATATTATCTGCCCAAAAAGCCTAGCTCTCAATAGTTTGCTGTGTTTATGATGATAACGATGATAATAATAATTAATCAGAAAATTTGTACAGATCTCCCCTGCTTATTTGACAGGTTAGGAAGTAGAGCAGTGTTTCTAAACTGGTGGTGCTTGAGGTGGTGCCTGGTGGTACATGAGGGACCCCTTGACACCTGCAACGCAGCAAACAGTGGTAGGAAGCTTGGCTTGGTGGGCAGAGCTCCAGTGCGCACTATTTGCACACTCAAAAAAGTCTCCTGTCCCCCCTGAGCCTCCTAAAGGTGTTGTCACATAATGCCTGGCCACCCCTGCATAAGAACTTTCAATAGGTGGACCATACGAAGTATGACAGTGGTCAAAAGTTGAAAAATGCCAGACCGTAAAAACTGTAAATCATCAAAATGAAGAACCTGGGTTTTTTTTTTAGCTTGCAAATACACTTTTGGTCTCCAAAAATGTAAATAATACACTATATTTCACTTGCCATTATGGATATAATAAGCTAAAAAGTAAGTATGGATACTGTAATATAAGCACACATATAAGAGACACACTGCACACGGTTTCTAAGAGATGCACCGCAGATGACTTCTATATAATGCACAGACTGAATGGAAAGATGGCGCTGAATTGTTTGAGAGAAAAAGCAGCGTGTGGTCCCAGAAGAACCTGGAAGGTCATGGAAATAGGACAAAATAGTTCGAAAGAGCAGACCACACATTGAATGTGTGGGTTCTGCTTATACTTGAAAAGGGTTGAAAGTGCGGGTTGCCAAAATGTGTGTGTGTGGGGGGGGGGGGAAGTGCCTGCATGCTACTTTTAAACATCTTGAACTTTCTGGAAGAGATACTATTCGGAAGAGATCTTTAGAAGAGATGGCAGATTTCTGACCTCCTGGCAGTTGGTTAATTGCCTGGCTGTGTGTTTCTGAGTTCCTTTACCCAGGATGGCAGGCTTCATCACTGCCTAGGGTGGGTGAGAAGGAGGCTTGTGCAGTTGTGGGGAGATGGCATCTATTAGATGGTGTCTTGGATGGCTGTGTGCTTCTTAAGCCCTCCCCACCCCCGTTAACAGTAAGTCTTGTTACTGCCCAATGTGAAATAGAAGGAGTCAGGTGAAGCCACGATGCCCCAGCTGGCATATATGGATGAGGGATGAAATGATTTCCTAAAAAGAAAACAAGAGAAGAAACTAGAGAAGTGGTGCTAAGGGAAGTGTGCATTCCACTCTCCATCTGCATTGTGCATGGTGGTGTATTTCCCTGTCCAGATGAAGGGACCTTAGTACTGCAGAAGTGCTGACGGAGAAGCATTAAGCAGGCTCTTCTTCCGGCCTTTGAAATGGGCTTGCTCAGAGGCCCCTGCATCATCATCACCTGGGCATCTGAGTAAATGTGGATGAAAAAGGTAGGGGAAGGCAGTGACAGTGTGGGTAGCTCAGCAACCTGTGCCACTGCCATCCTCAGGGTCAGCTTCAGGGAGACTTTAAAGGTCAGTGGTTAGGCCCCAGGAGAACTGGTGGCCCTTAGCTAACACCTGACCTGGCCAACTTCTGTCATTGGTCTTGGTTTTTTTTGTGTGTGTCTAAACTAAAAGCATAATCTGAAAAATCAATTCCCCTAATAATTGGTGAGTGAGCAACTTTTTTAAAAATGAAGAGCTAACCTTGCACGCCTTCACCGGCAGCTGTGAGTACCATAACATGCATGCTCCTTCCTAGTTGACAGTCAATGTGCTGTCATGGGAGGGGGGAATGCAGGGCTCCCCCCAAGGCCAGCAGTGACATGGTGCCACTCTTGGCATGTGTATATACACAGAGATACATGTTTGAGCTTATTTTTTCTAGTTATTACTTCTAAATAAATAAATAAATAAATAAATAAATAAATAAATAATTTCTTTCTAGACTTTTTTAGAGCGCAATCCTAACCTGGAGTTAGGCCGGCACAGGTTAGGCCAGCAAAGTTTGGCTGGCACAAGGGCAACCATAAAGCACGTTTGGACCACTCTCGGAGTCAGGGAGGATGGTGCACGTCTGTGTGCTGGCCTCACTGACTCCGAGAGTGGTCCAAACATACTTTATGGTGTCCCTTGTGCCAGTCAAACTTTGCTGGCCTAACCTGTGCCGGCTTAACTCCAGGCTAGGATTGCGCTGTTAGTCTCATAAACCCCGGTGGGTCCTGATATACTGTTGTTTTAAAATTGGGTCCTGGTGCTAAAATGTTTGTAAACCACTGGTCCAGGGCCAGCTTTAGGAGCAGCAGGGCCCAAGGCAGGGCATTCCCCACAGGGCCCCCATTCACCAAGAAGAGCACATGTGGTGCCATGTGCAAAGTGCGGCACCTGGAAATAGTTGGTGGTGACATGATCGCATCACCACCAATTGCTTCCAGGAGGCCCATTTTGGGCAGTTGGAGACAGGGGCAGGTTGGAGGGACCAAGGTTAAGCTTGCCCCACTGACCTACAGCTCATCATAGCGATCCCGGCTACCGCAGCAGGCAATATGTTTGCTGTGCTGGTGTGGGGCCCCCCAAAGTGCGGGGCCCAATGTGAAGACCCAGTGCTGGCCCTGCACTGGTCTAACCCCTTGCTCTGTGCAGAGAACTGCTCCAGCATCCTCTACAGGATTTAGCCTCTGCTTGATAACCTCCAGGCCACTACCGCATGAAGCAGACTGTTTCAGTATCAGGCAGGTCTTACAGCTGGAAAATGTTTCCTCGTACCTCACTCAGGGCGCAATCCTAAACTGAGTTAGGCCGGCATAAGCTAAGCCAGCAAAGTTTGGCCAGAACAAGGGACACCGTAAAGTATGTTTGGACCACTCTCAGAGTCAGAGAGGCCACCACACAGACATGCACCATCCCAACTGACTCCGAGAGTGGTCCAAACGCGCTTTACGGTGGCCCTTGTGCTGGCCAAACTTTGCTGGCTTAGTTTATACTGGCCTAACTCCAGTTTAGGATTGTGCTCTCAATCTACTTCCTTGTACTTTCAGCCTATCAGTTCCAGACTTGCCCCCAAGAACCACAGAGAGTGTCTTCCCCTTCTTCTGTGTTGCGGTCCTTCAGGTACCTAAAGACAGTTGTTGTATGTCTTATTCTATATTCTATATGGTTAGTTTTCTCTTCTCGACAGAAACAAACCAAACCCCTTCAATCTTTCATCACACATTTCCCGATCTTTTACCATCTATCAGCACAATCCTGTGCAGATCTAATCAGAAGTAAGTCCCAGGGCATTAGTTATCCCTCCACCCTGGCTTTGTGTCATCTTCAAGTTTGATAATTATCCCTTCTACTCCTTATTTATTTACAATCAATAAAGGTCATTTGTAAACATTTTGATCAGCGCAGGGCACAAGACAGAGAGACCTGGGGCATCCCACTTAATTTATCTTCATTGGCTATTTTTGATTTCAAAACAGCCACTTCCCTTTTCTATGCTAACCACATTCAGAGCACAATCCTAATCTGGAGTTAGGCCAGCATAAACTAAGCCAGCAAAGTTTGGCCAGCACTAGGGCCCCCATAAAGCGTGTTTGGACTACTCTCGGAGTCAGGGAGGATGGTGCACATCTGTGTGCTGGCCCACCTCAGTTTAGGATTGCGCCCTCACTCATTCCTTGCTACCTGAGGGTAACTAAAGAACCATCTTGAACCTGATTTGAAATGTAGTTTGCGACATGAAAAAAACCTTGGATTTTAGAAATGTTTGCTAGTGCTTGTCGTTGATATTTTATTGTATTTTTTTTTTTTTACAAAACCTTTGGTGTGTGTGGTTTTAATAATTTTATGCAAATTGCTTTGTGAAGTGTGTTTAAATAGCAATATACATGAAGTGTGTTTAAATAGCAATATAAATAGCAATAAAAATTCATACATTTTTAAAATGCATCAGAAGTAGCCTGTAGTACTCCAAAGTATGGTAGTGTGTGATACCTAAAACAGTGTCCAGCACAATACAAAGCGCAATCCAAACCCCAGGCTGGAATAGGCAGGTTGAGATGCCTGACCCATATTCAGCTTGGGGCATGGAGTTGCTGCCACGGAACCCAGGGAAACGCACCCTTCCCCTGAGTAATGGCCTGGATGGAGCTGCGCTGCTGAAATCTCCAAGTGGCTGGATCAGGGCTGCTTGGGCTGGGGCCAGGGGTTAGGATCTGGCCCAAAGTCTGGATCCTGTCTCCACCACCTCCCCAGGTTGGGATACCTACAGGAAGTGGTGTCATCCTACCGGTACACTGGGCGGGACATCCGGGTGATTGGCAGCCCGCCCATCGCGTACTGCAGCGTTACGCCGCTTGCGTACGTTACGCAAACGGCATAATGCTGTGGTACGCAACGGGCGGGCTGCCGATCACCCGGATGTCCCGCCCAGCGTACCGGTAGGATGACACCACTGCCTACAGGCCTGCCTGTTCCCTGCCTCCACCATGGTCCACCTCCTGCAGCCTTCCTTGAGCCTCTGCGCCCGCCTAGCAAGGCAGTCCTTACCTTTGGGCCTCCAAGGTTGGGAGTCAGCATTTCCTCCCTTAAGCTGTACAAAAGTGCTTTACGGCATGTTTGCGACCCAACTGGGCCGGCACAAGGGACTTGTGCCCGCCCATGCAAGAGTTTAGATTGCACCCACAGTGCCATATATGTCTCAGAAGCCGATTTCTTGCAGGGAACTGCTTTCGTTGAGGCGTATCGTGCCAATTCTTTAGAACAGGTGTCTTTGGGTTGAAATGAGGCTACTTTCATGACACTTCCAGAAGTAATCCAGTGTGTTCAGTATAAATTACGCAGGGGTCAAACCAATCTGCCTGCAGATAAATTCCTGCTAGTCAAAACAGGGTCTAGCCAAAGAAGTGTGCATGACAGAATTGAAAACAAGGATGGTGGCACAAATTCCCTGTCCCAAGTAAAACCCTATCCTTGAGGTAACCTCTCTGAAAAGAGAAATAATTTGCTTTTACGATAGACTTCCTTGTTCCCCTTGTTCCTTATTTTATTATAGTTTTCCGTGTCTATAGAGGGAAAAGGGAACACAGGGGGAAAAATGAATAGGAGCTGATGTTTGAATTCTGATTTTTTTCCCCTTTATATCCTTAAAGTGATTTTAGGGTCTCTTCATGAAGCATTTTTTTTTCTGATCATCAATAGGTGACCAAGGAACACAAACATGAGATATCACTGAGTTGTGATCCCAATGTCTTGCAGTTGTATTCTGCTGTTGCCTTCCTTAATTCAAGACTAAGAGCCTGATCCTATTCGTTGTCCCCTCCCCTGTCAATGCAGCGGTGCCAAAATGGCTACCCTTGAATCCTGCAAGGGGGGCAATTGTGGAGATGTCCTTTAGGTAAGAGAACCCTTACTTGTGTGTAGCCTCTGATGTGGAGGGATGGGATCTACCTAGACCTACAATAACTAAGTAGCTGGTGCAGGTCCATGTGAATCCATGACGCAGCATCAGGTCTGGCAGGGGGGTTAGGATTCGGCAACTACTGCCTCCAAACCTGCCTCCTTCCTGGACCCTACTCTGCCCTCCCAGTCCCAATCGCTGCCCTGCCCGTCCTCTCTCTGCCCCATTCTACCCAATCCCAGCCCCTCCTGCCTCCCCACCACTTTACCTTCAGCAACAGACAGCTCCAGATCCACTGGTGTTGGCGGGAAGGCTCTGGTCTTCCTGCCTGCATCCTACCAAGTCCTAACCAACTTCCCAGCACTGACATAGCTGTGCCAATGGAGCATGTTCTGCATTTTGCAGTGGAATTGTAGGCCTCCTCAAGGTAAGGGAATGTTTGTTCACTTACCTTGGAGCTGCATTGCCCTTATCCTGGTGCTGGAAATTAGGTTAGGATTGCGACCTGAGTGTACTGCTGGAGCTCCACTTATAGCTGGGGCTGACTGCTTTATGGCATACAGTGCCAGTAGAAAGAGGCGCTTTGCCATTGCCTCATTGAGGTGGGAATAGCTCTTTGTAAATAAGGAAGCTCTGTGTGGAGATATTTCATATGATTTGCACACTAGATGATTTGCACCATGTTAGTAACATAAGTAGCCCAACACAGCTTCTTGATCAGCTATAGAGCACAATCCAGAGGATTGCGCAGCACCTATGCAATGTTGTTGCGTCGGCGCTACGTAATTAGCACTGATGCGGTGGCACCGAGGAGCACCCCCGCATCAGTGCTGAAGTTCCCAGACTGTAGCGCCAGCCTGGGAGTGCCGGCAGAGAGCCGCCTGTGTGCCAGCCGAATTTGGCTGGCGCAGGGGCAATTCTGGGAGGTCGGGAGAGTGGAACTGCGTTGGGGGGTGGGCTGGCAGGCCTGGGGAAGGGGGCAGGCCATTAGGCCGCATCCAAGGCCTTATCCCCAGGCCGTGAGGCCCGGACTCGGGCTGCACAACCTCCTTGATCCTGCACCCGCGATTTTGTGAGCGCAGATCCGAGGGGCACATTGGGGAGGCTGGCGCCTTCCCTGGTGCAAGGATACTAAAGTGCTCTTGCACCGGGAAGGCTCCAATTGTCTCAGAAGTTGTGCTGGATACAGCACAAGCCTGCTGGCCTGCCTGCTCCAGCGCAGCTTAGGATTGGGCTGCCCAGCTCATGCTCTTCTCTCCACGTTCACCGAGATTTATCTGAGGGTGGAGAATCTGCTAGGGCAGTGGAGATCTGCTCAGTTTGTTGTGCCAAAGCATATTTAAAGACTTGAACGAGGCAGCCATTACACTATTGTTATTCATAGAAAGTTAGGTCTCTGAAGAAACAGTCATTAATGCTTTTGGGTACTGACTGGCATTGTTTTCTGTGTCATTCTCTTCATCATATTAGATACATGCAAATACAGAATTATTCTGTTATATTATTCTGAATATTCTGTTATAGCAAGTGTTCTTTCCAACAAGAAAGAACACTTTTTATATTTTAACCACAGGTTTAAATGCCTTTTTACCACAGGTTTAAAAACTGTCTGTCTGTCTGTCTGTCTGTCTGTCTGTCTGAACAATTCCTGAAAAAATTAACTCAATGTCAACAGATATGCTGAATCCCATGGTAAATCCTCAAAAGTTTTGCAATAACAGGCAGGGGTTAAAGCATTTATGCAGCTGTTTGTCAAGCACTGAATTTTCCTGCCATTTGGGTTTCATGGTATGTTACAGAAAGATGCTATTCAGAAAATGACAACTCAAGTGTGTTATACATTCAAAATAATTTTGCAAAACAAACCCTACAGAGAGCATCTTGCTATTTTGGGCTACAATTCTAAAAACCCTCATGTCATGGAAGTTCCTGTTCTCTGGTTTAGGTAATTTAAGCACTGAAAAGACAATTCTTATATAGCCTTTAAAGAAAACCTTTAGTAAAATGCTTAAACTGGGTAAGCGTGTTTACGGTGTCACCCACAATGAAATAAGACGGCAATTGTCAATTCACTTTCTTCTAGATTAGTTTCATCTTCTTTTGTCTTCAATGGAATTACTTCAGGATAAGTATTTGAGCATTTTAATATAATTTGCTTGAGGATCACGGAAGGAATTACATTTTGTTTTCCCTGGAACTCAGCAAAATATGCTACAAATTAGACCATCTAAATCAGATGAAATTGGTGTGTATTTAATTTTGTTTTCTCTTGCTACATTGAACCAATTTTATCACTCTCCTTGGTCACTCCAGAATTGAAAACAGATTCCGATAACTGGTTTTTCCGTTGTAATATCAAGGGATGCATCATTTAATAGAAAGTTAGATTAATCAATGACAAAACTTTTAATTGATTAAAAATGCATTTCTAGTGAATCATTTTATATGTGTCACTGCATGTTTTTATGGTTGCAGCCATACATACATTATGGTTGCTGCAGCCCAATCCTATCCCACCCCCCATTGGTGCAACCATACCAAAAATGGGTATGCACTGTATCCAGCAGGGTGGTGAGGCAGAAGGCTTTGGAAGGCAATGGGTCTCTTCAGACCTGTGTCGGCAATTAGTCTAGGACACGTGTCTGCTTGATTCACCCCGGGCAACTCTTTCTTAGGTGATGGATTCGCAGCATTCCTATGAGTAAGAGTAAGTAGCAATTACCCTTCCCCCGTGTAGAAAATGACGACTCAAATGCCCCTGGCTTCTCCATATCACAGGCTGAATCCAGAGAGAAGGCAGCTGCTGGTGCATCTGGCTGGTGACATGTCATACAGCACAGAGGGACAAAGCAGCACACCCCTAGCCACCCACTATTGCCTGTATTGCCGCTATTGGTCCATGATGGCTTTTAAACAGGTTAGGTCTCCCTGCCAATTTCACAGTTAGCCTCCACTGAAGGCCTTTCTGCTCACTGCTGCTTGTGGCCATACAGGCATGCCCGGTATCCACTGATTAGGTATCCACAGTTTCAGTCATCCACGGATACCATGGATACTGGGACACCTATTATGGCCATGGATAGGGGAATATTAAACATTTTTTAATCTTGTTGCAGCAAACCCACTAATGTTCCCCTATCTTTAAAAAGGCATCTCCAGTATCCATGGTTCCATGGTTTCAGCGGATATCCCGCGGATACCGGGCATGCCTATACTTATTTTACTTTGTCATACTCTGTGTCCCAGCCTTCCTCCAAGGATATTGTAGCAAAATGTGTGTGTGTGTGTGTGTGTGTGTGTGTGTGTGTGTGTGTGTGTGTGAGAGAGAGAGAGAGAGAGAGAGAGAGAGAGAGAGAGAGAGAGAGAGAGAGAGAGAGAGAGAGAGAGAGACCATTATGACTAAGCATGAGGATCAAATCTAGATTCCTTTAGATTCAGCTCTCTCTTCCCTATGTCTTCCTCCATTGTCTCTCCTTACTTTATCCCTTCCTATCCTTTTCTTAGATGACAGTTTATATGCTTTCAGGCAGCAGTTTCTCATTTCTCTTTGTTAATCTTATGTTTGTATAGTGCTTTTTTTAGGTGCTTAAGAAATAATATTTATTATTATTATATAACAATAAGTACGGCTTTAGTACTCTTCGCTGGCTCAGAGTATACGGCTTGGCAGAAGTTCAGCTCTGCTCCACACAGACCAGGAATTGGGCGCTACCTGAATAAGCTTGTACAATCTCATCAGTCTTCTTGTACAAATAAGAGCATAGCTGGGAACAGCCATGACAACGCCACCCCCCTTTGGTTTGACTAAAAACAAACCAGGAGAACCTTGAAGTGTGGATTCCTTCAGTGTAAGGCACCAAAAGCTCATGGAAATCCATGCAGGTTTTGCTTTGAGGAATGAGGAGGTTATTTCCGCAAAGGGATTTGAATCCAAGGCCTTCCTATTTATCGCAGATTAACTGTCCCCCAAAGCTCATGTTAAACAGGTGGGAAATAGTATATCATTACAGTATAATGAATAATTATGTCACACAGGCTCATGCTGTTCATTATCATTAATGCAGAATGTTTCCCAGCGGTTTGGATGGTTGGGAACCAAGCACTGTACAGCAAAAAGCCACGCACTGCAATAGAGGGAAAGGCAGAGACTACTCAGGAAAGAAAGTTTTGCCTACAACACCCATTCAGTCTGCCGAGGTGTCAGGTTTTGTCTCCTCTCGTCTCTTGGAGTGTTCAGGGGCTGAGGTATGAGGCTGCCAAAGTGTATATGGAAGCTCAGGCCAAGAGGTTACAGGAGGCGGCTGAGAGACACTTGAATTTCTTCCTTGCATGGATGTTCTCCCTCCTTTCAAGGACACTTTGGAAATGCTTTGAATTGCAGTGCTTTTGCAATTGACTGGGAGTGACCTCACTCTAGCCTTGCCCCTTTGCAACGTGTGAGGATAGGAAGCCTGGGACAGGGCCATCGCAGTGAGCCTGCGAGGTATAATTAAAGGCCTGCCTCCCACTTAGAAGGCCTCTTGTATTAAAATATTCGGTCTCTGGCCTTGTTTTTCATCAAAGGGGAGAGAGAGAGAGTGCGAGAGAGGCCGAGCGAGCGAATAGGTGATTTCTCAGCTAATGCACACACCTCGGCAAAAGGGAACAAGAGGAAACATGGCAACGAAGCATCCATTTGGTCCTTGATCAACACACTGCAAGAAAGAGTGAGTGAAACACTGAAATGTTTACCACCCCTTACGGTTGAGGGGGGTGCCTCTGTGAACACAGTGGATTCCAGGATTGTTACCTGTCACCCTCCTCATATCTCCCAAGTGGCTCCAAAGGCATGGCCATGCTGGGCTAGAGAAGGATCTGTACAGTGATGTCATCCGGGCGCACCAGGAACCGGAACGCCCGGATGATTGACAGCCCTCCGCCCCTATGGCGGAGGGCTGCCACGCCTCCCTGAGCCTCATAGCGCCCGAATCGCTCCATTTCAGAGCGATTCGGGACGCGAGGAAGGGCAGGCGGGCCCAGCAGCAGCTCGCCCGTCCTCCGGAGAGGCGGCGTGGCCCAGGCCCGTCCGCAGAACTAGCGGAACGGCGTACCATGCCGTTCCACCTGGATGACGCCACTGGATCTGTATGCCTGCACAGAGTGCTGCAGTTGTAGTGATGATGTCCTGGGGCTGCCAGTACACATGCACACATGCCCTGGTATCCACTGGGATTCCGTTTCGGATCTTACCATGGATACCCGAAACTGTGGATATTGGGGGCACCATTTTAAAGATAGAAGAACATCAGTGGTTTTGCTGTAACAAGGTAAAAAAAGAGGTTTGTTTAATGCTCCCCTATCTTTATAATAGGCTTCCCAGTATCCATGGTATCTGTGGATAATAGAAACCGTGAATACTGTAACTGGCGATCATTGGGCATGCCACTGAATTGCCTAGCCAGTGTTGGCAGAGGTATGTTGGTGGTCGATGTGGATAGCAGGCAGGGAAGGGAAGTAACAGGGCTTTTGGGTGGAGGAACAAGGGTTGTGTGGGGAATAGGATTGAGCAGTTAGGGCCCAATCCTATCCAACTTTCCAGCATTAATGCAGCTACGATGCAGCCCCAAGGTAAGGGAACAGTAGTTCACTTAACTTGATAAGGATTTGATGACCGCCCCCAAACCAGAAGATGCAGAGCACAACCTGTTGCTATGGCTGCATCAATGTTGGAAAGGTGGAAAGGATTGGGACCTGAGTCTTGCAAATATATTGCAATGTACTGTATAAATGCAGTGTATAAAAATCAATTCAATCTGAGGTGCAGGATTCTCCTCCAAAAGCCCTATAGAAATGAATGTGGCCTATGCAAAAGCATGTTTGCATTTGAACTTTAAACACAGAATTCAATCACAAATGGACAATCCAAGTTTCATAGTCCTATATCAATGGTCAAATGAAATATTGCATTACACTATGTTTTTCATCCTGTTTCATCCATAAAAACAGGTGTCAAAGACATTAACCAAGCTGTACGTTGGTGTGTCAAATTTTCATTCCAATGCTTCAGTCCTCAAGGTAGATAGTTTGTCACAAAATATTTTGCTTGTTTGAAAACAGATGCAGGAGTAAAGCTAGGATTTGAACTTGAAATGATGAATGTTGTCCTGAACATGTGCACCTATTTACATTCTGCTCCATCAATAGACTAATGATTCTGATCAATCAGAATATTTTGATTAAAACTGTGCTTCTAATTAATCAGGGAACACATTTTAAATGTTGAAATTATTGTTTATCCAAGTACTTATGAAAACTGTAGATGCATTATTGCTTTTCAACAAAAATTTATCAAAGCAGTTTACATAGCAAAAAACGAATGAGACAATCAGCCCAATCCTTGTGTAGCAGTGCAGGGGCGCCTACAGAGTGCCTGCTGAATCCCATGGGGAAGGTTTGGCGTTGGGAGGCCTCCTTAGGAAAAGAGAATACTTCTTCCATTTCACCAAGGTAAGGTTTTTTGGCCCAGTGAGTCAACTTGGACCTACATTAGCAATATTGCTGGCACAAGTCTGCATTGACCATGGAGGTAGGATGGAGGTAGGAGGTGGCATGATGTCATTTTCTTGAAGCCACAAGGGTATACCAATATGGTTGACTCAGATCATTGCCGCCAAGGAGGATTGCTGCGAATCCACAAATAAAAATCTCCCTGCACCTGTGTAAAAGTTAATCTCAACGTCTTTAATCATGCCTGCGTGTTCTGCATACGGGTGTGCGAATCGCTGTACGAAAAATGGGATTTAATTTCCACGGAAAGATTCATGTATTCACATTACATCGGTTCAATAAAACTACAATTCACTGAAACAGTGAGTGCATTATTTTTGAAGCTGTGTAATTTCTTGTTGTTCCTAGCAATCTTATTCACCATTTTCAGACACCCTGTTAATGGTCTAGAAGGTAAAAAAATATATTTCCCCCCTCCTTTTTCCCCCCTTCTTGTTTACACTTTTATCCCCACCTTCCATTTTCTACTGTAATATTTTCGAAATTCTGAACATTAACATAATTTGTTTTTTTTGGGGGGGGGGAGTGTAGAAGTTTAAAAAAAACTCTTAATAGTCTAGAAGTAAAAAAGAATTATATTGACAACTTATGATATGAAGAGGTTTTAATGTAATTTTCCTATATATTTATCTAATTTTGGCCCACCCTCCCCTTTTTTTTCTTTCTTTCCTGCTCGCACTTAATTTTTCCGCCTTTCATTTTCTACGTAATATTTATGAAATTCTGAACATTATCGGAATTTTTTTTATGGGGCATGGCCGTTTTATTTTTGCTTGTGTAGATTTCAAAAAATAAGTCTGTCAAAACAGTGCAATCTGAGTTTAAATAGACAGCAAGTAGCATTTCGTCTGGTATGTTCAGTAATATAATTATGAGGAATTTAACCTTGTAATTGCATATTAAATCATAATAAGGTTACCAATAATGTTTCTACACGATCACGTTTTTATTTTCGTAAGTTTTTATTTAAGGAGTAAACTATTAAATCCTAAACAGTACGAGCAAAGCAATCTGAAATGCTTGGAATGAGGATTGTTTTGAGTATACCAACATGGTTGCTAAGCCCGCCCCCTGGCTTCACTTCACTAGCATTACTTCTTAAGGCATGCCACCTCCTGTTATTCTACCTCCATGGCATTGACTCATTAAGGTGGATCAAGCTTGGGAAGGGGGTTAGTATTCATTGGCTTCTGGTAAATCCGCCCCCTTTGCAGACCCAATCTGCTCACCTAGCTCCACCCTCATCCAGCTCTGCCCCTCCTCCTCTGCCATCCAACCTGTGTTGGTGGGCCCTCATGTGCAGGTGCACATGAGAAGCTCTGTCACTCTGCACACTACTGGAATTTTTGTGTGTGTGTGTGTGACTGTCGAAAGGATTGGATTGGGCTGAAGGTTTCCCTGTCCCAAAGTGGCTCATAATCCAAGAGGAGACACAGAGGAAACATGAGCAACAGCCACTGGCTGGATGCTCTGCTGAGATTCATATGGATTCTTGCTCGCTTCCTGCAAAACATAAGACAGCTTTAAAAGTTGTCCAATTAGCAGATGGGAAATATATTGGAAGAGGCAGTCCCTCATAAGTGTGACAAAAAGTGGAAAGTCTTTTCTATGATGCTTGCTGCGATATGTGCTTCCATTATTTAATTCTAAAACAATGAATGCAATATTTGCTAGAACTACTTATATCATAGGCACCTTTATACATGCCTCATCAATGGATTAATCAAACATATGATTAATCAGCTAAAGTTCCTTAAATCAGGGAACATATCTAATGACAATACATTTCCCCCGTTTGAAAATAAATGTGTGTATGGGAGGGAGCTTGGCTTTAAACTTGTAACACATTGTGAGTCTTGAACACCATTTCCAATTTAATTCTGATATCATAATGTTCAGTCAAGATATATTACACAAATCAAGAAATAAAATGCCCAGCTAATTATGTCCTGTTTTTTTTTTCTTAAAACGAGCATTGGCTTTGCTTTATTAACTTGTAGTTACACACCCTTCTGTATCTCAAGAAATACTAAACGTTTTGGTAATTTGTGGCTGATGGGGATTATTTAATTGATTAATGTGAAAAAGCAGATGATTAATCAACGATAAATCATTCTTCAGCTGAGAACCCGAATCCTGGAAGAAATCACAAAAATACACTTCGAGGGCTATTTGTCACATACAGATCATTTGCAACTTTTCTAAACTCTCCTGTTCAACAGTTGTGTTAGCTTGCTCTATGCCATCTTCTGTTGCTCTCTCCTAGAACCTTATGGTATATGTGTGCGTTTTGAGAGGGTTAGGTGACCTAGAGACAAGGCTGTTCAGTTGAAGAGGCTCTTGCATTGGTGAAAATAGAATTGTTACCAAAGGAAGGGGAGGAGAGCTCAGGAGAGGAGAAAGTGAACTCTCCTAATCCTATTAAACGCAGTAGCATGTTTCTGTGGACCGCAGGGAGAGATTAAGCACAGGAAAAGGGATAAGTGCTGCTTCAGTTTCACTAAACTAATGTGACAACTTGTCATTGGAAATCTTTACAGCTTGTTAGTAGATGACTAGCTGATTCAGATATGTTTTCTACCGTTTCCTTTGTGTCTGGGGGTAAATTTCCCCCCTTTCCTTTTCCTTTCTTATCCGGGCCGCTTCATTTTGTTTTCTTTAATCCTTCATGTCTCCTTCGAGTCAAAACATTTAACTTGCTTTAATCAATATTTTGTTTTGAAGATGTCCCTTGACCTTTTGTTTGGGCGAATTTAATCTTCAAGGGCATCTCCTTCATTCATTAACCGAAGCTGGACGCTGCATCTCTTTTTACGTGGCCTTTGTGGGACGCCAAAAGTCCATTCTCCCAAATATTGCAGGAACAGCCAACCATGTTTATCAGAACTTTCCGAGTCGATTTGTGGAACGCATTTTGTTTCTTGCTGAATCTGTCGGCTGGTGAAATGGTGGTGGCGGGAACTAGGGGACAGGGAACAAAACAGGAGAGTTTAAATGTCTTTTCTTTTTTTTTGGAAAGCAGGTGGACAACTTGTATGAAAGCATGAGTTGGCCTTTGTTTTTTTTTTCCTTGCACATTCCCCCCTCCTTCTTCTCCACTCCCCCTCTTCTACCACCAAAGGCGTGATTGTTGAATAAATGGAAAAAACATTTTACAACATTAAAGGAAGACTGTTTAGAAAAGGAAGGCCCTGCTGAGGTGTAGAGGAAGCCTGTTTATTAACACTGGACACCTCTTATCTCAGGCAGCTCCAGATGGATCCCCCCTTGGTAATTCCAGCTCAGTGCCAAGTAGGGTTAAGCAGTGTAGCCACCTTGACGTGGGCTGGAGTTTGCCAGAAGATCAGGGGCTCCTTTGGAGAGAATGTACTGTTTGCTTTCATTTCCCTTCTTGGTAATTTTTTCCCCTTTCATCTGAGGGATTCCAGCAATTGAGCCTTTTGTACACAGGCAGTTGCCAGACTGTCACTGCACTGTATAGAGGGAGAATGCCTGCCTCTGTTTGGTTCGACCTGAGAAGAATATACTCAGGCTTAGTGGTAACATTGGCTGCGCACTAACATAGCAAAAGTCTGAGGTGGACAAATGATTTCTCCGAAGCATTAGGAAGGCATAACTCTGACTAAAGGGCACGTGGATAGATTTACTTTTCTGGCTGTAAATTGCTTACTGTTTGGTGTGGGGCCAGGTCTTGATTTTGAGATAAAGTCGTCCAAATCTGTCAATAATTAACTGTCAGCCAATTAATAGTTCCTCAACAAATCAAGTTCCTTTCCTAAAGGTTCAGACTCTTCGTGGGAACAAGAATAACTGAGGAGCCCTGGCCATTCGGTTCACCTGTGCACTGAGCATGGTTCAGCTCTGATTTCACACCTGCATGCTCACAACGCAAGCATTTTCTTCCATTCTGGGGAGGTGGGGTGTGTATAAGGATAGAATGGGCTCTTAAAAAACAAACAAATGCTGTGCTTAAAATTTGAAAAACAAAACAAAACACCAAACTGGGGGTGCAATCCTAACCTAGAGTTAGGCCAGCACAGTTAGGCCAGCAAAGTTTGACTGGCACAAGGACCACTATAAAGCATGTTTAGACCACTCTCTGAGTCAGTGGGGATGGCGCATGTCTGTGTGCTGGCCTCTCTGACTCCAAGAGTGGTCCAAACACGCTTTACAGTGTCCCTTGTGCCAGCCAAACTTAGCTGGCCTAACTGTGCCGGCCTAACTCCAGGTTAGGATTGCACCCTGGGATGGTTTACAGCACTTGCAATAAGATAAGCAATGTAAGTACAAAGCAGGCCTGCACAACTTGTGACCCACCAAGCCAAATGCAGCCCAAGTGTCCTAATTGGCAGCTTTCCGGGGTATTATAAAGTGTCTGTTTTAACTTACTCATTTGAGGCTGGAAAAACAGGAGGTGTGACCTGGAAGGTCACAATATATGGCTGGTGGCCTGCATTCAGCTTCTGGGGCACATCAGAGTTTATTCCTGCATGTAATTTATCAATATTGTAACAGAGTATGTCCTATTTATTTAAGATCAGGCCCCTGGAACCAGCAGGGGAAGTACTCCCTCTGACAGAATGAAGGAGGAGTCTGCTTCATGAAGGGGTGCTAGTGGTGTAAGGTAAAGGTAAAGGTTTCCCCATGACCAAATGGTCTAGTCGTGACTGACTGTAGGGGCGGTGCTCATCTCCGTTTCAAAGCCTGTAGAGCCGGCGTTTTTGTCCGATCATGTGGCCAGCATGACTCTACGCCGTAGCGCACGGAACGCCGTTACCTTCCCACTGAAGTGGTCCCTATTTATCTACTTGCATTTTAGGTGCTTTCGAACTGCTAGGTTGGCAGGAGCTGGGACAAGCAATGGGAGCTCACTCCGTCACGCAGTCTTGAACTCCCAAACTTGCGGTTGAAAGCCCAGCAACAGTGGATTAACTCACTGCGCCACCACGTCCCATTATCAAGTTCTATTATGCTTGTGGTGTAGCAGCAACCATTTTGTTCTAATTCTCAAGTAAAGAGTTTAACCCAGAATACATGGTACAATTTAAAGGACAAATTTCACCTTAGAACCACACGATGAATAGGAGTTCCAATGCCAGTTTTAAAAATGAACAGCCTCCTTGCAGGGGGTGACTTTGAGCAGGGGAAAGAAGGGGAGTTTAATCCTTTCCTTGCCAACTCTTTTATTTATTTACTTATTTAGAAGATTTCCATACTGCCTTTCTCCAGGATAGAAGCGCAATCCTACCCTGGAGTTAGGCCAGCAAAATCTGGCCGGCACGAGGGCCACCATAAAGCATGTTTGGACCACTCTAGGAGTTCGGGAGCATGGCACACATCTGTGTGGCCCAAACACACTGTACGGTGTCCCTTGTGTGAGCCCAACTTTGCTGACCTAACTGCGCCAGCCTAACTTCAGGTTAAGATTGCGCTCTTAGATAGTTTACAAAAAGATCAAAATATTCATAATAAAACAATCATAAAAATTCATAAGACCTCAGTGGCCTAAAAACAGCAGATTAAAATATTAAAGCATCAGGCAAACAGCAGATAAAAAAGTCAAGGAGCCTCCCCCACTGTCAAAACGTCCCCCCATCCTAGTCTTTTGAAATAAAAAAGTGTTCAATCCCTGTCAGAAAGTGTCCAAGCTGATCATAATTCACCTAGGAGGGAATTCCACTTTCAGGGAGCCACCACCAATACTTCTAGTCCCAAATAGTCTTTTCCACTCAAAATCCTTTCTCCACCACAGGGTTCCATATATATGTCTAGGTTTTTAAAGCAATTTTTTTATGTTTTTGGTTTCATAATGTGCAACCTGAAACAACGAGAAGAATTAAAAAGTTCAAATAAAGACAAATATGTAGATGTTCTGATCAAATAAAACTTTCAGTTGCTGGGAATACAGATAACACACCCAGATTATGTAATTCAGTAGGAGATATGAAGTGATTTTGAAAACTGAGAACCTCCCATTTTTCTGAGGTAAGTTGGAAACTTCACTATTTTGGAAATAAGTGCTTATTTTTGAGATCAGTAGTAGCCTGGCCTGGGGAGGGCAGAAGATCCATTCAGAAGAGGCTGAATGAAGCAATTTTTTTTCAAGAACCGTACAGTTAGAATCCAGGTTCTACATTTTTTTCCTGTTCTTTAAATATAGTCTTTTTGGCAAAGCTTCAGTAGAGTTCTGATTGGAATTTTAAACTGCCCTTCCCGGGAAGAAAGGGAGGATTTGAAATGGGCCCAATGTTTGGAATGGTGGGACTGAACTTGGCCCATAATTTATCAGCAATTGGAGAGTTTGTTTGTTTTCATTTCATTCATTTTACCTTGGAGCAAGACATTAGCCATTTTCATTTTAATTGAAATGTTCGCCTTAACAAATGTGCACCCTCTTTATTAACCCCGGCAGTGTAATTTTTCATTGTAAGGCTCTGATTCAGAGGAAACTGTCTCTCTAAAACAGCCTCACAGCCTGAGCAAAAATGACAGCTTTCCTCAATCAGTTCCTTTGGTGACCTTGATTTGAACTTAATTCTCTTTCATCCAAGGACTTTTAATTAGGCATTCATAGTTTGACATGATGCTAATTTTCCTGTTTTTTTTTAAGATTCTTGTTCATAGTGTCTTTTTAATGTAAGTCATCAGAATGGTTGCATTCTGTGTTACTTTGGGTGTGATGACTAATCGTTTTTTAAGTGCAGTTTTGTGAAAAGCCTACAGGCCCTTTCTGTTCCCCACTTCTCCCCCTCAAAACCCCCAATATTTTTGAAGGTTAAGCAAAATAGGCCTAACTATTGAATGTATATAAAATGGAAAGCCACTTAAGTATCCAGCCTGTCTCCTATAAACACATTTGAGCATGCAAAACTTTCTTCATGAGGGAGGGAAGCTAATGAGGTGGGTTGACAGAAGGGAATTTTCCATACAGACCTCCCCTCTCACATTGATCTTCCTTCGAGAGCTATGAGCAGAGAGCTATGCATGCAGGAGGGCTGTGTGGTGGTGTAGCTAGAGGGGGTCAAAACACTATTTACAGCACTGTAACATGTCGTGTAAATGGCCCCTCCCTCTCACCACTGGGGCCATACCGGGTAGCCAGAGTAACATGGCAGCATCTCCTCCGCATTGCTCTGCCCAACTGGTATGGCTGCAGCAGTGAGAGGGAGAAGCCATTTACATGGTGCGTTGAGGCATCAAAATACGTTGTGTTTTGACCAGAGACGTCATCTGGGCACGCCAGGAACCGGAACGCCCGGATGATTGGCAGCCCTCCGCCCCTATGGTGGAGGGCAGCCACGCCTCACTGCGCCTCGAATCGCTCCATTTCAGAGCAATTCGGACGTGCGGGAGGGCGGGTGGGCCCAGGAGCAGCTCGCCCGTCCTCGGGAGAGGCGGCAGGGCCAGGCCCGTCTGCGGAACTGGTGGAACGGCGTACCGGGCCGTTCCGCCAGGATGACACCACTGTTTTTGACCCCCTCTAGTTACACTACTAGAGCTGTGTATGCTTAACAGCATCTGTAAAGGAAAAGGCTTGATCAGCTCCCAAAACATCTAATTCAGTGGTTCCCAAATTGTGGGTTGTGTGACCCACCAGTGGGTCACGAGCCAATTTCAGGTGGGTCACAAAGCATCTAGAGCAGCCATATAGAAAATATGGAAAGATGGGATGTTGAAAAGGGGGAGGGTTGTGTGGTTATTTTGCTTGTGTCAAGGTTGTAAATAGGCTTTTTTAAATTTCTGATTTTTAAATTTCTATTGGAAAATGGCTAAGAAGTAACCCAACTTGTTGCTGCATTCTCAGCAGGCTCTGGCATAAAAATAATGGCACTTTTGTCCATGCCATCACTTCTGGTGGACAGATTGTCATTCTAAAAAGTGGGTCCCGGTTCTAAAATATTTGAGAACCACTCGTCTGATTGGTTTTGGGAATATTATGCTATGGTCATTAACTTAATCAGTGGCATTCCCAGAGAATGGGCAAAGAGCTAAGTGACCTCTCCTTCTTGCCTTCAGAGCCATTTGCAGCTGCAAGAACAAAGCGGAGGTATCTTGAGGAGATTTTGAGGAAATTTCAGGAATGCTAATCATACTGAGGACATGATTTGGCTCAGGTTAAGCACTAGTGATTGCAGTGGGACAGAAAAGAAGCACATGATTGACTTGCATCTGTTGGAACTAATTCACAAACAGTGCTACACTGTTTCATGGAGCCCCAGATCTGAGTCCTACATTGGACCCCCCACCCCATGACACCTAATTGATGCTGCACAGGGTGCTACTGTTACCAAGGGTACATGATGCAGATCCAAAGCTACAGTAAGTTCTGAACTTCTTGGCTCCTGGCATCACCTCTGTTCACAAGTGCTCAGCTTTGATTGGTTGGTGTCATTATTAGTAAACAGATATACTGAGAAGGCCATCCTTGTAGTGTCACATGCACACATAGAGGTTAGGTTACTTTTATAGAGTCCATGGAGCTTTGTATGGATGTAGGGCTCTCCTACATCTGCCATCATTCATGGAGGTGTGTTCAGCTGTAATGTTGGCAAATTTGGGAGGGCCTACTCTTGTGAGTCCCTTTCCCATAGAATATCTGCACAGTTCCCACCTTCTTAGCCTTAGGCCCCAATCCTATTCCCTGCCACCAGTGCTGACACAAAAGGTATGTGCTGCATCCGATGGTAGTAATGGAGTAACCCAAGGGCAAGTGTCTTCTTGGATTTATGCCATTTATGGCGCAATCGTAACCTGGAGTTAGGCCAGTACAAGGGACACCGTAAAGTATGTTTGGACCACTCTCGGAGTCAGAGAGGACAGCATACAGATGTGTACCATCCTCCCTGACTCCAAGAGTGGTCCAAATGCGCTTTACAAATGCCATGTGTCAGGCAAACTTTGCTGGCCTAACTGTGCTGGCTGAAGGGGTTCCTCCCCTTCATGCCCAGGAATACCCTTAGTCTTCCCCGTATCCCCATCCATAACCTTCCCCTCCCCCACTGATTTATTAGATTCTGGTAGGATTAATTCTGGTTCAAAATTGATTTGAGATTCTGAGATTTATTGTGTTTAATAAACTTGGGTTTGCACTCCTTTTGGAGGTTTTATGTCATGTTTTATGGAGGTTTTATGTCTAACTGGGCAAGAGGCACTTTTTCAAGTGGTGTTCCTCTTATATTTAGCAGGGGGAGAGTAATTGTCCCTCTTCACCCCTGCACAGCCTTACTAGTAGCTGTTGCTGGTGGTCTGCCTTTTTTTTTTAGATTGTGAGCCCTTTGGGACAGGGAGCCCATTTAACGTTATTATTTGCCTGTAAACGGCTTTGTGAACTTCGTGTTGAAAAGCAGTATATAAGTACCTGTTGATTGATTGATTGATTGATTGATTGATTGATTGATTGATGTTTTATTATTTACTAACTTTTTGGTACCTGGCATTGCCCGGGTAACAAATGTCATTGGGACTGTCACCAATCAGCTTAGTGACCCCGAAAACTGTGGATTTGACTGTAATGTTGGTCATTTTGGAGATTTTATTTTGCACCCCTTCTTACCCCCCCCCATGCTGAGGGGGGCCGAACCTGGATTCCAATGGCGTCGGGAGCGTCGCCGCTTGTCTCGGCGACTCAGAAAACTATGGATTTGATGCCGATATTGGCCGTTTTTTACCATTTTCTCTTGGGGCCCCCTGCGCACCCCCACCCCTGGGGTCGCCAGGGGGGTCGTGCCCCTGCAGTGTTTGTCGCCAGGCCGTAACGCGTATGTGTGCCAAGTTTGGTGGCAATTGCTCCAGGCGTTCCAGCGGCTCAGTGTGGACATTTTGTTTCGCACCCCTTCTCGCCCCCTGATGCTGAGGGGGGCAGAACCTGGACTCAAATGGCGTCGGGAGCGTCGCTGCTCGTCCCAGCGACCCCGGAAACTCTGGATTCGACACCGATTTCTGCCATTTTCATGCGGGGCCCCCTGGCGCACCCCCACCCCCAGGGGTGCTGGGGGGGGCCTGACCCCCGCAGTTTTTGTTGCCAGGCCGCAAGGCATGTGCGTGCCGAGTTTTGTGCGTGTCAGTCCAGACGTTCCAGCAGGGCATGGCGGACGTTTTGTTTAGCACCCTTTCTTGCCCCCCACGCCGAGGGGGGCCAAACCCGGACTCCAACGGTGACCCCGGTCATCCCGGTGACCCCGGAAACTGCAGATTCGACAGCAATTTCGGCCACTTCCGACTGTTTTCACGTGGGAGCCCCCACATATCCCCACCCCCAGGGGCACTGGGGTGGGCTGACCCCCACAGTGTTCGTCACCAGGCCGCAAGGCATGTGCGTGCCGAGTCTGGTCCACGTCGCTCCAGGCGTTCCAGCAGGGCATGGCGGTCGTTTTGTTTTGCACCCCTTCTCACCCCCCACGCTGAGGGGGGGCCAAACCCGGACTCCAATGGCGTTGGGAGTGTCACCACTCATCCTGGCGACCCCGGAAACTACAGATTCTACGCCAATTTCGGCCATTTTCGATCGTTTTCACATGGGGCCCCCCACGTCCTCCCACCCCCGGGGGCACTGGGGGGCCTGACCCCCGCAGCGTTTGTTGCCAGGCTGCAAGGCATGCGTATGCTGAGTTTGGTGCCAATCGCTCCAGGCGTTGCGGAGTCTATGCAGAATATACGTACACACACACAGACACACACACACACACACACACGTTCTTTATATATATATATATAGATATATATATATATAGATATACATATAGATATATATAGATATATATAGATTTAAATACTTTTGGTCCCATCTTTCCACAATTCAAAGCCATTTATAATGAACAAACAAACCCAATGAATGAGTGCAATCCTAACCTGTAGTTAGGCAGCAAAGTTTGGCCAGTACAAGGGCCACCGTAAACCTCGTTTGGAGTCTGGGAGAACCATCTAGGCATTGCTGCATTGCTGGCATGTTTGTGTGCTGGCCTCTCTGACTCCGAGAGTGATCCAAACATACTTTACCATGTCCCTTAGGCCAGCATGTCCCTAAACTTTGCTGGTTTAGGATTGCGCCCTCAATATTTAAAATACAAAAACACTTCTTCTTTGGTGGGAGATGCCAAAAACACCTACCTCCTAATTTTTATCTGATCTAGGTATGTTCATTGAGTGCCTAGAACACTGTGGGCAGTCCAATCCTAACTAACTCCCTGCAAGGTTATGTGCATTCTGCGGCTTAAATTCTGCGGAACCTGCATTCTGCGGCTTAAATGGCTAATAGAGAACTAGGCCATAAGTCAATCCACCCTCCCAGTTCTGCCAGTGTAACGTCTAGACCAGTGTTTCTCAACCAGTGTTACTTGAGGTGGTATCCAGTGGTACGTGCGAAAACTCCAGTGCCTTGATGCCTGGCAGCAAGACCAGCAATGGAATACAACAAGCAGCAGTAGGATACTCGGGATTGTGCACTTTTCGTGCTTGGTGGTTGTGCACCAGTGTGCACTTTTTGCACAACTGAAAAATCCCTCCTGTCCGTCTTTAGCCTCTTACTGGTTTTTGTTGCCTTATGTCTGGCCTCTCAATCCAGACGTAACTGGTGATGGCATCATTCCCAGTTACTTCCAGCGGCACTTTCAATAGGTGGACAGTCAAAGTGGTATGCTGGGGTCAAACATTGAGAAATTTTGAACTACTCTCTCTCCCTCTCTCTCTCTCTCTCTCCCCCTCTCTCTCTGGGATAGTAATTTATAAATAACACGTTATTTACAGTTTGAAAGCATCTTCAGGGTTTTGGCGAGGAATGTGGTCCATTTGTCCTAACTGAAAACACAGGGGAAGATGATTGGATGTTCCCAGGGTTGCTCCAAGACCTCCTGAAGCCTGAGGTAATGTTGTCACCTTCCCTGATGATGTGCCAGCCTTTGCGTCTCCCAGGGGTGGAGCTGACCAGCATGCCACCCCAGGACACACCTGTCAGCTCCACCACACCAAACTCCAAAGTAGTTGCAGTGACACGATGACATCACCGCAATTACTTCCAGATCACTTCTGTGCAGCACCAGTCTGAGGCATGTGATGGTGCTGTGACAGGCTGCAGGTGAGGGGGCAGGGCCATGAAGTGGCATTGCCACCTCCACTGAGTGCTGCCCAGAGTCCTGTGACCCCCTTTCAGCTACACAGCTGCTGAAACACCCTCCCCTGTTCTGCCCTCCCTCCCCCCCACCCAGAATAGTCCCTGCGTCAGAAGTGCAGGCGAGGATGTGCTTTACGGCACTTTCACGACAGCGCTTGGCCGATGCAAGTGGCTTGTGTTGGCCGAAAGGGGAGGAGGTTGGATTGCGCTGTAAGAATTCTTTTCAATGCTGCATTTCATCTTCAACCCAAGCCCTTTTGCACATTGGACGAATGGGATTGGAAGGCGGCATTTTTATTGGTTGAGCTTTGCTGTAAACCACTTTGGATATTTTAATAGGAAACTGGTGAAAAAATATTTGACAAAACAAATGTATGCTATTTTCAACAGCAATTAGTTTGAATTCATGAACCATTGGCTAATTTCAACATATCCAGGGTTGTTGGTACCTACCCAATTTGGAGAGAAATGAATGAATATTGTTGAAAGCTAGTATGACTGTCAAGGAAAAAAAGGTACCTTTAATCCCAACTCCCCCCTCTGTCCCTCCTCATCTATTGTTATTCCTTCTTGCCACTTCCTATTAGCTGATGGTGACATCTTATCTCTTGCTTGAAGGGCAGGCCAGCAGATTACTTTGGAGCTGATGTAAGTTACACTCCAAGGATTGGCCAGCAGCCCTTTCAGTAAGAGCAGTGACCACCCAAGCCCTGCAGTCTTTGCATGTCAACTTAATGACATGCCCCGAATCCTTGAGTTAATCTTGAACTGTCGTGTTACAGCATAATAGTTGTAACGTTTCTCTTTAATTCGTTTGATGGTACATAGACGTGAGTACTTCAGTCACGAATGCCTCTCTCTGTCTTTCTCTCTCCTGTATTAAGGTTAGCCATGATTTCTAAAGCAAGGACTCTTCAGCCTTGAATGTGTGTGTTTGTACAAAATCTGTGTGGCAGGTCACTACAATTCCCATTTTACAGAGGGGAATGAAAGTTGAGAGTGGTTCAGATTCAAGGCAGTATGCCAGCACATTTTCAGCTGGTTCATATATGTGAACTGTGAACTACTTTTTGAAACAATAATGCAAACTCAGTTGTATATACAGAAAGCCTGTAGTCATTTGTGCAATTGCAGAGGCACTTTTTGCAGGTTCCCGGGAGTGGGGCATTGGTTTGCCTCCAAGTTTACCTTGCTTTGCATGTGGAATTTTCTCAATTGCCTAGATAGCAGGATTACACTTGTGGGCCCCACTGCATGCTTATTTGCGGAGTTTGTTCTGCGGTTCATACAGTAGGGATCCTCTTTTCATGGTGAAGAACAGAAGCACGCCCTTCCACCACTTGCAAAATGGAATTATAGGTAAGGTGATTACACCATGTGCACATAGACATGGAGACACTTTTCTTCCCATGTGGACGGACTGAATGTTGCAAGCCTAGTATGCACAGGAATTGCTATGGACTGTCTAGCTGTGCAGGGCAGCTGAGACTTGAAACTGGGCCTGGGGCAAGCTGGATGCTTGATTAGGCCCCCTCTTCCTAAATTTTCCCACAAACCAGATATTACATTTAAAAACAGGTTCTTAATCGACTTTTAACTCGCCATGAACGAGATTATATCGACGGGGTGGCATTGGGGGGACTATAGTTTATTAAGGTTTCCGAAAACTCTTAGAGCTACCCTTAACAAAGTACAGTCTGCAGAATGCACTGGAGTAATAGAAGTGTATTGGAAGTGCATTAAAGCTGTAGTGGAAACACAACCTAGGATAGACTGAAGTTAAGCTACTCAAATTTATTTTGTAATAAATTTGTTTTGTATAGTTTGTTTTGTTATGGCCCAGCCCCCGCTGGACGCCATGGCCCAGGGGATTTTGCCTCTTCCCATCTGCCTTTCTTTAGACCTGGGTGTGGGCCAGAGCTTGATCCTCACCTAGTAAGGAGCATTGTTGGCTGTTAGTGTCAAGCTCGCTCAAATATTGCTACCAGTACAGAATCTACATTTCCTCAAATTAAAGAGAGGTTGGAGATTTGACAGAACAAAAATCCTGAGGGAAAGTGTGGTTGGGTACCGATAGTCATTCCCTAGGGTTGGGTGCAAAATTTCACAGGAATTTTCCCAATGAGAAATTCCCAGGATTTCTGTGGGAAGCTAAACAAGTGTCCGTTAGACAAGTGAATTTTGTCGGGGGTGGGGGTGGGGTTTCTGTTCATCCCTAGACTTGCCACATACACTACGTTCACATATGCCTAATTGTAGTCACACTCTGATTAAGGGCTCAATCCTAACCTGGAATTAGGCTAACACAGTTATGCCAGCAATGTTTGGCCAGCACTAGGGACAACGTTAAGTACGTTTGGACCACTCTTGGAGTAAGAGAAGCCATCACACAGATGTATTGTCATCCTTCGAGAGTGGTCCAAACACACTTTACGTTGGCCCTTGTGCTGGCCAAACTTTGCTGGTCTAACTGCCAGCCTAATTCCAGGTTAGGATTGGAGCCTAAAATGAGGAACTATTTTTCAGCTACCCAAGAAAACATTGTTGCTTGCTTAGCATAGGGGAGATCACAGAAACTAAGCTTGTATTCTTGAGATCTTTGTCATTTTAAAGTGTCATCCAGATATAGCTGAACAGAGCAATAATGACAATATAATGAATGACATAGCAGCAGGAGCTCAGCTTCTGCCTCTTTTGTTTTCTATCCCCGCCCACCCTGATTTAAAGCTATATTTAGTTGTTTTTCATAGTGCACCCAATAGTGTAGTCCAAAAGTATTCTTTTTTAAAAGTAAAATAATAGAGGTAAGGCTATGCTGACTTTCTGTGAAAAAAAGAGTGCCTTCTCTTGCCAGTTACTGCTCTAAGTTTATTTAATTTATTATTTAATTTGCAGTCTGTTTGCGAAATGTAACTTAATTAGCTTTTTAAAAGCTTATTTCAGGCTTGTAAATGACCCGGGATTATGAAATTACCAAGCAGTGTTTGGGGACTTAAATAAAGGAAGTTTTGATGACTGAACTGCTGCTCTTTAACAAACCTCAGACCGCAAGCCTATGCATACTTACCTGGGAGTACGCCCAGTGATATAATCCGTCAGCGCCAACAACCGGAATGCACGGTTGAGTGGCAGCTCCCCGCCCCCAAGCGGAGCCCGGCCACACCCCCTGTGCCCGGAATAGCTCCATATCGGAGCGAATCAAGCACAGGGGAGGGCGGGCAGGCCAAAAAGCGTGCGGCATCTGCCGCGCAATGGCGCCCCATCACAGCCCATCCTTGGAACAAGCGGTATGGCGTTCCGGACCATCCTGCCCAGATGACATCGCTGAGTACGCCCCATTGAACACAGTCGGTCTTCTGAACAAACATTCTTAGGCTTGTGCTGTTAGTCTCCTTTTTTTGGCACAGTTTATCAGCAAATAATTGTTGCAGGAGTATCTTACAAATCTACAGAATACGCGTCTGCTTGTAGCTTGTAAGGGTGGAGTAGATATTTAGAAGACAGGATTGCTACTGAAATGATTTCCACACACAGGCAGGGCCAGAGGCCACAACCTCATTCTTCCCCTCCGCACATTCATAGCCATGGAGGACCTCACTGGCATGGCTTCCCCAAAGAACCTGTCGTTTTGCAAAGAGCCACAAGGCTGCTGCTGTCTTTCCCCTATAGCGACCCACTATTTTGTTAGCTTTACAGAAAGTCTTCCTTTCAGAGACATGCCACCTTTATATATATTTAGTGACCATGGATTCTGCCAGAGAATGCTGGGGACTGTAGTTTAGTGAGAGTTATCTGTAGAATTAATTGTGAGGATGATCTGCTCAAAACCCCTAACTCCCTTCACAGAACTTCAGTTGCATGCCAATCATTTCTGGGAGGCATCCTGAGCCACATATTTTTTGGCTCTTGTTCTATCTGCTTCACACATGTAATAGTAGTAAGTACTGTACTGTCATTAATTGTAGCTAGAGCAGTGTTTCTCAAACTGAGGGTTCGGGACCCATTTGGGTCACGGCCTGATGTCAGGTGGGTTGCGGGAAGCTGAGAGCAGCCATCTTGGAAGTTGCAGACTTAACTCTTGCTATATTACTTTTGAGAGTGTTAACAGTTTGAATTTTCAAGTGAGGGTTTTTAAATTCTGTTTTTACTTCAGTGCTTTTATATAATATTTTGTCCCAATCTTGCTTTCTGTTAGGATGTTTTATTGTTGTGCAATTGCTGCAGTCCAAGAATGCCAGTTTGTATTCCAGGAGTGGCATTTTATTATGCCACAATGATGGCGATTCCTACCTGATGATGTCACTTCTGGCTATGACATCACTTCTAGGTTAATTACATCACTTCCAGTGGGGCCCTAGGCAGTGGTGTCATCTAAATGATTTAATAACAGGTACTCACTTTAGATTGGCACGTGTCGGGACCCGCCCACCGGAAGTGACGTCATAAGCCAGAAGTGATGTCGTGGCAGGAAGTGACATGAAAAGAGCCCTTTTTGAGGCCTCAGATGATTTTAAACTGACCCAGCAGTTGCAACAGTATTCCACAGCACCCCCAGAACATGTTAAGGAGGCCTGGAATCATGTTAAAACCCCAGAGAAACTCATTTTTCAGTGGCAAGGAAAGGAAAGGCTCCGCTTGCTGCCTGCCTGGCTCTGAGAACATGCAGGCAACTCAAACATGCAGGAAATTCAAACGTTGCAGAGGGCGGAGTCGACGAGTGGGTGGGCGAATGGGCAGGGCCAGCTGTAATCCTAGAAACCAGTACTCGCGTACCCCCGCGTACCCCCTGCATGACATCACTGGCCCTAGGCATGTATCATTCTTAAAAGTGGGTTCCGCTCTAAAAAGTTTGAGAACCACCGAGCTAGAGACATGAAGTGTACTTAAACATATTTGCACATCAAAACCAGATTCCCTGAGGCATGGGAATAACTATTAAACCAGTTTACATCTGTAATGCAAGATATTTTCTTTGTGCTTTAAGTGCACACATACTGCATTAGTTTAAGAATGCTGTCAATGAGTCTCTCTATGGCAAGGGATTGACTTCATGGCTACAATGTGTAGAACTATTTATGGTGTGCAGCTCTATCATCTGCACCTCCAGTAGAAACAACTGAGAAAGATCCAGTTGGCAATGGATCACATAATAAAATGTTGCCTGTTTTATAGCTAGTCATTTTGGGGAGGGGTCCCCAAACCATGGACAGCATTGTTTGGCTCGTATTCTTTCTGCCTCACACATATAGTAATGGTAATTGTAAGAACTGTCATTCAGTGGTGTCACTAGGGCTTGTGTCACCCGGCACAAGAGCTCATGGCATTATCCCATGATGGGTCTTGTCCAATACCAGACCATATAGAATAAATTACATCATAGCCACAGCCTAAATGCAGTGGCACCACTAGGGTTGGTGTAACCCCATTTATTTATTGTATAACAATATATGTCGCCCAACCAAAAAAAAACCCACCACCAACAAAAAAAACCAGTGGCCAACTTGATGACACGCAGGGCACAATCCTAAACAGCTTTGGATTGGCAAGGCCGGCCAGCCAGCACCAAATCCAACGCTGCTTTGGGGAGGCTGGCGCCTCCCAACGGCAAGGGCTCGTTCACACCCTTACCGTTGCAATGTGTTCCTTGGATCTGAGGAGACCACGAGGCCCGAATCAGGGCTGCATGGCCTCCCAGACGGGCTTAGGATTCAGAACGGGATGGAGCCTCCCTTGAGCTGACTGGCTTCAGTTGCTCCCCTGCGTCGGCGCTAATGATATAGTCGGAATTGTGCTGTCACACAACTAAATTAGAATTCTAGGATTAGCTCTGATACGTGGAAATGAGAGCTGACTTATACTAACACTTTATTGGTTCCCTGTTGTGTCTTAATAACACCTCATTGGCTCTCAGAAAAGTCAGTCTCACTGGTCAGTTTTGAGTGAGGAAAATCCAATTTTTTTTTGTTACAGAAGGCAGTTGTTTTTATTCCTTTTCTGGTTATTTGACTATAATCTTTGATAAAATACAGATATTTCGATGTGGTTTGTTTCATTGCATTCTGCAATAAATTCCATATCAAATGCTATATATAACATTATGGCATTGTTCAAAAATACCAAAATTCACAATTTTCGCACTTTTGGCCAGTAGTGTGTCTCACACACACACACACACACACACACACACACACACACACACACACAAGTGTATCACCTTGGGTGGTCTACACCCCCTGCAAACCCCCCCCCCAGTGCTGCCATTAATTGTAGCTAAAGAAATTGAATATAATTAAACATATTTGCACTTCAGAACTCTGAACTAGTCTAAGCCTTGGGTTTAATCTAATATCCCTGAGTCTGCAACAGAACAAACAGTAGCTTTCTCAGTTTACAGTGCTTCCATTCACTCAAAATCTGCTGGGTTGTCCATCTCCTGTTCCATAACCAAAGCGCATTCATTCGGTGCTGCAGAGTTCAGGACCTGTGCAATTGCTGATATTGAGGACACTGGGGGTTTGCCTTTGTTGTTGTTGCACTGCATTGTCCACTTTCTTGCTGAGCTAAGTCTCTTCTGAGCTCACTATGGTTCTCTTCTCAGTGCTTCGTTTCTAGAATGAGACGTGTCGGGGTGAAGACTGAATTGAAATTGGAATGCCTCCCAGGGCTTAAGGAGAATACCCCTCAAAAGCAGCTCTGGCAATTTCTATGTGTTGGGTGCATCCATGTAAAAGACATGTCTTCCTGTGTAAGCAAAGCAGCCAGAAATTTCTTCTCACTACTGGTTTTTTCCTACTTCCTTCAGTTCCATCAGGCCATTGGAGAGAGTCAACTGCTGGATGGAAAATAGTCCATGATGGCCACCAGATTCAAGTCTGGAAGTGTTACAATCATCTCATTAAATTGGTAAACAATGCTTCTAGTCATCCCAGATTTCCAGGCTGCCATGACTTTAGTCTTCAGAGGTCAGAGGAGGCCAGGCTAACAATAAGGGGAATGTCTGTGGCCACTTCACATGTGACAATTTTCCTGCACATAAATACAGTCTAGAAGAAAAGTGGCCTTCAGAGAACCTGCTGATGGACCTTACCTCAAAATTTTCATCAGAAGTTGTTTCATTAATGCACTATATTAAACAAGAAGGGGGGGTAAGATAAAACCCAGCAGGAACTTCTAGTGAAGCGTCTTGGGGATATGGCCAACATTTTCCACCACAATTGTCCCTTAGCACAATTTGTGGTCCATTCCTATGCCAGTTCTGCACCAGCATATCACATATTGTGGTGGCAGAGGCTGCTTTATGGCAAAGCAGCCTCCACCTATACATGCTGCTGGCAGGGAGGCTGGAGCTACCTTCCACATGCCACTGACGGGGGCAGTGCAAACTCGGGAGGGGGGGCAGATTAGGCAGTAGTGGTACCCACCAAATCCTGATCCCCTACCCAGACGTGATCAACCTTCTGGGGCCAATGCAGACTTGCACCAGCAATTGAACTAGTGCAGGGCCATGTTCACCTGCTGGGACTTCCCCTGCAGCAAGGAGACAAATGTCCCCTTATTCTGAAGAGACTTCCAGCAGCCAAAAATCCCCTGTGGGATATTTATTTATTTATTTATTTATTTATTAAATTTATACCCCACCTTTATGCCCGAAGGCACTCAAGGCGGCTTTACAATAACAATAAAAGCAAAATTTAACATTAAAAACAGTTAAAAACAATATCAAAATACAATTAAACATTAAAAAAAAAACGAACAACAAGCCCCGTGGATCATAAAATTAATAAGAATAAAAAGATGTAGCCTGTCAACAAAAAACTTTTTGAAATAAAAAGGTCTTCAGCCCCCGCCGAAATGTCAACAAAGAGGGGGCAGTTCTCAATTCGAAGGGGAGGGTGCTCCAAAGTTGGGGGGCCACCACCAAGAAGGCCCTCTTCCTGGCCGCCGCCCCTCTCACCTCTCCTGGTGGCGGCACAGTCAAAAGGGCCCCCCCAGATGATCTGAGAGCACGGGTAGGAGTATATGGAAGAATATACTCATTGGCTTCCATCATTGCTGCATCATAATGTAGGGATTTTGTTAGGATTAGGCTACCCTACACATAGAGTCTCTGCGCTGATAAAATGATAAAAAGTCATCTCAGCTCCTTTGACTTTTGGAGGGCTTGATACAAGTACAGGGTGTCCACAAAGTCTCTTTGCAATTGCAAAAAATCACAAAAAATGCAAATGATGAGATGTGTTAATGATATCACGCCCCTAGATTTCTTTCTGTGGGGCAACGTTAAAAGATATCGTGTACAGAACAAAGACACAGGACATTACTGGCCGTTGCCACCATTGATGAGACTATGCTACAGCGAACATGGCAGGAAATCGATTATCGCCTTGATGTGCTGCATGCAACCAATGGTGCACATATAGAGGTTTCTTAATTGATGCAAAATAAACTTCAATATATACTCCTAATATTGTATACTTTCCATACATGTATCTCTTCATTTGTTTTTGTAATGCAGGTTTGAAATTGTAAAGAGACTTTGTGGACACCATGTATGATAACAGACAGTTGATGAGGACAACAAGAGTTATATCATTGCCCATGCCATGGTCCAGGAATCCACTATTAATCAGGTGTAGCTGGAGATGCAAGGTGATAATGCATTCAACAACATCACCCCCAAGAAGGACTTGTTAATGAGCATGTGTGACAAGCAATCATGGGGGAAAAAAATTAAATGAACAAGAAGGTGTGTTGGCAACTGTTGTCCTTCTTCAATTATCTTTAACATCTCTGAAAATACAGTTTTTCATAATCATGAAGCAACAGATGATTGATAGATGAGTAATACACAATCTGGAGTTGAGTTAGAAAAGAATTCATTTTGCTTATACACTGTGTGTTGAATTAGTTAAGGACTCCATAGGAAAGAAAGTGATGAGCCATTGTTCCTATAAAATTATAATGACAGCCTTGCTAACTACTGTATATTTATTATGCAAGAAAGGAAATGTCTGGTAAAATTCAGCATAGGTTAATAACACCCATATAGTCTCTCTTTTTTACTGTCTTGAATAGACCTCCAACTGACTTTTACTGGATTATTAGCGTTAATTGCATCAATTGCAATATAATTGATTCTTAAATACTATGTAGAAAGCTCATACAATTATGGAAAAACAAAAGTCATCTAGACATCTCAGATTTAGAATTCCTACACATTTAATTCCTGATAATCACCAGTCAGTTTGGACGTTAAGATTGTAGGGTCTCTTGTTTTCTTTCAGATAGCTTTTGACAGAATTGATAGTTTTACAACATTTAACACAGCACACATGGAAATAATAATATTAAGGCTCTAGTACAGTTTTCAAAAAGAAATAAAATAAAAATTACTTCATTTCTTAGATGTGTGATGTGATACCTGAACATCTCCATTAAAATTTAACACAGAAAATCACATACACAAACATACTCAATCCATCATCTGCAATAGGGTTACAAGAATATTTGTCTATTTTACAAGGCAGTTGTAATAATGTAGGTGAAGGGTCATGAATATGTGAAAGTAGTGTAGAAATGCACTTAATAGCCCAATCCTAACTAAATCCATGGCAGTGGAGCATGCACTGCATCCAGTGGGGGGGGGGGCAATCAATTTAAGGGAACAGCCTAATCCTGGCTGTGCCTGGAGGAACAGTGGCACCAAAATGGCAGTGTTTGTTCCCTTACAACGTTCTCTTACCTGGCGGCCCCAATGGGTCTCCTCAGATCTGTGTCCGCTGTTGAGTGGGCATAGAACTGAGGTGGTCCATGTAGGGCTCTGCGGTCTGGGAGGAGGGTAGGATTCAGCGGCAGAGTCTGCTACTGTCACCACCCCTTGCTGGGCCTGATCCTCCCCTTAGGCAGCTCTTCCCTCTCCCAGTCCCACCCCCTTTCCACCGCCCTCCCCTGCCCTGAAAGGGCTCACTGCCAGCCTCTGGCTAAACCTAACACTTGGCATTCCATCTTCTCGGTGCTGAGGCATAGTGCCAGATTGGCGCTGTCCTCTGCATTGACAGTACACGTGTACCACCAGCAGGTAAGAGTTTTACAGTACTTTCACAACACCCATTATGAGTATACTACTGCTATACTCCTTAGGATTGGAACCTAATTCCCTTACCTTGGGGGTAAGCCTCTGCTATCCCAATAGATTTTGCTGGTGCAGAACCAAAGGAAGTAAAGGAAGGGAATGGGAGAAGTAATGGGTTTAAGATACTGGTGCACAATAGTGCCACCAGTTACCACCCTTTCCTCCCCTTTCTACCTCCTGCCTACCCCTTTCTCCATCCAGACATTTTCATTCTTCCCCCACCCTGATCCTCCTGCCACCTTACCCCTTCAACCAACTTACTGGCCATGGTGATGGGAGGCTTTTCCCCTGTCTGTGTATGTGGCCGACAGCCATGTGCACTGGTGGCCTCATTGTGCATGTAGCTGCAGTGGCACTTCCAATGGTGGAACCAATCCACGTTCTTCCAGTGGAAAGCCTGGTTTAGATTGGGCTGTTATTCATCATGTCAATGGGAACTATCATTATATTAAAGCAGAAATTAGTACTTTATGGATTTCAGCGTATAAGGGCTGAAATCCATTAGCCACAGGTGCAAGAGTTGCATTCTATATCATGCTTGCTAAAGTTATCAAAGCCTTTTGGTGTATGACATGAAACAGAAGTGAAATAGTGATGTCTAGGGGGTAAAAGATCCATGTGTTATGTCACTGAGTAACTCTGACATTTAAGATAAAAAAAAGTCTAAATGACTGCCCTGCATTTGAGATAAGGACTACAGAGATGATTCAGAAGATAGACCCTTGGAGGCATTCAGAATTATTAAGCATCCATTCTACTCTATAGTCAATCAGAGATAACATTTCTTGCATCGCTATTCATCATGGTTAGAATTTCTGATATATGTGTAGATGAATTTAGTTATGGATTTTGTTACAGTTTCCTCTGGGCACTTTGGAAGGTATGTGGTTTTATATGGGTCACAGTCCAATCCTAACCAACGTTCCAGGATTGTTGCAGCTGATATTCAGCCCTGAGGAAAGGGGACATGTGTTCCTTTACCTTGAGGAGGCCTCCATGCCTGCCTGCCCTCCTGTTCTGCCAAATTCCCTGCTGGGTCTCCCCAAGGGCCCCACTGCCCACACTAGGCTAACTAGTTTCCCCGCTAGAGCATCCTCAGAGATGGGTAAGAGGAAGGGGGTTCAGTCACCCCCTGGGCCTCTCTTTCAGCAGCTTTGCTTGGGATCACTGGCTGGCCAGCCTCCTCCAGACTGCCCTCATCACTGGCTTAGCTCCAAACTACCCTAAGACTAACACCAACAAACCCCACCACCAAACAATAGGCCCAAGCCATAACTGCCTCCTCCACTTGGTGGCTTCAGGGGTGTGACAGCCATACAACTGTTCCCCACAGTTATTCCCCACAATGAGCTTACCTTATCCAGTCTTTCAGCCAGTCCATCAGACAATCCTTCAGGCACTTCGTCCAGCCAGCAATCCATCTATACAGCACCTTCCCAGCTGCCTTCCTCCAGCACCTATCCAGGTCCTTTTCTCCAGCTCCTGCCCCCAGCTTTATACTGAGGCCAGCCAATTGGTGGGCAGGCTTTAATTCATCAGCCGCACCCATCTGCACCTGTGCTGGCCTCCCTTCATAGCCTCAGCCTTCAGCTGTGCTCCTGAGGCTTGCAAAGACCTTGGGTGTTAACCCTGTAATCCCTGGCTAATCTGGAACAAGGGGCCATTGCTGATACCATTCCCTATCTCCGTGGGGTATCTCCTGCCTATTCCAATACACCCTCCCACTATAGGATGCAGCATGTACTCTGTTGGTACAATAAGTACTGCATTGATGCTGGAACGTTCTTTAGGATTAAGATGTTTTCCTTTGTGTTTATTTTTCAAGTTTATACCACCCTTCCTCCAAGGAGCTCAGGACAGTATACATAGTTTCTCCCCTCCTTTTGTCCTCACAACTGACCCATGTGAGGTAGGTGAGACTAAGGGCACCTGGAGTTAGGCCGGCACAGTTAGACCAGCAAAGTTTGGCTGGCACAAGGGCCACCGTAAAGCGCATTTTGACCACTCTCGGAGTCAGGGAGGATGGCGCACATCTGTGTGTTGGCCTCTCTGACTCCAAGATGGTTGAAGAGTTCTTTAGAATGTCCCTTGTGCCAGCCAAACTTTGCCGGCCTAACTGTGCGGGCCTCACTCCAGGTTAGGATTGCACCCTGAGAGACAGTGACCAGCCCAGGGTCACCCAGGAAGCTTCATGGCTGAGCAGGGATTTGAACCTGGATCTTCCAGGCCTAACTCCAAAACCACACCATCCTGGCTTTACAGGTGTATTATGCTGCTGTGATCAGCACAAGGCTCAATGCACCACACTTTCACACTGTGCAACTTTGTGTGATGTTAGGAACTTTGACAAACTTGTTTCAACTGTTTAGAAGAACAGGCTTGAGCCCCCTTCCCAGTCTTACCCCCCCCCGAACGATTCACAGGAGCCAGCGAGGAGAAAGTTGGCCGCGTCCTCGTCTGGTGTTTTGATGTTGCTGCGAACGGCTCAACTTCATCATGGTCGTTTACACACACCGCAAAGCAGCCTGCCGTCAAAAGGTTTTCCCCAAGGAAAAATTAAACCCTCACAGCCATCAATTATTCAAAGACTACATCTAAGGGCAGCACCCACCTTGTCCTCTCGCCCGCCCGATGTGTTAAATAAATCATAACATCCTGTTCATCGTGCCGTCAGCGAGGGTGAAAGAAGTCCTCGTAAAGGAGGTCAGAATTACGGGGGTGGAGCTGGCGTCCAAGTTTTGTTTGCAAGAAGTAGTGACTCCAGACCTTTTGATAGCCTGGGTCCTCAAGGAAAGCTTTAATTTTTTTCCATTCCAACGACTTCCTCCTATAGTGTGGAACTCGGAGGAAATGAACAGTCACCACGAGGAAGTGCCCACCCATTTCCAGTCGTGTGCCTGATTTGTCAGGTGTCATATTGGCACCCAGAGGCTTGTTTTGGCTCTTGTTCCATCCCTAATGAGGAAGTATCAAAATACTTGTAACACGCTGTGTTAGGACTTCAAAGCCTTTCATTACCGGGGATGGAGATTTAAGTCACGACTTGGGAAAGGAAAAAAAAAAAGGGAAGGGAAAATCCGACGACATTCATTTTACAAATAACCTTTGAAAACTTTGACAGGGAGTTCGCTAGCAACGGTCTATTGAAAACTATGTTTACAGCATAATTTCCAGAAGACTGGAAGTGATACGACGTCTTAAGTCATTAATATGCTTTTGCAGGTTGGCATCTGTATATAATAAAGCCAGTTGCCAACATTTGGTCCGTTCTCCCCACATTTTGTCACATTCTGGCATGACTGACAAATAGAACGAAGGGCCTGGCTATGCAGGTAGAGCTTGGCCTGCTTCTCAGGAGGGCCCATTGGGTTGTATGGATCTAGTAAATCAGTCATTAGCTGAGACCAGTTGAGGCTGAGCAAAATTGCTTCTCATTCCAGAGCAGGGAGCAGGATGTGGAAAGCTTCTTTGCAATATACAGGCTGTCCATACATGTATGTATGCCTCCATCCACAGGATTACCAGATACAAACGAGGACAGAGTGCCCATACGTTTAACCACTGTAAAGAAGAGGGAATTTGGGCAGGTGCAGCTCATCATGGAAAGGTTTCAAAAACTGCACCTGCAAAAATTCCCTCTGCTATACAATAGTTAAAGGTATAAGTGCTGTCCCAGTTTGTATGTGGTACCCCTATGCAGCCATCCATCCATCCATCATCTGTCATAATGATGAGCATTTTGGTAGTTGTGAAGTAAAAGAAGAACTCCATGGGATATTCTGATGTTTAGAGGGGTGCACTCCTGCTTTTAAGCACTTGGCCAAATGGAAGCACGACTGTGAAAGGTGAACAATTAACAACCCAAGCCTAACCTGTGCTGGAACAGGCCGGCCAACTGGCTTGCATTGTATCAGCTCAAGCTAGGAGGTGTCTGCAAGGCAACTTAGGGTAAGGGGAAATTTTCCCATGTCAAGCCCCAGCCTCCCCATGTCAAGCCTACTTGGATCTGCTCGAATCCACTTGAACCAGAGAATTCACTGGCACAAGTCCAAGCAGCCTGTGAAGGCTGCTCGGGCCAGGGATGGGGGTTAGGATATGGCGCGAGATGCTTCAGCTGGTCCCACCCCCCTCCTGGGCCCAACGGCCTCCCTTAATGCCGACCCTTGTCCCAAAACAGTTCTCCCTGCTTCCGACATGCCCTCTCTGCCCTAGCCCCATACTGGCCTGCCCAGACCAGCACAAACTTACCCTTTCAGATCAGTGCAGGGATAGGATCCAGCAGGAGCAGACAGGTACATGACCTTGTGGTGACATGGCCTATTCTTGAGGTGCCCCAGACATGCTTTATGGCACATACATATTTGGGCTGGTGGCAGAACAAAGCAAACTGCCAAGGATCCAGCATCCTGAGTGACCCATTGCTGAAGCCTGCCCTGCCACATCCTGCTGGAGAGGATGGGGTCCAGCCAGCAGCTATTAGCTATGTAGTGATGGGCAGAGGCTTCCTTCATTGTCAGCAGACTGCCAGAAGCAACAGCAGCATTCTGATTGGCAGCTGCAGCCTACCATGTTTTATTCCCCTGACAGTGGGGTGAGGGTGGGTTACTCAGAAAGCCAGATGCAGGGGAATGGCAGCAGGATGCAAGTATCTGAGGCATTTGGTGGGCCACTGTGAGATACAAGAAGCTGGACCAAATGGGCCTTGGCCTGATCCAGCGGGGCTGTCCCTATGTTCCCTTGTCCCATGTAGTATTGTAATGCGGTGTGGTGCATTGTGGGTAGACAAACAGGGCAGCCACTAAGCTAGAATGCTGCTCTTGCTGTTGTTGGCCAGTCAAAAGTGAAAGATACCTGCATTTGGTGCTGTGGCAGGGGAATGAGGCCTGTGCAGATATGAAATCACTAAAGATCACCCGGGAATCTGTCTGGTACTGTCTGGAAACCAGGGCACTGAAGCCCAGGTGTGCAGTGTACCAGCCCATAGACCAATCGATCTTAAAGCCCACATACAACTCTATGTAGCCATGACAGAGACCAAAATAACAACACAACTCTGGAAATAGGAGCCCCCAAATGTACTCTCTTTCATTTTGGGCTGTACAATCTGTTTATCTCCAATGAGGCCCGATTTAATGTTTCATCCATGTCTCTCTGCAGGGCAGGCAAAAGAACCTCAGAGGTTTCTCACAGAGAAGACGTCTCTGGCAGCACAGTCAATTTTAGTCGTCGTCATTGTGCAGCAAGGTACAGCTGTACATCGGCAACTTCATCTGTATTTTCTCTGAGATGTCCTTTTCTATCACGTCAATCATTGCAGTTTTGTACAACTAAATAAAAAATAACCCTTCAGGGGATCCTTGACAGCTACTATAGTTGCCACCTGCTCGGATTTCTAATGACACAGAGTTCATTCTAGGTCTGCTGTTCCTTCTGTACACTTACAATGTGTGGTTTGCAGGGCCAAGAGATAAGTGAAGATGACTGTTTTCTAATGTTATACCAGGTCTTGTACTGGTGCAGCTTATAGCTGCTTGGTTGAAGTATTGCCCTGGTGCCTAGTATGGTGGTTCCCAAACTGTGGGTCGGGACCCACCAGGTGGGTCAAGAAGCACCTAAAGCAGCCAAATTGAAAATATGGAAAGATGGGCTGCTGGAAAGAGGGAGGGGTTTGTGGTTGTTTTGCTTGTGTCAATGTTATAAATAGGCTTTTTTCCTTTCTGATTCACTTTGCTATTGGAAAATGGCTGAGGAATAATCCAACTTGTTGCTACATTCTTAGGAAAGCAGCAGGCTCTGGCTTTACAACAATGGCACTTCTGGCCATGACATTATTTCTGGTGGGTCCCGGACAGACTGTCATTCCAAAAAGTGGGTCCTGGTGCTCAAACTTTTGAGAACACTGGTCTAGTAGATCCACGCCATTGATAGACTGAGGTGGGCCAGCACTTTACAACAATTTAAATCAGGGATGTCACACTTATTTCATGCAATGGGCTGATTAGCATGGATTAGAGCCTGCTGAGGGCCGGAAGTGACAACATTAAGCAGATGATGGCCAGAAATAAGCCCTTTGTTCTCATGTAGAAACGCATTAGCTGAAAATAATGGACAAATCTTGTCCATAAATATGGACAAATCTTGAAAATAATGGGCAAATCTTGTCCATAATTTCAAGATATGAGAGAGCCCAGTTATAGCAGGGGCCAGATAAATTGCTTCTGGGGAGTGTATACGGCCCACAGGCTTTATATTATGTTTGACACCCCTGATCTAAACTAACATTTCCTAGGCATGTGACATTACTTTTTTCAATTCAACAAATCTCTTTTTTCCCTCTTTTTCTAGCTTAACAGAACATTCTCTTAAACGTTAAATTATTTACTTATTTAGAGGGAGTAGAAGGGAGCCTGTGCCCCTTCTCAAAGGTAAAGGTTTCCCCACGACCGAATGGTCTAGTCGTGACCGACTGTAGGGGGTGGTGCTCATCTCCGTTTCAAAGCCTGTAGAGCCGGCGTTTTGTCCGAGGACAAGCTTCCGTGGTCATGTGGCCGGCATGACTCTACGCCGTAGTGCATGGAACACCGTTCCCTTCCCCCCAAAGTGGCCCCTATTTATCTACTTGCATTTAGGTGCTTTTGAACTGCTAGGTTGGAAGGAGGTGGGACAAGCAACGGGAGCTCACTCCGTCGCACAGTCTTGAACTCCCAACCTTATGGTCGGAAAGCACAGCAGCAGCGGTTTAACCCACTGCGCCACCACGTCCCATTCTCAAACAAGTATCAAACAAGTATCCTAAATCCTAATACCACTCATCATGCAGGAGATGTGTTACTGGAAAGTTGAGTTCTGTGTGAAACAGTGTAATAGGAGACATTGTCATGATGAGGCAAGAGATGCGCTGATTGGCCTTGTGCTACCCAGAGTGAACTGCTCCCATTGGTTGCAATAGCTGTCAATCACATCAGGATAAAGAACTCTGTAAGGAAACAACACTCAAAGAAGTAGTGCTATGGGAAGTATTGCTCAACTCTCGCCTTTTATATTATGGGGGGGGGTCAGAGCTGGACTCCTGTGATTACTTAAGAAAATGAGCTTTTCATATATCGCCCAATCCTATAACCACCCCACCCCGCCGATGCTGCCACACCATCGGAGCACACACTGTATGTTGCAGAAAGTGCCTAAGAAAGTGTCATGACCAAGGTCACCTGATGAGTTTCATAGTTGAGTAGGCATTTTAACCTGCCTTTTAACCAGTCACATTCTGGAAACTGTGCCACACTAGCCCTCAACAACTATGTAATTTTATGTCAATTTAATCAATTGATTAGCGCATCAATTTCCAACCAGCTTGCCAGGGCACATTGATGTGCCATGAATGGCCTGCTGGTGTGCTGTGTGAGCTTCGGGGACTGAACCCTCCCCATGGGGTGCCTTGTCAATTTTCAAAAAACTGATGTTGTGCCTTGACATAAAAGGTTGAAATAGCTAAATTAGAGCCAAAATCCTATATACACTTTCCTAGGAGGGGCAGCCCAATCCAGAGCTGCCCAGCCACCCGGAAGCACAGCGGTAGCCAGGAGGATACCGCAGCATCCCATAGCAGCCAGGCAGCTGCAGGAAGCTCCACAGGGAAAGGGGATGTTTGTCCCCTTTCTCCGCTGCAAGCGTGGAGTGGTCTACTCCGCTCGGCGCAGGCGACCAGTCTACTCGCTTCTACGCCAGCTATTTGGACGGCACAGAAGTGATGGGCTCTATGTAAGACCACATGGCCTTACATGGAGGCCGGGAACCGGTGGCAAGAGTTGCCTCGAGTCCCGCCCCACTCCACCCCTCCCCCTGCTCTGGAACACCCTCCAGCCCTGGCCAGAAAGGCCACATTGCTGGTGAGTGGCAGACTCACTGCTTGGTAGCAAGTGGTCCCTCTGGGGCATGTGCAGCTGGCGTCACCATGGTGCCTCATCGCCGGTGTTGGAGGTGCTTTGCAGCACCTTATAAATGTACCACTCGCACGGGAGAGCTCTGGATTGGGCCCTAGGTCCCATGGATAGGTGTGGTTTTTTGGGGATATTTTTTTCCTAAAATTTCTTGATTAGAATAGCAAATTGCAGTGTTATGTATTTTTATTCTACCATCTCATTCCAAGTTATGTTTTATTAATTTTAAATGCTTTAAAAGTGTCCTAGGTAGATGATATGGGTGATACAGTGTCAGCAGATGCAGCCACAGTATTATTTGTAATTGGAAAAGTATGAATTTTAATTTCTGGAAAATATCTTAAACACTAAAATGTGGTGTTTTATATTTTGTTCAAATATTTTAACCCCCAAAAGATGGTGTTTTGTATTTAACAAAAACAAAACAAACAAACAAACAAACAAACAAACAAACAAACAAAAACCACCCTTACCCATGGAACTCAGGGGGTCTGACTTCTGAGTAGACATCATAGGTTTGTACTGTAAGCAAAACTCATAAATAATAGCACAGTCCTCACGTACTGGTCCTACTTCCAGGCCAGTACGTCTAGGCTTGCAACTTTACATAACTAAATCCTTTTGAACTGATTGATGGTTCTCAAGCACATTTTGGGGTGTATGGGAGACTGCCAAAAACGGTGAGGCAATTATTTTAACAACACCCTCCCCAAAAAACCCCATCCTTTTCATGTTGAAAATCCATGCAAGAGCCCTCCAGAATAGGAGATTTTACAAGCTAATATTTACCAAGCAAATCCCATCCTTTCCTGCCAACAGCACATGCATGTTGGTTTGGCATCTTTGCCTGTTGACCGCATAGGATATAGTGATGCCACTGAACTCATGTTACTCCTCGGCCTTTTTCCACTGAGCAGGTGAAAGGTTCCTGGATGCGATTCATTGTGGTCGCGTTCTCTTGTGTGCTGAATGCAACGGGAAAGAGCACCCTTCCCCCCGCCCCGTTTTTTTTTTAATCCTTGTTTCAAGAGGCAGCCGTCAGCAACAAAACCACAAGGCTAGTCTTGGCTGGCTGACTAAATTCAGCAGCTGCTCTGTTCCAAGTTCTGGGCAAGCCACAGTCATCCAGATTCCCACTTGTCCTGTGTCTTCTGCCTCAGTTGCATTACTGCATCTTGAGGAAGAAGGACCACTAATTGACCAGCTTGGGGATGTTGCCAGCATGTCAACAGAGCCTGTTCCCTGTCTCCAGCAGACCATGCCCACCCCTGCCTTGCTACATCCCCCCCCATCGCTCGGAGATCTGCAACATCTCCCAATGCCTCCTCGAATGCAAGGCTCTGATTTAGCATGTGGTATGCTGTGCTTTTCCAGCAGGCTGCTCTTGGTTATTGTTCCTTAACCAAAGTACATGTTCTATGTTCTTTTGGCAATTACGCTGCTGCGTATGAGAGCGCCAGCACCGAAACCAAAAGCCAGTTTTATTTTTCAGAAACCCAGACTGCATCAAGCACCGTCTCTGAGCTCCAATTATTTGGAGAGAAAATGTGCATCCACATAGATATTGACCTGCACTTTTCTTCGAACCGGGAAAGCAAGCTGGATATAGTTTTTTCCCCTACTGACTAAAGGAGGAATGCTATTTAAGTGGGCTTCAGCGCATTTCTTCATTGGGTTGTGCTGACAGGATTTGTTCAAAGAAATTGTGCTTTTGGAAGGAAAAGGTTAAAGTTTGCTACTGATATTCATCAGGAGATGGATATTTAATCTTTAATCTCTTGTTCTAGGCCCCTACTTCAGATCAACTCATTATCCCGAATAAACGATGTGTCATTCCCATTATTTATGTTTCATTGCAGCCAAAGTATCTGGACCTCGTTTGGGTAAGCACCATTCATTTCGACCCATTCAGCATTAATCTCCCTGCTAACATCTTTCCTGTCCTATGCGCTGTCCCCTATTTGCTTTTATGTTTTCCGTGGAGTGTTTATAAAAGGATAATCTTTTACAAAGCAGACAGAATTTTTTTGTGTATAAACTGCTGGGTCTGAATGCTTCATTGATACACCATCTAAACTGAAGTGTTCAGCAAGATTAGTGCATCCACTGAGCTACAGAACTGGGTAAAAATAGGGGGACTGCGCCTTTCTTTAAAGCGAGAAAGGGTGGCTAATGATGCCGTCATTTTTCAAATGGGATACTTTTAGCAGATGGACATGGAGAACAGAACAACATTTGGGGAGAAAAATATATATATATATAATCAGCCAAGGAGGTCGCTTATGGTGACAGAGAAGAGGAAAAGAGACAACAGCCATGTTGCTTTGTGGATTCTGGTTTGCTGGGGAGTGAATGTCAAACTGGAATAAAGCCATGGCAATCAAGGGAATGACTCCTTCTACATCCCTGTAACTGTGATCCAAAATTGCCCTCTAGCATGGTGAAATACATATGACTTTTGCCAGGGACCAGAAGAATGTAGTTTTGTTGTACAGAAATAATATAATTATTTTTTAGAGGAGAAATTCGTACATGCATTATAAAAGCATGTTGCCATCAGTTCCCCCCCTCTCCAATCTGTGCACTGAATGCAGCCATCTCTTTGGGAATGTTGAATGTTGGGTGGTATTGACAGACACCCCCCCCCCCCGCAATGCAAACACTTTTTTGTTTAAAGAACGCAATATGCAAGTACTTTTCTGCCCATATTCCCCACATTTAGTAGGGAAAATTCCAAAACAGACATGTGGTGGTATCATTTGAATGGCATAGATCCTTAAATACATTTGTCACTTTGTGTGCTTGCCAGATATTTTTCAAAGATCCACACCACCGAAAACACTCCAAATTATATCCATCATGACTCTGTCAACATGTAGCACTGTTTAGCGTTTTATTTTCATTAAACTGCACTATTGTTGTCCATCTATTATGACATAAACTAGGATTTGTGCCCTTGCATTAAAATGAAATGAAGAGTGAAAGAAATCACTGGGAAAAAAATATTTAGGAAATGTGGCAATTCGTTTGTGTTTGCGAAGCTGGCTTGCTGCATGTGGGAAAGGGTCAGTGAAAATGTCATGTAGATCATCTGTATTTTGCTTACTGGTTGGCATGAAGTTCCAGTCAGATGTAGCCATGTGATGGAAATTTTACCACTGTATGTGCCCCTGGAATGACTGCTGGAACTGCTTAGGCTGCAGTCTTACCTAGGAGTAAGCCCTTTAAACACTGGAGAATACACTATTCTTCTGATGACAGTAACTAGCTCAGTTCTCAATGAGGTGGCAAACTATGTCGGGAACCCCTGGGGGCTAATGTGATTGATTGAATACTGCACTCAGCAAAAATAAAAATATAAATAAAAAAATAAATCCCTGCCACATAGAAAACTAGGAGAAAAGGATTCTAGCCTAGCTTCTTCCCTGATATGCTAGTTTTCTATGCTCATTCAATCCATGACATGATTCCCCACATTCAGTTTGAGGTAGTGTAGCTCAGACAAAGGTTTGCTACATTAGTGAGAACTATAGGCCTGGTTCTGGTGGGTGAATGGCCAGAAACAGATCCACAGCGCAATCCTACCTCTTGTGTAATGTTGACGCAACATCACTAGCGCCAATGCAAGGGCGCTGAGTGGTACCCCTGCGTCGGCACTAGAGCTCTCAGGCTGACGCTACAAGTAGCATCTGCCTCAGAGTACCAACGGCGAGCCTCCCTTGCACCAGCCGAACTCGGCTGTCACGAGAGAGGTTCTGGGAGGGACGAGGGTGGGAAATGGGTGGTTCTGGGTGGAGGGGCGGGCCTGGAGAGGAGGTGGGGCCAGGAGGCGGTTGTCGGGAGGCCACGCGGGCGCGATTTGGGTTGTGCAGCTTCCTTGGTTCTACACCTCCTAAGTAGCAGGCACAGACCCGAAGAAGGCCATGGGGCAGCCGGATCCTCCCCTGGGGCAAGGGGACGAATGTGCCCTTGCCACAGGGAGGCTCCCCAGTGCATCAAAGGTGTGTTGGATTTGGCGCTGGCCTGCTGGCCTTGCCAATCCAGCCCACCTTAGGATTGTGCTCCCAAGCAGATCTCAAGAGTACCTTTTGCTGCAGGATGGTATTCTTTAACATGGGTTGACAGAGAACTTGCTGAAGACCTCGGAATACAATAAGCTCACTAAGGTAATGATTGGATCTTGGTGAGGGTTCAAGAAGATAAATGGCCCTGAAAACTGAATGACTCAAGTGCCGAGTAAGGGGACATACAGTTCCCCATCTTTTACCAAAAAATTTGGCTGAGTGTTGTCTTAGAGCAGAGGTTCTCAAATGTTTTAGACTGGGACCCACTTTTTAGAATGGCAATCGTGTTGGGACCCACCAGAAGTGATGTCATTAACCTGGAAATGATGTCATAGCCAAAAGGGACACCATCAAGCAGGAAGTGCCGTCAATGTGACCTGATCAGATGACACTCCTAGAATGCAAATTGCACAACCATGTAACGTCTTTAACAGAAAGCAACATTAGGACAAAATATTATGTAAAAGAACAGAACTAAAAACAATTTTTTTTTTAAAAAAAAAAACCTCATTTGAAAATTCAAACTCTTAACATTCAGAAAAGGAATATACTATAGCAAGAGTAAGGACTGCAGTCTCCAAGATGGCTGCTCCCAGCTTTCTGCGACCCACCCGAAATCAGCTAGTGACCCACCAAGTGGGTCCTGACCCATAGTTTAAATAGCTCTGGCTTAGAGTGTAACCAAAGAATCACAATCTAATTGCTAGTCGATGGATCGTTCATAAAACCTTTGGTGGTCTCCGGTGCACCTTCTTAGGGGATACTGTCAGCCATGATGTTTGGCAGAAATCCACATGCTCAGCAAAAGGAGTGGTGCCTGGGACAAAAATAGCTTGCAAACAGAGCTCCCTTTCTCACCCACAACTCAGGCAGTGCTGGTGTAGCAGATCTAAGAAATGTGAGCTCCCCACTTCATTGTGCTGCAGGTAAATCCCTCGAGTAAAAAGCACTCTGTCTTTGCTCCCAATTTGGTTCAGTCGGCATATTTTGCAGGCTCAGAATTCAACTCAGGTAAACAGGAGCCATAGCAAATCCAAATTGCCTTTCTGTTTCTCAATAATTCCTTACCATAACAATAATGATTGTTATTTTTGTTACCCTAGTACTTTAGCCATTGTTTGATTTTTCTGTAAATCTCTTTATGAAGCTTTTTGGTTGAAAAGCAATATATAATTACTACTACTACTACTACTACTACTACTACTACTACTACTACTACTA
>JAJKFI010000008.1:14135982-14151949 GCA_029204185.1 Lerista edwardsae
TACTACTACTACTACTACTACTACTACTACTACTACTACTACTACTACTACTTTGGCTGCCCTGCACAACGTGTGACCCGTGTTGCATTCAGGCACAGTGAATTAACTCCACAGCATCTCCTTCATATAAACACAACCTTCTTGCTCTCTCTGCCCTTGGGCAAGGAGAAATCCAGATGCAAGCCGGCACACAGACCCCCACTAGAGAGCTTTGTATAGCCCTGTTAATCCCTGTTTACTAATTACCAACACGTGCGTGGCATTTGAATTTAACAGTCAGGACTAAATACATAGGCATACCTAGGGGGGCAAGTGCCCTATGGCATCATCCAGCAGGGGACGGCCCTATGATTCACTGCCCCCACTGCTGCTGCCAGCCACCCACTTCTCCCACTATCAGAGGGGGTGGTTGTTGTAGGATGAAAAACATCCTCAGCTTTTTTGCACCACTAGAACCAGCACCTGCCCCATCTGAGTGTGGAAGAATGTTGTTCTACGCCCTGTTGGCTAAGATTGGGATCATCTCAGTGCTAATTCAACCACGTGTTAGTGGCACAACACTTGGAAGATGTTCGTTGTAAATGATGCTCTAAAGGTGCCCGAGCAGTGCATCTCTCAGCTTGCAGGTAGAGATGCGGAAGTGATTGATATCATTCCTCAACAAAAGGGATTTCTCACATTTAATATCCCTCAGAAATAGCCCTCCATGAAATTTATGGGAGTTCCTGGCAACCCAGGTAGCCATAAAATATTAATCAAATGTATGTGTGTGTTGCAGTAATATATACATAAAGAACCAAAGAGCATTAAGATTCCAATGGGACCATTAAAAGAACCATAAAAATAAAATGTCAAAAGAGAGACATCGTCAAGCTTGTCAGAATCCAGAGCTTCATTTACCCTAATATTTCTTCTTTATGTTTTCTTCTGCTGCTAGGAAGCCTACAGAATCCTCACAGTGAAGACCTTGTTAGTACTGATCCCTTGGCATGTGGTTCATAAGCAAGCAGAGCAGTCGTATTGTTTAGGGAGCCATGTAGTGTCATGGAAAGCATGTTGGACTTTGAAAGGGGAGACCAGGACTTTGAGGCCCAGAGTGGGAAGACCTAAGTTCAAATAACTGTGAAGATCAGCTGTGCCAATCATGCTATCTGTCAGCCTGACCGTCCTTACAATGCCTTCCCCACTCTGTTACTTTCTACTCTGTTGATGGTCTAACATCTAAGATTTAAAGAACTGCAGTGATGTGGCAATGACATTAAGGCCCAATCCTAACCGACTTTCCAGTACTGGCATCGCAGTGTCAATGGGGCATGTGCTGCATCCTGCAGTTGGGGGGCAGTTATGGAGGCCTCTTCAAGATAAGGGAATGTTTGTTCCCTGACCTCAGAGCTGCATTGCCCTTATCCCAGTGCTGGCCAGTTGGTTAGGATTGTGCCCTGAGTGTGAAGATCTTAATTTAATGTCTTGTGTGATTACAAAGTTTTGGCAGATTCAAATTATTGATCTTCAAAATAAGACTGTGGGCTGTCATTCTGGGGGGGAGGCGGGATTCAGTGTGCTAAGGAATTCAACAGGGTAGTTCACTGTCCCATCTCTGTTTATCACTATATCAAGTGATCTGTATACCATTGCTTGAAAGACCTTGTAGGTGATCTGGAAGCTGTCCTTTCAGACTGGCAGACATGGCAAAAAGGGGGGTAGGTGGTTGCAAGAGGCAGGGCTGGGGGGCTTGAGGGGAGGAGGATGGCTTAAGGGTTTTTTGTTGTTGCTGCTCAAGGATTACATTTCTCAAAAAGACTTGAGACTAGAGTCAAAACAACTTTAAATTTTTCTGCAAGTCGAGTTGCGATGACTCGGGGTTGCTGACTCAAGATTCAGCTCACAAAATGTGACTTTGGCACATCTGTGGCTTGCTACTGAGTTCAAAAGAGAAGCTATAGGACTATCTGCTCAGTAAGAACTATAGGCATTTTAATATATTTCATGATATGGCATCTAACAGGAACACTGAAATGTAATGTTATTTGTTATGCTGCTGTAGCTATGTTTTATTGCCTGTTAAGCTTTCCTTTCAATTGACTGGGCTTAAGACTTGGAAAAAAGAGAAATGCATACTTGTGAGTTTGTATTAGTACTGCCTTATCAACCTCCCTTTGTCAATGACCAATGCTTTGGGTATTCACGTGCATCAGAGAGGATCAACACTCAATGATTTGAACCTACTTGCAAATCAATCCTTCCCTCCATCCACCATGACCTACCAAATTCTTCGATGGTTGTTGTCATCATTGTGTCAAAAAACATACGTGTGTAGCACTCTGCACACTCAGAATACAAATGCTGCTGCTTTTGCAACCGTAAAAAAGAAAAATGCCTTTAAATTTTGTGGAAGATTGCTCTTGCTTTGATATGGCCACTCTGCTGAAACTAAGCAAGTTCTGGTCAGTGCCTAGATGCCTGGGAATTGCATATATACTAACTACAGCTTCATGAAAGAGCAAAGTTGGAGTCTGGGATCTTTACTGTCACCAGCAGAGCTTCAGATGCCTTACCCTCCCTTTTCACTGCAGTCATCAAGATTCCAAGCACTTCAGATGTCACCACCCCTGCACTCCAAGGGCATGTCTTGGGAAAGAATCCCCCTTTGGAAGAAAGGAACAGCATGAGAGGTACTCTGTGGAAGCTGTGGAAGAAAATCCTGCCTCTCACAAGGTGTTTGAGGTGGACTCTCCAGTTGCTAAGGCAATAGAGACTCCTGATTGGAGGAAAGACATGGGGGAGTGGCCCAGAGAACATGCAATGGCAGCCAAGAGGGATTTAAAGGTGGTCCATGCTTGTGGTAAGAGGGAGGAGGATGTGGGCTGAGCTCTCTCCAGAAGTCTCTGGAGAAGGATGCAGGAGCCCTGGGAAGTGGCTCCTAAGAAAAGGAGGAGGAAGCACCTCTCTCTATACCTGAGGCACAAAAAGGAGAGAGAGAGAGAGAGAGAGAGAGAGAGAGAGACAGACAGACAGACAGACAGACAGACAGACATGAGGCCCGCCTCAATTTTCAGGTGCAAGGAAAGCACCACAGAGCAAGCATCTAGGAAAGATGGATTCCACTAATACTACTGTAATGGCCTGCTAGTGATATCTGTATCAGGCAGATCCAATGTTAATGGTCCAGATTGACTGGATGATGTTTCCTGAATGGGAACTAATTGTCAGAAGATGGTTTCTTGATACAAGTACCTTTCTGGAATATACAGAAGTGAAAACCCATCCATTTGGAGTAGGGGACGCACCTCATTCCCAGCTAAAGGGGCTGATATGCATGAGGTAGAACACAAGGCATAGTTTGCGGGGGGGGGAGGGAGGGAGGGAGGGAGGGAAGTGCTTCTTTTGGAGCATGTTATGTGGCACATTCTGCCACCTAGTAGAAATGCTTCTTCACCTCTGCACATCATGCGCAATAATGCAAACATCACAACAATGCCTTGCCTCCCATACAGTCGTCTCTAAAGGAAGCCAAAGCCTGGTTAGCTCTGCCTTGGAGCGTTTTGCCACTCAGGGAAATTGAGAGTTTGCAATAATATCATCCAAATGTTATCGATTTGTCTTTTGGGGTTTGCACTTAGCATTTGACTCTTCTTGCCTCTGGACCACGTATCCACTTGCCTCTGGATAGCCCCAAAGGAAGCTGGTTGTACATGACAGTTGCAGTCTGTCCTCATTATCTGCTAGGGGGGCAACAAGCTGAGTTTGGCCAAATTGTACATACCATACAACCTTGGTGTGTATGAATAATACCATTATGTTATATATCATTGGAAAGGTAATTTAATAATGCAGACTGCAATGAAACAAACCTGAGTGTAATATCTTTACTCTATCAAAGGTTATGGCAAAAAAAATCCCAGAGAAAATGAAGACACAATTATGACATCACTCCTTGTTATGATGTCACTTCCGGGACAACGTTTTGCTCTCTGCACTGGGCTACACGTTCATTAGCTATATGCCCCTGGCCAAAAGAACTCTGAATGCTGCAGAGACCTTCCAGAGGCTGCAGGGATCTTCAGAATGGAACATGCAAACAGAATGGACCCCTTAAACATGGCCAGCAGATGCTTCTGCTAGCCATTTTAAAGGAGTCAGTGCTGGTTGCAGGGGCCATTCTGAAGGTCCCTGTAGCCCCTGGAAGGTCTCTGCAGCATTCAGAGATCTCTCGTTGCTTCTGACGGTCTCTGCATAGTGCATAACAGGGACAGATGTGCCAATAACAAAGTGGCAATTCTCCCCCTCACAGATAAGTGAATTTGTAGATAGCAAGTTCGCATGTGAAGAAGACTGAGGGTGCAATCCTAAACAGCGCTGGACTGGCGAGGCCGACGGGCCAGCGCCATATCCGACGCTGTTTAGGAGAGGCTGAAGCCTCCCCATGGCAAGGGAGCATGCGCTCCCTTACCGTAGGGGAGGTTCCAGCCTCCCCTATGTGCTCCTAGGATCTGCACCCGCTAAAGAGCGGACGCAGATCTGAGGAGACCGCACGGCCCGAATCGGGGCCTCATGGCCTCGAGGACGGGCTGAGGATGTGGCTGTACGGCCACCTCCCGAGCCCGCCCACGTTCTGCCCAAGTCCCGCCCGCGCCTGCCTCCCTCCCACCAATCCCTGTGCCACCTTGGCACAGAGCCTCCCTCATGCTTCCGTGGGTCCAAGGGAGGCTCTCCATTGGCGCTCTGAAGCTGACGCTACAAGTAGTGTTGGCTTCAGAGCTTTAGCGCCGATGCAGGGGTGCTGCTTGGCGCCCCCGTGTCGGCGCTAAGCACATAGCGCTGGCACAATGACATTGCTTCAATGCTACGAGTCTTTTAGGATTGCGCTGTTAATGTACGTATAAATATAGATGATATATACAAGCAATAGGTAAAATTGGATGTATGTTTCTTACTGCAACTGACATTTCCAAGGGATTTTGGAAATGTAGCTAGTCATATTTATTTTGAACTATATATATTGCCCTGAACCATGAGAGAGGTTTGTATCAAGATGTTGGACATTTGTCTTTATTTTTGTAATGGCAGTTTTTCAACCTCCTCCTTTTTACATTGGTCCTAAAAGTTCTACTTTTAAGTCTCTTCAGACCCATTCTCTGATGAAAGTGGAATCAGTTAGCAGGGTTTAAAAGCTAGTTTGTTAGGGGATCCTTGTCTTCTCAGCTAACAGTACACAGGGAGATAAAGGAACTGATCTGACAGTTGAATGGATTCCAAAAGTGGGGTCATTTTCTCACATGACCAATGAATATGACAGAAGTACGCAAGGGTATATGTGTGTGCCTTTCAACACCTGGCACAATCCAAAAGCTTATCTCTGAACTGCTTCTCTGGTGCCTCATAATAAAGGCTGGAAACCTTAAACTCCTTACTCCTGAGAAGCACTGTTGGCTTCAGTGCTGCTGATGCAGCGTAAATAGGTTATCGATTGCAGCAAAGAAATGCAAACCTGTGTAAAGTAATAAAGAAGGCATTATTTACCTTCACTTGCCTAAACTGGCTGTCTTTCTAGGAAAGTGTGAGTAGCTGCAATTTTAAAAGAAAGCAAAATAAAAACAAATTTGTCAGTTCTCCGTAAACTGAACTTCTGCAGAATTTTCTGGAAAGCCAAAAAAATTTCAAAGATCGGAGCAACTGGGTCTGTACAGCTCTAGGTTTTCACTGAATTTTGCTTAAATTCAAATGTGAAGTGAATTTAGAGGTTCTTGCTCTCTGGAGGAAAAAAAAACGATGCCTGAAAATGTTTGTAGAAAGGCACAAAGAAGGTGATGGGGGGGGCAGCCCAGGGAGTCAGGCTACAGAAGAGTGTCCGAGAGGCCGTCCCAAGATATGGGCAGCAGTGGGAGTGATCCTGGCTGCAGCTGCAGTTGAGTAGTACTGGCTACAGCTGCGAGTTGAGTAGTACTGGCTGCAGCTGCTCACAAGAGAAGCATGTTTATTGGTATGATTATATATACAAAGTTACAAAGTTATACAGCAATTACAAATTTACAAGTTAGTATACACACAAGTTCAATAAAAGAAAATTTTCACTGTCTGTGCTTCTTTGCTGGCCATTATTATTATTATTATTATTATTATTATTATTATTATTATTATTAATTTCATGTCATGACTATTACTGAAAATAATTTTGTCATGGGCAGTGCCATGATAACATCCATGGGTACCAGATGACCTTGGTATGCCACTGGTGGCCATCATTCAGAAGTTAAATCCTTGGGACCAGACACTAGTGAACTCCGGTACCACCACTTCCTCACACTGGATGCGTCCATGCGATGGTTACCTAGACAGCCTATACTCATATCAGTCCCATGGCACTGTGATCACAGCATTTGCTATGAAGCTGGGGGAAATGTGGTTACCTAAATCCACTTCCAGAGCCAGGTTCATGCATTAAATGGCCATCCCCACTCCTCCACCATAGAGATAATGTCTAATGGGAAGTGTGGAAACTCTGAGCACATAGAAGAGCAGCTTGCCCTCTTTTTTGAAGGTGATCACCTGAAGGCAAATTTTGGCCCATGTTCCATATCATCTGGTTTTCATTCAGCATCAGACAGTCCGATTAGACTTCTGTGGGCATATTTTGATGATATTATGTAGTAATGATTTGCTGCTCCTGAAATGTTTTGTACCATAGCTTGACAATCTCTACCCATCTGTCATGACAGCATTCGTCTTGGCATCTCTGAGGAAAGAAACCAAATTAAAAGAGGGTTTTTTTTTTAGATTCTCAACATCCATAATTGTGAATTAAAAAATTGCTCTCCTCTTGTGGTCTTATGGCAGTATTACACAAAAGGAATACTTCAACTATTTCCGTGTTCATAGGCTGCTGAAAGCTATTTCTAGTGACCTGTTGATAATCAGAATTCATGCCATTTGCAGTTCATTTGCATTAATAAAAAGCAAACCTTAAGCATTGTGATTTATAGTAATACAAAAGCTGTTATGGAGGACAATCGTCATAAGCTTCTTTGACATAAAGCTATTGTATCTATCTTGCTTTCAATCACTGAACACTATTAAAAATTCCCTAATACTGCAAGGCTTGGTATAATACATAAATTCCTTGGCTTCTGAGGCTGGTTTTAGGAAACCATACTTGTGTATTCTCAGAAATAAATTGCTGGTAACTCATTACTGTGGCTTTAAATGGAAGAACTCAGCCACATAAGTCCTGTGCTGACAATGTTGCATAGAAGAGCGTGGGGAGGGGGCAGTAAAAGCATGTTAGGAAGAACCACCCCTCACACGTACGGTGTTTGTATAAACAAATGTGGTGCCCCAAGAGAAGTTCTCGCCATGATCAGGAACTCTAGCGACCCAGAGCTCAAGGTCATGAGAAGGATCTAAGGTATATAGGCAGTCACACAGGCCTTCTCAAGGTAATATTTGTTCCCTTCAATTGGGGCTGCATTGTTAAAGTTATAGTTCAAAAACATGAATGGAGGGTAGAACCTGAGCAACTGCCCCCAGGATAGGAAGGGAGCAGGAAAGAGGGATGGTGGCGTAACCAACCAGTCTGCAGTGTGAGAAGTCAATCAAAGCTGCAAGTGCTACTGACCAACCACGTAAAACATATACATGAGATGCGGAGGATGAGAATGCTTGTCTTTGTCAATAACTCCCAGGAGACTGCGATTTGAGGTCATCTTTGGCATGGAGATGGATAGCCTCAGCATGACAGGCAGCAGTCCTTTTTAAACCGAAAATATTTAGTATTGTATTTAACATATTTAGTATACAATTTAGTATTGGCCATTATTCCATCCCTCTCCTCTTTTCCCACTCCTGCCCCGTTCAAGTGTTTTTATCCCAACAATGGACGATATCAGCTGCAGTCTTTAGTCATTGCTGTCTATGCCAAATAGGTATCAAGCAGCTGCCCATAAGTCTGTATAAGTGGATCACACTGTGTTTAATCCACTTGTGCCATACAGTGTTCCTCAAAATGTTTAAAAGGTGTGTAGGGGGAGTATTGGCTTCATATAGCGAACATCCTTTATGTTAACAATCCATTGGCTAGGACCTCCTTCGTTATTGCCAAAAACAGTTCAGACTAGGGAGGGATTAACTGGTAAGCCAAGTAAACTACAGAATAGGACCCTAGTCAACCTGGGCCCTTTGCTGTAGCATAGATATGTGAAGAATAGTATTTTTCTGTACTGGATTCACTTCTAATCCCCTTTACACATATCTGATCTAGAATGGCTGGTCCCACTCCAGTTGCTATATGTGGACCATCCACCTCTTCCCATGATGGTTGCGGTACATTGGCCAATTTACAGCACAATCCTAACCAGAGTTAGGCTGGCACAAGTTAGGCCAGCAAAGTTTGGATGGCGCAAGAGACACTGTAAAGTATATTTGGACCACTCTCAAAGTCAGGGATAATAGTACACATCTGTGAGCTGATCTCTCTGACTCCGAGAGTGATCCAAACGTTTGGACCACTCTTGGAGTCAGGGATAATGGTACACATCTGTGAGCTGGTCTCTCTGACTCTGAGAGTGGTCCAAACATACTTGTGCCGGCCAAACTGGTCATAGGTGGTCTTACAGCTTAATCCTATTGGGGCTGTATGCTGGTGGATTGCGCATTCCAGTAGCATAGACTTCCTTCCAGCAGTTGTAAAGTATGCTCCAGCAGTGTGTGAATTCATGCCTGCAGGCGCACCAGTGGAGAGGGGCTGTCAACTAAGGCAGGTCAGCAGGGAAGGGAGGGAAGTGTTGGAAAAGGCAGAATAGCGGCTGGGAAGGGTGGAACAAGGCAACAACAAGGGGGAGGGCGGAATGGAGTAGGATTGGCTGCGGGAAGGGGTGGGTTTGGCAGCAATAACAGCCATCAAATCCTAGCCCCTTTCCTGGTCCTGATCCTGCAGCATGGTTGATAGTCACCTGCCAGTGTAGCCAGGCCATACTGGTTTGTTGCATTTTGCGACAGCTGTAAAGATCCTGGTGCCACCAGAACACTCATTCTGGTGACTTAAGGCCCTTAGGATTGGTCTGTATGTTATCAAACTGACACTCGGCTAGGGAAAAGTGGTATATTTCAGCAGCTAGCATGCCAGCACGGCTATATGCAAATTGAGCTCCAGGTGTGATTAGAGGATTGGGATATATTGAGATATATTTTGTCAGCAGGAGAGTTTGCAATTGTGGCGAATGTGGTGGCCTCTCTGAATCATCTAGTGAGGATGCATAGATTAAGACAAGGATTTTGTTGACTCAGAGCGCAATCCTGACCTGTGCTGGAACAGCACAGGTTAGGAGCAGGCTGGAGCCCCTAAGGGGCAAGGGTATGTTCAGCCTCTTAACCCAGGATAGGTGCCAGCCACAACGATCAATCAATCACTAGTATCACTAGTATTACTAGTATCACTAGTAACGATGGGGTGGCTTGGATCTGCGCCTGCTGTTTAGTAGGTGCGAGCATGCTACGTAGCCCAAATAGGGGCCACACAGGCTGGGGCTGGGTGTTTGGATGGGACCTAATGGACACATCTAAACTCCTCCCCCCCAGCCACCCTGCCTGCCCAAATGCCCTCCCCCGCACCCTGTTCTGCCCTCCCTTCTGCTTTCCCCCACCCAGCGCAGGAGCGGCTTACTGGGCGCCTGTTCTGGCACTGGCCCAGCACACCTTGCACAGGCGCACACATGCTTTATGGCACGTGCGCGACAGCGCTCGGCCGGTGCAAGTTGCTTGTGTCAGCCAAAGAGGGGAGCACACTGGGATGCCTCGGAAGCTGTGCAGGATGCAGTGGAGGCTCTCCAGCCTGCCTGCTCCAGCGCAGTTCAGGATTGCACTGTGTGTGTTTTTATGTGCCAAGGAAGGTTCTGACTGGCTGGCCGGCCTGGATAGATGTAATGAGTGCAGGAAGATGCAGGAAGCCTACACAGCACCATGCCAATATAGGGTGTGAGACTAGCCAAAGAAGGAAAAGGTGCCTGTATGGCTGCTTCACTGAGGGCACAACCCTAACCAACTTTCCAGCACCAGGGGAAGGGTCTTGGAGCTCCAAGGTAAGGGAACCAATTCCCTTACTTTAAGGAGGCCTCTGTGACTGTCCCGCAACTGCAGGATGCAGCACATGCCCCAGAGGCACAGCTGCGTCAGTGTTGGAAAGTTGGCTAGGATTTGGGCCTGAGCTTCATTTCGTACAGATAATGGGTGTCAGCACGGCACGTTTTTCAATAGGATGGAAGTCCTAGAATAGGGATTGGGAAAACATATTTTTTATTCCAGGGTTCACGGTTACAACTTCTGCAGTTACTTTTCCCTACCATTAGGCATGCGTCACAAACCCGGTTTACGATTGAGTCCTTCTGGGAAGAAAAAAAAAAGATATTTTTTTTTCTTCATTTACTTTTATGGCATTAAGTCAGACAACCAGGAGGCAATTTTCTCTCCTCTTATTCTGAGGTAGATACACTGAAATCTCACTCTCTTTAGGCGTACCGATTTAAAATAATTTGTAAAACTCACAAGGAGTTCTTTGCTGTGCATAAAATCAATGATGGCGCAATTCTAACCTGCCCTGAAACAGGCCGGCCTGCTGGCTTCCTGGCCTGCACTGTATCCAAAGCAGGTTGGGAGCAGCCTGGAGCCTCCATGGGGCAAGGGGGACAAATGTTCCCTGATTCCTTGGTAGGCCCCAGGCGCCCCAATGGGACTGCTCAGATCTGTGCCTAGGTTTAGCAGGGGCAAGTCCAAACACACGGCGGCAGCCTGAATCAGGGCTACGCGGCCCTAACGGCCACATCCAAACTCCACCCCACCCCCCTGCTCAGGGTGTCCTGCTCGAAATCCAGTGAAAATTGGTTGTGACAAGAGGCCAGTTTCTTTGTTTGATCAGGTTCTGATGTGTGTGCTTGCTGTGTGCTCGTCTCCTGGCCCCTCCACTTGCTGCCCAGTTTCTTGTCTGATTGCCCAATCGTACATGCAGCCATGCTGATGAGGCCTGTCCAGTTGTGGGAGGTGACAATCAAGAGGCCTGCCAAAGGTAAGTTAAAAATATTTACTAATATTTAATATTTATGGGTCTCCTGGAGCTCCTATGTAACTGGCATAGGACTGAGGAGAGAAATTGGAAGGCCTGAAAAAATGGGGATAGGATCTGGCATGGGCATTTGCCACCAAGATAACCCCCCCCCTTTGGGGTAAGCAATGTTGCATTGGTAAGAAGCTAAACACCCTTCTGGTTTCTGCTTCTCTGATCAGCTCTCCATTAGGCCGCATAAAAGGCCCCGTCCCCAGGCTGCGCGGCCCCTAAGGTGCACTGGATACGGTCAGCCTTGCCATTCCAGCGCAATTTAGGATTGCGCTCTGAGTCTACAATAGTGAACTTATAGCAGTGCTTCCCAAACCTTTTAGCACGGGGACCCACTTTTTAAAAATGACGATCTATCACGACCCACTAGAATGGAAATAAAAGCTACTTAGAAAGAAATATTTTATTATGAACAATAAAATTAATAATCTCTCTATATAAAACTGAACGTGTGTGTGTGTGTGTGTGTGTGTGTGTGTGTGTGTGTGTTCCAGCATAACTCTGGAATGCCTGGAGCGATTTACACCAAACTTGGTACACATATGCCTTATAGACTGGAAAGAAATACTGCAGGAGTAAGACACCCCTAGCACCCCTAGGGGCGGGGGTGAGAAGGGGGTGACATGTAAAAATAATCGAAAACAGCTGACATTAGTGTCGAATCCATAGTTTTCGGGGTCACTGACATGAACGGTGACACTCCTGATGCCATTTAAGTCCACATTCTGCCCCCATCGGCTTGGGGGGGGGGGGTGAGAAGGGGTGCAAGATACAGTGCTTGGAAATAGAAGATCTGCAGCACACTGATGGTGGCATAGAGGACGCCATTTGATTTCAGATTTCACAACTCATCCCACTTCTAGAAATACTGTGGGGGTAAGACACCCCTAGCACCCCTAGGGGTGGGGGTGGGAAGGGGGTGACATGTAAAAATAATCGAAAATGGCCGATATAAGTGTCGAATCCATAGTTTTCGGGGTCGCTGAAATGACACTCCTGATGCCGTGACACTCCTGATGCCGTTTAAGTCCACGTTCAGCCCCCATCGGCATGGGGGGTGAGGGCGGGTGAACAATAAAATGTTCAAACTGACTGACATTAGTGTCAAATCCATAGTTTTTGGGGTCACTAAGCTGATTGGTGACAGTCTCGATGACATGTAAGCCCAAGTGTAGTCGAATAGAACGAATAGAACTCTGTAGAACCTTCTGGAAATTTTTAGAAATTGTTATGCCCCAGTTTTGGACTCCAATCAAATACTTGCCATGTTACCAGGCGTAGTCACTGAATACAAGTCTATCGATACCGTAGTAGATGCCTATGAGGTCGTCCATTTCCCATCAGACTTCCTAAACTCACTTGATCTGGCTGCATTGCCACCACATTGTCTTTTACTTGCAGTGGGATCTCTAAATATTTTACTACGGAACCTCGACCCGCCAAAACTTTGCAACGGCACAAGGCTGTGTGTCAAGAAGATGCTGGGTACTGTGATCGAAGTGACTTTCTTAACAGGAAAGGGAGAGGGTGAAACAGTTTTTATCCCACGGATACCACTCATTCCGACAGATCTCCCTTTTAACTTTAAGAGATTGCAATTTCCAGTGAGACTTGCATTCTCGATCATGATCAACAAGTCACAGGGGCAGTCTATTAAGTACTGCGGAGTGGATTTGAGATTGCCATGTTTCTCCCACGGACAGCTTTATGTTGCTTGCTCAAGGGTGGGTTCACCCAAGACTTTATTTATTCTTGCTCCTGGAGGTGAAACTAAAAATGTTGTTTATAATCAAGTTTTGAGTTGCATTAATATTATAGTGAATTTTTATAAGATTTTACTTTATAATTTTTATACTGTGCTTATACTTTTAATTACCTGTACATAAAATTTTACACTATAGATAGAATTCATTCCTTTTCCTGTCTAATAGAAGCTTGGGATACATAAATACCCAGGCAATGCTGGGTAAGGACAAGCTAGTTAATAATAATCAGGGCCCTCTGCTCCCGAGGCTGCTAGAAACCTGACATACAGAACAGAATCCTAAATTGCGCTGGAATGGCGAGACCTGCACCATATCCAGAGCACCTTAAGCGGGCTGGGGAGCCTCCCCAGGACAAGGGCATGCTGTATAGCAGGCACAGCTCCAGGGAAGCTGCGCAGCCTGAATTGGGGCCAGGTGGCCCAGGGACAGAGCCTTGGATGCGGCCTACTGGCTGCATTCCAGCTCTGACCCCTCCCCAGGCCGGCATGCCCACAGCCTGCCCACCTCCCCGCCCAGAACCCCCCACCCTCCCTCTCCCCAGAACCACTCTTGCGCCAGCTGAGTTTGGCAGACTCAACGGTGGCTCAGTGTCGGTGCTCCTGGGCCGATGCTACTGCTGGCGTTGGCCCAAGATCTCTAGCACCAATGCAGGGGTGCCAGTCTGTGCCCCTGCGTAAGTGCTAGTGACGTTGTGCCGAAGCTACCATGTAGCATCAGTACTACATCCGTTGTTGGATTGTGTGCACAGTATGTGTGGGCAGACTTTTGCTAGACTCTCCCTATGAATGGAGTTCAAGGATTCCCCCCCCCAACCATTACAGTCATTCCAGGGTACCCAAAAGTCTGAATTGGAGAACAAGAAGTGCAGTTAGAGACTTCCAGGCCAGACAAAAGGCTGAAACGGAGGTCACAAGTGATCTACAGCACACCAATTACTAGAGAAAATAAGAAAATATGACTTTTTAATTTGGGAGTCTGGAGATACCGCAGGTTAGCATTCCAGCTAACACCTTTCTTCTGCAAACCAGGCAAAACTTTGCAAAGGTTTTTATTAATGTTTCCAAACCATTTCTCTATCCACTGGTGGGTCCCGACTGCCTTACTGTTCGGAAAACACTGCCTTATAGTCAGTGATGTCATGCAGGGGGTACGTGGGGATATGCGAGTACCGGTTTCTAGGATTACAGCTGGCCCCGCCCATTTACCCGCCCACTCGTCGACTCCGCCCTCTGCAATGTTTGAATTTCCTGCATGTTTGAGTTGCCTGCATGTTCTCAGAGCCAGCCAGGCAGGCAGGCAGCGAGCGGAGCCTTTCCTTTCCTTGCCACTGAAAAATGAGTTGCTCTGGGGTTTTAACATGATGCCAGGCCTCCTTAACATGTTCTGGGGGTGCTGTGGAATACTGTTGCAACTGTTGGGTCAGTTTAAAATCATCTGAGGCCTCAAAAAGGGCTTTTTTCATGTCACTTCCTGCCACGACATCACTTCTGGCTTATGATGTCACTTCCAGTGGGCGGGTCCCGACACGTGCCAATCAAAAGTGAGTACCTGTTCTCAAAACATTTAGATGACACCACTGCTTATAGTGTTCTTGAAAGGATGACAGCAAGATGATAAATCCGTGAAGATGGTTGTCTCAATTCACACAAACCATGGAAAGAATGTCATCTCTCCAGCAAAACTTTGGGCATCGGAGCAAATGCAGTGGGCTTTCAAACAACTCTGTTTTCAAGGGGGGGGGAAACCCTGGTCGGGCTATGTACTTAAAAATCATTTTCCAAAGAAAGAAGAGGGAAGCCCCATTTTCAGCTGCAAGGTCGTACCCTCCTTTCAGCCTCCTTGCGTTACTCATTATTCACTCTCATTTCAGTGCATTAATATGACCCTCTCCCCCCACTCCAGGGTGTTTGCAAAGGAACTTCAAAAGCGATAAATGGCCGTGCTTTACAAAGCAGAAGTGCCCAGCGCTATCTCCGGTCTCTACACCACAGAGACACGGCAGTGAAATCTCGTGTTTCGGAGGCCAGATTTACGCAGCTGTATCATCTGGCTACCTGCTTGGCACACTCCTTCAGGAGCAGAATATTCTTAATTCTCCTTCTTTCCCATCCTTCTGTTCTGCCTTCCTCCGCAATAGAGTCAACAGCTGTAACAACACATGGAGGATACTTGGCAGCTGCAAGACACAGATGCTGGGCTCTGTAATGTACTTTTCCTGTCGAAGCAACTGAGTGTTTTGCTGGCTGCTTGAATGTCTTTATTGCTGTCTGAGTGGCTTGCTATGGCACTAGTTACACAGCGATGCTGATGGTGGTGTGCAGCCACCCCCCCCCCCCGGGAAGGGGAATAGAAAAAACATGTTGATGGCAGCCCAACGCTGACTGGGCTTGTCCTTTAAGATGCTGATGATCTTTTGCCCCTCTGCCTTGGGAAGAGAAACGAACAATGGTAAGAACAAAGTCCTCTCAAAAATAAATGAACGAAAGCAATCACAGTGCCCTGATTTCGGCAAGGAGATGTGCATTCAGTGATGATGCCTCTCCACATCTATTGTGTTCAAAAGTAACTTTTCCTAGAGAGTGAATGACCCAGACTTTTCACAGAAATGGGCTGCAATACCAAACACACTTACTTGGGAGCAGGTCCTGTTGAGGCTGGCAGGGCTTGCTTACATGGAAAGGAGGTGGAAAGGATAGGGGTGCTTGGGTTGTGAGTCACAGATCACAGCGCTTACAGCATGATGATCGCCCCCTTCCCATAATGCCTGGCGAGGACTAGTAAAGGTCCAGGAAATGTGCTTCCTCCATCTATCACTACTTGACTTCAGAGGTGCAGGGCGCAATCCTAACCTGGAGTTTGGCCAGCACAGTTAAACCAACAAAGTTTTTCTGGCACAAGGGCCACCATAAAGTATGTTTGGGCCACTCTCAGAGAGGCCAGCACACAGATGTTCGCCATCCTCCCTGATTCCAAGAGTAGTCCAAACTGCTTTGGACCAAATCCTGACTTGTTCTAAATTAGGATCAAAAGTAGCATCTTCCTTCCCCTCGAACACTGAGAGAGAGAGAGAGAGAGAGAGAGAGAGAGAGAGAGAGAGAGAGAG
>JAJKFI010000008.1:14151959-14165241 GCA_029204185.1 Lerista edwardsae
AGAGAGAGAGAGAGAGAGAGAGAGAGAGAGAGAGAGAGAGAGAGAGACTGACTATTTCAGGCAGGGGGATCACATGCCTAACCAGGATTAAACCATAGTTCAGAGTAACATCTGAACTAGCCCTACATCTCTGGCCTCCCTCTTCTATCCAAGTTAAAATCTCATTACCTTCCCACCCAAGTCTAAATAACACCAAAAATACCCAGTTCCCAAGTGATACAAGCGCAAAAGCCTGTTCCAGCAGGTGCCTCTCTGCTGCTTTGTGTTTGCATGAAAACATGTGAAATATTTATTTTTCATTCATATTATCTCATTATTTCAGGTTTCCTTTACAACAGTGCTCATTTCAAGAAGAGAGAGAGAGAGAGAAAATCCTGCGATTTTTATCTGATTCTGAAACTTTCCAGTTGTGGTTGATCAAACAAAGGTAGCGATGGACCTAACCGACACAACACATTTGCTTTTATTGCTTCTTTCATCAAGCTGGATGTTCACCAGCTGAGAGGTTTTATGAGATTTTTTTTTTCTATGCTGAAGAGATACATGCAAAAGAAAAAAGAAAAACACAACCCTGATCCAAATCATCTGCAGAGAAACCTGAAGAGGTTGATTGCAACTGAAGCCCTTAGAAACCCAATGGTGGCCTACTAGATTCCCATTTACTTTATATCTTTCTGTCCCCAGCCTTCTGTATATGTTTTTCTAAGGTGGCTTATAAAGAATTATGACAAATATCATACACTGTAAGAAGCAACATAAAACAATAGACTTTAAGATTTTTAGATTGTGAGCCCTTTTGGGACAGGGAGCCATTTAACTTTATTATTATTTGCCCGTAAACCGCTTTGTGAACTTTGTGTTGAAAAGTGGTATATAAATGCTGTTTGTTTGTTTGTGTGTTTGTTTAAGGTCCAAATCCTTACCAACTTTCCAGCACTGACCTTGCTGTGCCAATGGGACATGTGCGGCATTCTGCAGTAGGGGTGCAGACATGGAAGCCTCTTCAGGGTAAGGGAATGTTTGTTACCTCAGAGCTGCATTGTCCTTCCCCTGACGCTGGAAAGTTGGTTAGGATTGCGGCCTTAAAGAATGAAATTCAACATAAAACATGACAGGTGTTGAAGAACCCTTCACCTGGTACCAAAAAGACATGGGTAGAGCCCCCCTCAGGAAAATATTCCACAGGTACGAGACAACCACTGAGAAGGTGATGGCATCTGGCTTAGGTGCTTTTAAAAGGGGGTTGGACAGATTTCTGGAGGAAAGGTCCATCGCAGGCTACAGGCCATGAGGTGTGATGCAGCCTCCTTATTTTAGCGGAAAGCTACCTCGGAGTGCTGGATGCAGGGGAGTGGCAACCAGATGCAAGTTTTTATGTCTTGTTGTCTTGTGCTTCCTGAGGCATCTGGTGGGCCACTGTGTATCTCAGAGCACAATCCTAATCTGGAGTTAGGCCAGCATAAACTAAACCAGCAAAGTTTGGCCAGCACAAGGGCCACCATAAAGTGTTTTTTGACTACTCTCGGAGTCAGGGAGGATGGCTGACATCCTGTGGTGGGATTAAAATAAATTAACAACCGGTTCTATGATGTCATAGCTGGAGCAAAAAAAACCCGAAGCCAGGCAAGATAAGCGAGTGGGCGGGGCCCAGCCATTTAACAACCGGTTCTATAGAACCTGGGCAAATCCCCTGAATCCCACCACTGCTGACATCTGTGTGCTGGCCTCTCTGACTCTTAGAGTGGTCCAAACATTTTTTATGGTGTCCCTTGTGCTGGTCAAACTTTGCTGGCTTAGTTTATGCCGGCCTAACTCAGTTTAGGATTGTGCTCTCAGTATCTCACAGGATGATGGACTAGATAGGCCTTTGGCCTGATCCAGCAGGGCTGATGTTCTTAAGGCCTTGTATTCTCTCCTCCGGTGGCATAGGCACTCAAAGGCTTGGCCCAAGATCTCCCTGCACCCAAGGCAGCATGTCAAATTCAGCCTCCCCAAACCTGCTGATGTGCCTACCAGCCTCATCTTCCCCCATTCCCTGGATTGGGGTTAGGGAGACAAAGTGGAAAAGGAGGCTCTTTGGAGTCATTCCCAGCGACTAGAACGAAATGGAGGTTACGCTGGCTATGAACGGTTCCAAAGAGGAGGGGGAGCGGCTGCTTGCAAAACTTAGTGCTGTAATCCCCTCTAGGTATGCCCCTAGAAGACCTGAGAGCATGCTTAGAGTGGTGTCAGAGTAGGATAGGATTGAACCCTCAGGGAGTTAGGTATGGTGCTGGATCTTGGAAAAGAGCCAGGGGTTCAAATCCTATGCTCTGAAAGTTTTTATACTCTTTATACTTGGGTGGGGGGGGAGAATTAGGTGCACTCTAGCCCACCTCCTCTCCTCCCTTTACACTCTACCCCCTCTTCTTTTTACAATCCAGGGATCAAGGAGAGGAAAAGTAGGAGTGAAGATGACTGGGGGATTAAGATGGGCACCACCACCCCGCCAATCTACTGCTTGAAGAGACTTTCTCAGTGGGAATATGGAAGTGCTGACAGTGATGAATAAAGTGGCTCTAGTTCAGTAGGTATAGTTAGATGCTGAGACTGGACACTCTTAGATGAAGCTGGGGAGAGGGATATGGGCAAAATGAGCCCATCTGTTCTGCCTAATTTTGCAGTCACTGCCATTTTTGCAGTGGTGGCCGCCATGCTTCTCCAACCAGCCCCCGATTTATCTCACAGTCTCCCCTCTAAGTAATACTAGTAATATTACATCTACTAATATTACATGATAATGAAGCATCATTCTGAGAATTTCCAGAAAAAACACAGGACGTCCCACCAGGTTTTCCTACAGTGTGTTGTTCTGACCACCAGCTACTGACCACTGAGAGTGGAACACCACTGCTGTTAAGTTTTGTACCCACTCATTTGGTGCCCTCTGCCTACCCAACATAATTCTAACATTGCCACCCATTGCGTATAGGGTGGTAAAAATGAGAGCACCTTGGTTCATCCCTAGAGCTTGTATTTTATGGCTCCAGATGCAGTCTCCAGTTAAACCATCTCAGGCACAGGGAGGTATCTTCCTGGTTCCAGCAGAATTATGGTGCAATCCAAAAATGCCCTTGGACCTGCATGTTGCTTGTGTCTGCTCAGTGCGGTTGCAAATGTGCCTAAGGCACATCCGCACTGCACAAGAAGGTGCTGGGCCAGCACAGGGAGCAGCGCTGGCACAGAGAGGACCATGTGGAGCCTGGGTAAGCCACTCCTGTGCTGGCCAAGGGGCTTGGGGAGAGTGGGGGAAGATGGGAGGGCGGAATGGGGCAGAGGGAGGGTAGACAGTGGGTGGGTCCATGGACAGGCCATCCTCAGGAGGGGGATGGAGTGCAGATCCAGCTGTTAGGCTGGATCCTAACCCCCATCCTCAGGCCAGATGGGCCTGATCCAGCTGCTCAGATTTGCGCCAGCGATTTCACTGATGCAGAGCCGAGTAGCCCCATAGGGGCTTACTCCAAGGTGAGCTCCAGCCGCTGCCTAAACTGTGTAGGATGCAGCGCAGGCTGGCTGCCTGCCTGCTCCAACGTAGGTTAGGATTGAGCTGTTAGTATGGGACTAACTTTTCCATCATTTTCCAGCCTCAGTGTAACACAACGGGCAGCAAGAAAACAGGCATCGCACCTGTTGTGGTTGCAGAGGAAGGATTTGCATGATTATCACATTCTGCCCTGAACATGTCATAGTTGTTAACGCAAGGAAGGAACTTCCCTTCTTCCTCCTCTCATTGCAGAATATTAAATCTTGTCTTAATAACAGCCAATGGATGTGTAACCCTCAACTTTAAAAAAAAGACGGCTACTGTAGCAAGATCAGCACAACACCCCTGTAAACCCACAACTGGGCCAAAGCGTTGGTTCTTACGCCAACGCCTCCAGGTCTTCAGACAAACCGCTTCCTACAGACTGGACCCCTTTTAGGAATTGTGGAGATGTTGATAAACAAGACAACTCTAAACCTGAGAAATACACTCTGTTTCAAAAAATGAAGAACTTGGTCATGCATAGTAATAGTGGAGGATTATATGATTTAACATTTGTACTCTTCTGGTGGGGTGAGATAGTAACTTCACAGTGTTATTGTTCTGGCCATAATGTTCCTATTTGTAAGAACCAGTGTTAGTGTTGAGTTTTCACTAGTGCAGCAGTTGGTGACTGGAGACCAGGACAGATGGCTCCTCAGCTCCCTCGCTATACAGTGGGTACATAATCCCCAGAGTTAGGGTTACCAGATACAAACTGGGACAGAGTGCCTAAACCTTTAACCATTGTATAGAAGAGGAAATTTGGGCAGGTGCAGTTCATCATGGAAGGGTTTCAAAAGCTGAACCTGCCCAAGTTCTCATTTCTATACAATGATTAAAAGGATAGACACCCTGTCCCAGTTTGTACCTGGTAATCCTACCCAGAGTCTTCTCTGGATTGCCTGTGGGCAGCTCTCAGGATCCCCTAGGAAAGCGGTTCCCAAACTGTGAGCCAGTCAAGAGAAACCAGCCAGGGGAGGCACGGAATCCTCACAAAAAATCCTCCACCCTATTCAATGTGCAGGATTGCAGCCCTAATGGGGAGCCGTGGCCAATGGCCCTGAAGGTCAAGGGAGCTGCTAGTTGAAAAAGTATGGGAACCATTGCCGTGGGTCTTGTTTGGGCTGGGACCAACACCCTGCGTCCCTTTAACTTGGCACTACTGTGCCTGTCCCCCATGCCACAGCCCCTTCAGGCCCTTGCCTGGCCTGAACAGTCCCAATGGGGCAGTCGTCTTCCTCCTTTTGCAGGACTTCGCCCTCACAGTCCCACTTGCCTTGGCTAGGCTGCTTTCTTGCAAGCTGGCCAGGTCAAGTCTTCTGCTAGGATTCCTGGCCTCCTCAGTCTGAAGCTGTGCACACCTGATGTGACAACTTCTGGCCCTTCTGACAGCTCTGGTGGCCATTTTGTTGGCTTGTGCTGTAGCTGGGCTACTGGTGCTAGGCTGCCATGAGAACTAAAAATGGTGGCTCTGGCCGTTCTGATGCTGAGAGGCATATTAGGAAGGGTTATTTTTCAAGGCAGGCCCGGTGCACGGTTCAACGGCAGTGAACCATGCCAGGATGCTGAGTCCTGGCATTGAACAGCTTAAACATGAAAACTTGCTAAACCCACCACCCTGAGACATTTTAAGAACCGTGCAAGGTTAAGGTGATCAATACCCCCCTACAAAAAAGGCCTGGTTCATTCCTGCTCAGTTGCTTATGCAAATTCTGCCTTTTCCTTAGAAACTGAGTCCATTTTCCAGGCAAACAAGTCTGATAGAGTCCAGTGATATGCAGTTTTGAGTCATTGCATCTGTGTCATTGTCCAGACCAGGAACATATCAGGTAAAACTAAGTGACTCCTGGGCTGCCTCATTATTAACCTCTGTCTACTCTGGAGAAAGAGGCATTCTTAACACCCGTGGCATTCCCGTGCTTGCCCAAGTTTTAATCCATAGCAATGATTATAGCCCTGACCCTATGATGATTTATTTTCCTTAACAGACTTTTATGAGTGCCTTATCAAAACCATTTTGAAAATCCAGGGGAATGATTATCCCCTCAGTAACCTTTTTGGAGTGTTTTATTAACTTTTTCAGAAATGGTTGCACTTTTCAATGGTGCTAAATGGGATTGGGAAAAGAGAGTATTCTGCTACAGTTTGACAGATGCTGTCAAACTACAGGGTTGCACTGAATATTGTCTCATTTTGATGTTTGGCATGAATAGTTGCTATTTCAAAAGGCTGAAATGCCTGCTTTAAGCTCCCAACATCTGTGAACATTTGTCTTTTTTTTCCCCTTCCTTTTTTCTTTTTGGTATCTCCAAGCCCAGTCTGTTCCTTCAGCACCTTTTTTTAACCTTGGGTGGGGCTGTCTCATTCACTATGTGATCCCATGTACTATGTGATTCACTATGTGATGTCGTGAACCTGATCCTGACACAGTGCTGCATAGCCAATCAGATTTGGCCATGTCGCAGTATCCTTGAGGAAAGTTGATTGAGAGTGAGTGAAATATTTCCAAGACTGGTCACTTGAGTGAACCCTAACCAATCAGACAATTGCTTTCACTCAAAAGTAGCTGGAATACTAGTATTTAAATAAAAGTTTGAGTCTAATTATCTGCAGATTTTATATCCCAGGATTTGTCTCAACACGGTCCCCTAGACCTGCATTGAGAAAAGTTTGGTTCCACCTGAAGCTTCTGGAGGCAACTGGAGTCACCTCCAGAGGCCGTGGACCACCACAGCTGTTTCAGCCACAAAAAAGGGAACTTCCTGTTTCTGCAGTCTTGACAGGCTCAAAATAGCCTCTGGGCCTGACCAGAGCTGTGCTTCAGTCAGGTTCAGAGGCTTGGGTGTGGGGAAAACCCCCCATTCTGAGCCCTGCCGAAGCTGCAGGCAAATGCTCGTCACCTCAGCAGACCTGAGAAAGCCCTCTGTACCTGACCAGAGCAGGAGGGTGGTGGGGGAAATCCACAGGTTTAATTAATATCCGCGAGGGTTCCACCTATAATTTGAAATTCCGGGGGGGGGGGGGAACTGTTTTTGCCCTTTTCTAAAAATGTTGCTAATAATGGGCTGGTTTGAAAATACACATTATTGTGTGATAAGGAGGAAGTGCATGCACACTCGAACCACTCAAAGTCAAAGTCATTGAGGATGGTGCATGTCTGTGCGCTGGCCTCTCCAAGAGTGGTCCAAACATACTTTACGGTGTCCATTGTGCCAGCCAAACTCTGCTGGCCTAACTGTACGAGCTTAACTCCAGGTTAGGATGCGCTTTTACTCTGAGGAAAGTGTGTAAAGCAAGTATTTTAATCATGTAATTTAGGCATTACACTCCCGTACGAATACATGGGGACAGAATGGCATACTCTGTGGGGGAAGACACACATGTGAACACTTCATACAGTCTGGCAGTTGGTTGGACAATATTGTCTGAACTAGCTCAATACCTGGTTTACTGAGTGCCACAGAAGTCATTAAACCATTAAGAACCAAGCCAGTCCCTGTCTGTAAAACTGGATCTCAGATTTTGTTCCTTGGTCATGCAAGATTGGGATGGAATGTTAGGAACTGGCCTTCTTATATACAGATGGTCACTTATTGAGGAGACACTGAGAGAAGTCTGTTAGGAGCCATCAATTTGGATATCATTGGGTATTATTTCTATTTCAGAATAAATGGGACAAGATGATCTATGATGGAGATAGAAAAAAGGGCGCTGGCAAAAACAAATATCACCAAAGAAGTCAAATAAATGTACCATCATCTCTTCCTCTTCTGGTATGAAAAAGCAACATTTTGCAAGCAATGGCCCAGATGGGCTCATGGCTTGCACGCCAAAAAGTGTTGAAACTTAATCCAAATTCAACACACAAGCTGCCTCCATGGCAGCTTGTGGTGTAAAGGTGGTCCTTCCATGATGGGATTTGAAAAAGAACTCCGGGTTCTGTTCGGGAAGACATGGCTTGAGGAAATGTGTGAGAAATCATGAACGTCACGCCGATCCATTGCGGGAAATTTTTTTTCTAAATTACACACGCATTGATACAGGCTCACACATAGCCCTGATAGCAAACGTGCTTTTGAACAAGACCAGCACTTCTTTAGAGAGAAATGCATCTGTTGGGTGTAGAGTTTCCTGCAGAAATGAAAAAAAGCAGATGAAAATGTAACATAAAAAATTGCTAATGCAAAAATATAACCCTTGCTACTAAAAGAAATATAATGCTTGCTACTACAGTTTCTTTGGAAACTGACAGAAGCTGATGTCACCACCTTCTTCTGTTTTTTATAAATAAAAAAACCCTTCTACAACAATGGTTCTCAAACATTTTAGCACCAGGACCCACTTTTTAGAATGACAGTCTGTCCAGGACCCACTGGAAATGATGTCAGGTCCAGAAGTGCCGTTATTGTGACGACAGAGTCTGCTGCTTTCCTGAGAATACAGCAATAAGTTGGGTTATTTCTCAGCCATTTTCCAATAGCAAAGTGAATCAGACAGAAAAAAAAATCCATCTATTTACAACCTTGTCACAAGCAAAATACCCCCACAGCCTTCCCCCTTTCCAGCATCCTATTTTCCTCTATTTTCAACAGGGCTGCTCTAGATGCTTCATGACCCACCTGAAATTGGCTCACCACCCACTGGTGGGTCCCAAGCCACAGTTTGGGAACCACGCTTCTACAATGATCTACGGCCCCAAGCGTTTGGCATGTAATGGCAGTGATTGTAATTGCAGTAATTGCATACCACTGCAATTATTTCTGGGTGGGGGGGCAGCAGGGGGCAGACAGCACATCCTACAGGACCTCCAGTAAGTCCCAAGTTTAATAGAAGCCACTATCTTCTATATATCATGCCCCAAAGTAAATATGATGATTTTCAACAAGGCTCTGTTTTCCTGTAACCTTGTCTATGTTAACTAAACATGGGAACATAACAAATACCTCTACAGTACAGTCCTATGCATGTCTACTCAGAAGAAAGCCCATAATGCTGACTAGAATTGATTCTTTAGATTGCATAGGATTGCAACCGGGCAGACCAATCCTAAGCTACCTGGGTGCTGTGGGTGCAGCGCTGACCAAACAGCTACCGCTGCATCCAGTGACAGCCAGGCAGCCGCCAGAGACTCCTCAGTAGAAGGAGACACTCATCGCCTTCCCTAGGTAAGTACGCAGGGCTGCTGGTGGGTCTACTCAAATCTGCACTGGCTATTAAGCTGGCACAGACTTGAAGGCCTCCATGTTGAGCTGCACGGCCCAACGCAGCTACCACTGGTCCCCTCCCCCTGTCTGTCCCTTCCCCACCTAGTTCTGCCTAACCAGAATTGGCACAACTCTGGCTGCCAGCTCTGCATTGCTGCCTCTGGGTGGTTGTCTCTGGCTCTGGGCCAGCACTGGTGGAAAGGGCTTACTGCCAGTACTGGAAGTGCCTTATGGCACCTACACAACAGCAGCACTGGTGGTATGCTCATACTGCTGGCACTGGTGAGTGCCAGCAGTGAGGATTGGGCCCTTAGTTTACTGGCAGGCTGGCAGTGGCTCTCCAAGGTGTCATGCAGGGATCTTTCCCCACCCCTACCTGAAAGAGTCAGGGGTTGCCAATCACTGACAATCTGTTCCTTCCTAGATGGCCCCTCCCTCCCCTGTGTCCTGGGTGCCCCACCTTGTGGTTCAACACGTGTGTGCGCGCGCGCACACACACACACACACACACACACACACACACACACACACCGAGGCACAAAAAATATGAGTTGTCATGACTCAAGTCTCTACGAGTCATGACTCTTCCTTGAGTCAGTGGCCCTAAGTCAGGTCCTAGTCAGTGATGTCAGTGACTTGAGTTAACACAAGTTGCGAAAAACCCACATTTTCACAACCCCAAGTTGGGTGCCCATCCCTGTAATTGGCTTGTGCAAACCAAACAAAATGCATAGATATTTAACCTTCAACACATTTATCACCAGCCCATAATCATACACTTTAGTACAGAGGTATTTAAACTTTTAAGACCAGGACCCAATTTTTAGAATGGCAGTCATGTCGGGAAGTGATGTCATTAACCTGGAAGTGATGTTGTGGCAGAAAGTGACATCATCAAGCACGAAGTACTGTCATTGTAACATAATTAAATGATACTCCTGGAATGCAAACAGGCATTCTTAGACTGTAGCAATTGTACAACCATGAAATATCACTGATAGAAAGCAAGATGAGGACAAAATATGATGTAAAAGCACTGAACTAAAAACAAAATTTTATAAAATCCTCACTTGAAAATTCAAACTGTTAACATTCATAAAAGGAATATAACAAGAATAAGGCCTGCAGTTTCCAATATGGCTGCTCCCAGCTCTCCACAACCCACCTGACATCAGGTCGCGATCCACCAAGTGGGTCCCAACCCACAGTTTGAATAACACGGCTTCAGCACAAAAAGAGGGAACTTTTGCTAAAGCCATCACTTTCTGAGTTGTTCCCCCCTGAATGGCACTAACATGCTGTGAATAAAAAAAACACACACCAAAAAGTACAGTGAATAAACAAATTCAAGGCCATATTTCTCCCAATATGGTCTACTGAAATCTTGCTTTGGATGTCAGAATCATAAGCACCAGTACAATCACTTGGATGGCGTTTCTGGTCCCTGTTTATGCTTTCAGTTTCTCACGGCCGTTTTGTTCTGACAGTGCTTCCAGAGAGCAAACGTTGTAGGTGGCAGCTGTGCTGGCTCAAGTTCACAAACTGGGCTGATCCTCCCTAGACCACCAAAGAGCAGCCTGGGAGATCCAGGGGACCAGCATGTGTCGATCAATGCAGATTTTATATTCCACTTCTTTTTTTTCTGCAAAAGAAAACTTGAGTGGCTAACACCATAAAAACAATAAGCACAAAAAGTCTAAAATCAGACCCAATATAACAGCCATCGACATTGAGCTAACAATCCCAGCCATTGAAATGTGTCAAAGCTTTTCAAAGGAATCCATCTTGAAGTGCAATAGTGGCATTTCCATAACACGATGCGGTAGGGGTGTTGCCAGCGTCAGGGGAGGGGCACTTGCAAAAGCAATGATTTTTGCTCAAACGTTCAGGAGCAGCATCAAGAGTTTGCAACCAAAATGCAATGTGCTGTGAGTAGGGGGGTTGGGGCTGTGCTCATACCCCTTATGCTCTTCTCCGTTTCTTCTCTGCTTCTTCTCCTGCCCCAAGCCCTCCTCACCCCATAACTTATTTGGGACAGGGCGAAGACAGACGTGGCGTTGTGGGGGGGGCACACCAGGGGTGTGTGTGACACCACCAGGGACCAAAATTGTTAAAATCGTGGTATTAAAAGACAATACCATCATGCTATATACCATTTGGATGTGCAATTTCACCTTGAATTCAATGGAAAAAACCCGGAGTGTAATATCTTAATTCTATCAAAAGATACGGCCAAACAACTAAAACCCCAAAATACAACTTTTAATGCAAAATCGCAATTTTTTAAAAATCACGGTTTTATGGAATAATACCATCATGTTATATACCATTGGATGCAGAATTTCACCCAGAAGTCAATGAAAAAAACAGAGTGTAATATCTTAATTCTATCAAACGTTATGGCCAAAAAACTAAAAACTGAAAATACAACTTTTTATGTAAAAATCACGATTTTTTAAAAAAATCATTATTATGAGTCAGTTCTCAGAGCTAATACTAGAACTTTTATTTAATTGTGTGAGTGTCATCAAATTGGCCACGGGTTTTTTGTTGGTTACTAATTTGTTGGGTGACCTGTACTATAAATAAATAAATAAATAAATAAATAAATAAATAAATAAATAAATAAATAAATAAATAAAATTGATGGAGGGGGAATAACACCAACCCTAGTAATAACACTGCATTTAGGTTGTGCATATGGTATTGTAATTTATTCTGCATGGTTTGGGAGGAGGGGTCATAGGGGTGACGCACTGACTTCCTGCTCCAGGTAACGCAAACTCTAGTGATGCCACTGAAGACAGAAAATGTGACCCAAGCCCCAGTAGAATGTCTTTTCACAAAAGAAATTGGACTGGGATGCCATGGTGGGAGAACTGATGAAGAGAATAGGGCTCTGACATGGGTGTGTGTGCGCTATAACAGTACTTGTGGCAGAAGATTTAGCCGAGAGGGTTAATGCCTCCGTTTGCCCGAAGATAACACCTGAAGATCTCAATGTCGTGAGCTCGGGACTGCCGGAAGTCTCTGTGAGCAGCAGACCTTGGAAACTGCGGCTGATTAGAAGCTGAGTTTCAGCTGCCTCGAGGGAGGAGGAGTGTGCTGAAATCAGCTGCATCTCTGGTGGCAGCAGGGAAGCCTCATCAGCCAGCAGACGACAGACGGGTGGCTAAAGAAAGAAGGCTAAATCCAGAAAGAAAGATCTGTAGGAGTGTTGTTCTTGGAAGATAGAACATTCTGTAAATTGTAAAAACCTTCGGGTTTGTGAGAAAGTCTGCCTATGTAAACCGCCTTGAGTTCAATCATTGGAGAAATCTAGTGATATGAAGAAAGGCAGTATATAAATAAATGTATTATTATTATTATTATTATTATTATTATTATTATTATTATTATTATTATTTCTACTACTACTACTACTACTACTACTACTACTAAAGGGAGTATATGAGCCACACGTCTGGCAAGATCTAAGGCCTCTCAGTTTGGGCACATCACTATAGAACCCAACCAAGATTAGCACACACTGAAAATGCACAAACAAAAGCACTGAGCGGTAAAGGAAGCACAGTCTGGTCTGTTCCTTCTGCCCTCATCAAGCTCATAGCTCAGAAGTCACATTGGCACTGCCTATTGTTATCCAACTAGATGTGGGGGAGCAATTCCCCAGTGATACCTCCTGGGAGGAGTATGTCGTAAAAGCCTAAGGGCACAATCCTACCTTGGAGTTAGGCCAGCAAAGTTTGGCCAGCACAAGAGACACCGTAAAGTATGTTTGGACCACTCTTGGAGCCAGAGGCCAGCACACAGACATGCGCCATCTTCCCTGACTCCGAGAGTGGTCCAAATGCACTTTAAGGTGGCTCTTTTGCCAGCCAAACTTTGCTGGCTTAACTATGCCGGCATAACTCCAGGCTAGGATTGTGCTCTGAAAGCAATCCTTTCTACAAGCCTGCCTTAAATCTAACAGCACCCCTTGTGGAAGGTTTCTTTAAAAAAAAAAATCAAAAGAATAACATTTCCGTATGTTTTGAAAGCAAATTTGAATCGGGGGTACTTGCCTGAGAATTATGCTTTACATTCTTTTCAGTGCCTGCTCAAACGTCATAATGTCACACTGCCTATGTTACAAGTAGGTCAGAGTCCTCTGGTAGGAAGCGATACACAGAGTCATTTCACAGTGATAGCATTGTGTGTGCCTTACCCAGGATAGTTTGATTCAGGCTGCTCCAGCTTTTCTAGGACATATGAATGCAGTGTCTGCTGCAGGCCGTTTAATGGTACAGGACATCAGACATTCTGAGAACAGAGGCATAGCAGAAGGGAGGGGAGCAGAGAATCAGGACAACTCCTATAGCCAGAGAGGTGATGCCATCAACAGGAGCACCTAGGCTCTGCCTTTGAAACCATGTTCAAAGCACCTAAGTTGAGAATAAAAACAAGGCTCATCAGGAGACAAACTGAGAAATTTGCCTGGGGTGTGGTTGGCCTGTGGATGATGTGACCGATA
>JAJKFI010000008.1:14175241-14222079 GCA_029204185.1 Lerista edwardsae
AATTTTGCAAGAAGCTGGGAAATGATGGAGGAGGGAAACATGGAACTGGGATTGTGGAAGAATAAAATCAAGGGTGCAATCCTAACCAACTTTCCAGCACTGACGTGCTGCATCCTGTAGTGGAATAGTAGTCACAGAGGCCTCCTCAAGGTAAGGGAATGTTTGTTCCCTTCCCTTGGAGCTGCAGTGCCCTTATCCTGCTGCTGGAAAGTTGGTTCGGATTGCACCCTAATTCTGTGTGTACTCCTTAACAGTCATGACCAAGTCCCAAGATTAATGCAAGATTTGGCCTTGGGTACATTTTATGCAAATTCAAAAGATAACAAAACAAGAATTGTGCTGCCTCTCTTTTCATCCAGCATGATTTTATTAAGCCTAATAACAAACAACCAATCAACCCATTGAAACAGCGCCCTAGACTTTGGCATCTGGAATAAAAATGTGACACAAGTCCTGGTTTCAGTGTTGCAGTCAGACACTGCATGCAATGGAAGGACAGTGGAGGGCAAAAGAAGATGTGCAAGGAATCTATCAGAAAATGCCAGTGTGCAAAAGAGCGGACGGCTGCCATTTCTCCTAAAGTCCCCAGCATAATAGCACAATTCCCATTAGACTTTTGGGGGGAAAAGATGTCCACCAGTTGGCCAAAGGAACATTGCCAACAGGAGCACCACCACCACAAAAGGGACAGTGGCAGATAAACTGGGGGGGGGGAGAGAATTGATAGGCCTTGGTCCAGTGATGTCATGCAGGGGGTACGCGGGGGTACGCGAGTACCAGTTTCTAGAATTACAGCTGGCCCCGCCCATTTGCCCGCCCACTCGTCGACTCCGCCCTCTGCAACGTTTGAATTTCCTGCATGTTTGAGTTGCCTGCATGTTCTCAGAGCCAGGCAGGCAGGCAGGCAGGCAGGCAGTGAGTGGAGCCTTTCCTTTCCTTGCCACTGAAAAATGAGTTGCTCTGGGGTTTTAACATGATGCCAGGCCTCCTTAACATGTTCTGGGGGTGCTGTGGAATACTGTTGCAACTGTTGGGTCAGTTTAAAATCATCTGAGGCCTCAAAAAGGGCTTTTTTCATGTCACTTCCTGCCACAACATCACTTCTGGCTTATGACGTCACTTCCGGTGGGCAGGTCCCGACACGTGCCAATCAAAAGTGAGTACCTGTTCTTAAATCATTTAGATGACACCACTGCCTTGGTCCTGCACCTCCTCCCTGAAATTCCATGCCTGAAGTTTTCACAGAAGACTTGCAGCCTAACCCTAGATTCTACAGCAGAGCTGTAATTAGGGTGGAGCCTGAGGTGCACCTGCCCTGAGAGCTAAACTGGGGAGGCATGACTGCCCTCACAGCTTCTCCCTAGTTACGGAGGAGGCACTGGGAGCTTCCCACCCCAATCCTTCTCCTTTGGAGGCTCCCCTTCAAGGAGAGCCTCTCCAGCAGAAGGAATGGAGAGTATGAAGCCATCGCAGCAAGCACCCCTTCTGCGGGGAGAACCCAGAAGTGACTGCCTTGCACTGGGATTACCCTGATGTGACAGTTCCAGGTTCTCCCCAGAGGAGGAGGCACTGGTGGCTTAGAGCCCCCCCCCCCGAGAATGAAGCTGCCACAGTGAGTGCTCCCTCCTCCAGGATCATCCTGCTGGATCATCTAGTCCAGCTTTCTGTATCTCACAGTGGCCTACCAGATACCTCTGGAGGAGATGCCATAGGAGGTGGTGATGGCGTCTGGCCTAGATGCCTTTAAAAGGGGATTGGACAGATTTCTGGAAGAAAAGTCCATCATGGGCTATAGGCCATGATGGGTTGTGCAACCTCCTTACATTGGTGGTAGGCTACTTCAGAGTGCCGGGTGCAAGGGAGTGGCAACGGGATGCAAGCATCTTGTGGTCTCATGGCTCCCTGGGGCACCTGGTGGGCCGCTGTGAGATACAGGAAGCTGGACTAGATGGGCCTTGGCCTGATCCAGCAGGGCTCTTCTTATGTTCTTATGTTCTTACCTCAGGGAACAAGATGTCTGCATCCCATTACCACTCCCCTGCATCTGGCATTCTGAGAGGATATAATCTTGGGTTTATGGATACTTGAAGAGTAAAGAGAGCACAATGGGACTTGGCCAGAGAGAGCCAAGTCTCTGGCTAGCAAATAGAGAAATGGGAGCAACTGAAAGGACATTTTGACATCAAATGAAATTTAAACAGAACACAAGACGAAAGAGACAACCAATGCAGAAATGAGAAAAGTGTAACGTTGTCATAGTGACAAACTGAACAAATTAAGCAAGTGGAAGAATTGAAAGCAGAGAAAAGGGGCAGAGAGGCCAGGCTAAAGTGTGCTGCCGTAAGTAAGAGAGAATGAAGACAAGTTTTAGTTGCTTTAAAAAACTGGCAAATTGTATAGAAATCACAAAGAGAAAAGGAACAACAGCAACTGAATGCATATATGGGAGAGAAAGAAAGCTCTTGAAAGAAAGTCAAGTTTCTCTGCCTAAGGTTTTGTGCCTAAGCTGTGGCAGAGGTTTTGTGCCTAAGCTGTGGAAGAAGCCATATAGTTACCCAGTAAGAGGGAAAACAGGTGAAAAGGGGGGGAAGGGGGAGAAGTGCAGTTTGTTTTTTTTTGAATTTACCGGTAAGAAATGAGTCATCCAGGAGGAAAGAGCAAAGTTTTAGAGATCCTAGTTAAGGAAGGGGTGAAAGCTGGCAATTGCAGAGGTGAAGGACATCAGAATAGAAATGATATTGGTGGCCAAAAAAACCATAGCGGAACTATGAGGGAGAATATACAAAGGCAAACAAGGGGGCCTGAATACAGAATCTTTGGGAACACCTACAAAAAGTGGAGAAAAGGAAAAGGAGCCATGAGTAAACTACCTTGGCACACAACTGTATTATATGGCAAAACTCAAATGTGAACCGTGTTGAATGGGTGGGGAGCTTTTTAGTAGGTTTTGTAGGTTTTCTTTATTGACATGCAAACAAGATTGCTCTTGTTTGCTTAGATTGCTCTTCCAAACCCCTTGTGAGTGACACTTGTGATGGGAGGGATGTCGATCAGAGAATAGTCTAGCATGGTTTCCTGTAGGCCCATCGAGGTAGTCATGGTTGTCATAATGCTTGGAACCTTGATGACTGGTCAAGAAAGACTGGTCAACCACTGCTGTCCTCATGACATCCCTTCCTCTATGTGATGGGATGGGGTGTGTGCAGAACCTCTCTGGGAAGTATCATTTATCTTTTAGAAACTGGTTGGTCTTCTCTTGAAAATTCTCAGGTGCCCTCATGAAATTCATACTACATTTCACTTCATTGAAATTTTGGGGCAAACTATTATGGTCAGCGAAATAAAAACGGGTAATGTCTATCACTTGTTGAGCAGGAGAGTGATGGGGCCGTAGACTGAGCATGGGGTCTGTTTCTCACTCCCAGCAATGTCTTCCATCGTTGACTCTGGGTCATTTCACAAATGTAGAAGTATCACTTGATTTTTGATCACTCACAGCTGATCGAAGTCTAGAACAGAAATGGAAAGCCCACTGGAAACAGATTATAATAACTGGAAGAGGGAGAATGGCTCATATAAGAAGGGCTGCCGGAGATACATTTTGTTTAGTATGATATCTTGATTAGGTAGTGAGAAAAATGTATGTAATTAGGATATACTGCTTCAGCCTTGCTGTAGGTTCTGAAGTATCTATGTATTTTACTAGTAGATAAATAAATATATATTCCCCCCTCCCCCAAGAAATGGAATGTCCACAAAAAAGCATTGACTCTGGGGTGAGTTGAGATGATATGAAAATACTGTCAGCAAGGAATAATCTATGGTGGAGGATTCACCGGCCAAAATCACCACATGAGGCTGCTGTCATATGTTGATAAAGCTATATGTGGGAACCAGCCCACTGTAACCCCTGAACACCTGTAACCCCTGAACACTATGTGTGCAGGAGTATTCCTGTAGTGGAGAGACAAATACCCAGGGTGCCAAGGCAGCAATTGAATATTTTTTCTTGTGGATGGTCTCCTTGGGACAAATGCCTCCACACTATGCCACATGGCTCATGACGAACGATCAGAACAGGAGATGCGCAGTTACAAAGAAAGTAGCAAAAATCTGCTGAGCATATGTGGAGAAGAAATTTAGAACAGAAATGGAAAGTCCAAGACATTGCAGGGCACAGGAAGGCGGAAAAAATGCAGCTCTAAATCTTCCCTTTGAGGAACTGCAAATTATGCCTTATTGGGAACTGGGTCTTAAAATAGGGATCTGAGACATGGCACAATCCTAACCTGGAATTAGGCTGGCATAGTTAGGCCAGCAAGGTTTGGCTGGCACGAACGACAACATAAAATGCATTTGGACCACTCTCAGAGTCAGAGAGGATGCGCTTACCTGTGGTCCACATATACTTTACAGTGTCCCTTGTGCCAGTCAAACATTGCTGGCCTAACGTTGCTGGCCTAACTCCAGGTTAGGACTGTGCTCACAATTTCTTGGGATGGCTGAGCTGCCACCTCTCACAAGATTCTTGGGCCTATTGCACAATAAGAACATAAGAACATAGGAAGAGCCCTGCTGGATCAGGCCAAAGGCCCATCTAGTCCAGCTTCCTGTATCTCACAGCAGCCCACCAGGTGCCCCAGGGAGGCATGAGACAACAAGATGCTTGCATCCTGTTGCCACTCCCTTGCACCCGATACCAGTAGCCCAAGCTTAAATATGTGGTGGACCTCTGAAATGAATGCAACCAACCTTGCACACTGGGAATTTCCCAACTCTCCTGTGTTTCTGCTTGCTTGGGATTGCAATTTTTTTTTTAAAAAAAAAGTCACTGGCAGAAATTCAGCAGGTGAAGCTCTCTTACCAACGCCATCTGCATGCTGGGAAAAGCTTTGCCTGTTGACTTTCTGCCTCTTGTATACCTGTTAAAGGCTCTGAAGCCATTCCACAAAGAAGTGGGGAACCCTCTTTGCTGAGTCACAGCAACATGTGTGATGTGATTAGAAAAGAGCTCCTGCCATGCCCAGAGCCATACCTAAAAGATGCAAGCAACCCCAAGGAGACTCTAAGGGATAAAGACCTTGATTCCAAAATGGTCAATTACCAAAAGCCTTTTTGGAGAGGTTGCAAAAAAAAAAATTGCATCTTTACTTTCAATGTCCAACATTGAGGAACTCTGTATTCATATTTTTAGTAGCATATACTAGCAGTTCAACCTTTAGTGTACTGTATGTACTTTTAATAATCTCCATAAAAGCCTGATTTCCAATCCCTAGGCTCAAGCTGACAGTGTAAATAAAATCACCCAAATCCACAGGGTAAGAGAAATGAAAATGACAAGGATTAAAATTTTGTCAAACCTCTTTCTTTTAAAAATTCTGCTTCTCTTCCAATTGGATCACGACCCTCTGTGTGCACAGCTTAAGACCAGACAGTCTGCTTTCACTTTTATTCCGCTCTGCAGCAGGCTTACAGTATTTAGTGAAAGTCTGTAAAGAATGTATGCTGTGTAGAGAGTTAATACCATAATCCCCTATCGTTGGGGTCAAATGCTGAATAGAGCAGAAGAATTAGAAAATATGTTACATACAATGGCAGGAAAAAATGCATCAGCATGGTGTTCTGTTAACACAAGCATTCATTACTGAACAGCAAATGGCCATGAGGTAATCGAGTGTCTAAAAAGATATGTGTACTTCAAGTCCAGTGTACATGCCATTATTATGAGAACAGAAAAAACTTTAAATACTGCACATACATGCAATTGCATTTTCCCGTCATGCCTCACTGTATCTTTCTGAGGAGTGCCTGAGATTTTGTTGTGTTTCATTTGGCAATGATCTTCTTTTTTTTTTTTAAAGGAGGTGAGAATGGGTGGGTTCCTTTCCCCCCACTTTGGCACATGATCATATGCATTCTGTGTCTCCGACAAGAGCATTTTGGAGATCACAGGGCCACTTCCAGTGCGATGAGTTTCCTAGGCACAGAAGGCGATTCCTCGCAGATCGATGATGGAAGTCACCTGTAGCTCTGCAAATATTATGACTGCACAGATGTCAGTTTTGCGGCAGGGTGGATGCATGCTGGGAGGAAAGTTTCTTGCCATGGTGGTCAAAATCCTGCTCTTTATGAAGTCTGGATGTTGTACTTAACATGAAGGGTCTCCCGTTCCATGTCTGTTTGCCTGTTCCTCTGTACAGGCATATCCCGAGATCCACTAGGGTTCTGTTCTGGACCTCCCACCATGGATACCTGAAACTGAATACTGGGGATGCCTTTTTAAAGATAGGGGAACATCAGTGGTTTTGCTGCAACAAGGTAAAAAAAAAGAGATCTGTTTAATGTTCACCTGTCTTTTTAATAGGCGTCCCAATATCCACGGTATCCGTGGATAACTGAAATTGTGGATACTAAATCAGTGAATACTGGGGCATGCTTGTTTAATGGCCTAGGGTTACTTCATTGTAGAGTGTATCTCACTGCCAGTACATCACATCATTGGCTGGTGTGGAGACGTCCAGCAGGGGACTGATGTCATATGACTACAGTTGCCAGCACCAATCAGGAGGCTGGACTAGGTGATCTCTAAAGACCTTTCCTGCTTTCACATTCTATGATTCCATATTCTACGATTCTATTTTATGGTGTTGAAAAGGGGGTGACTTTGCACCTTCCATTCATGGTAGTTGTGTACCTTGGGTACAACATAGAAAAGGGCTTCTCATGTCCTCCCCAAATGCGCCTTCACAGTGAAGGAGGGCCTCTCTTGCAGATCTCGGTGCATGAGCATTTGCACAAGATTTGGAGCTCAATCCTAACTAAAAGTTGCCTATAGGATGCGGCTGCACTGGCACAGTTTCTGCCACAGCTGGGGGGGGGGGCAGAGACCATGGGCCGGGTGGACAGGTAAGCAAACATTTCTTTTACTCAAATTTCTCTGCTCCTGTATGGGCCCCTTTAGGGCTATGTGGAATCAAGTAGACTAGAGCAGCAATCTTCAACCTTTTTCATTTCATGGCACACTGAGAAGGTCCAAAAATTGTCAAGGCACACCAGCAGTTTTTGAACAATTGACAAGGCATGCCACACTGCCAGCCAGGGGTTCACATCCTCCAGTGGTCCTACTAAAACATGACCCTCCCCCAAACTCCCACAGCACACCTGCAGACCATTCATGGCACACCAATGTGCCATAGCACAGTGGTTGAGAATTGCTGGAGTAGGCACAAGGGTCAGGGACTAACGCAGTGAAGGATATGGGTAGAGCCATTGCCACTGATACCTGCTCTCTGTCTGCCCCTACTATGCCACCCAAGGCCCTGATCCTGGCCCCATTCTGCCTACCACTCTGGGCAGGGGCGGACCTAGTCAAAATGGCACCCAGGGCACCCAATAGAAATGCACCCCCATGTTATAACGATGTCTATGTGGGAATATTTATGGAAGGAATCTCTAAGGATATCAGTGTGTAATAATATAAATGAAAATTGTTATATTATAAGATGATCTATAGATGGTATTTAACTCCAAAGAAGTTGTCAAATATGAAAAACATGTTATCCAACAAATGTTGGAAGTGTAAGGAGCAAGAAGGCTCTTTCTTCCACATGTGGTGGACATGCAGGAAAGCAAGAACTTTTTGGACAGAGATACATAAAGAAATGTCGAAAGTATTAGGTTATAACATAGATAAAAACCCAGAACTATTTCTGATAGGTTTAAAGCTAGAAACAATGAAAGTTAATGATAGAACCCTGATATGGTATATGGTAACTGCAGCAAGGATGGTCTATGCAAGATACTGGAGACAAGAGAAGATGCCTGGAAAAGAAGAATGGATCCAAAAGATGTTATATATTATGGAAATGGATAGACTTACAAAAAGTTTAAAGGATGAAATGGTAGAGAAGTATCAGCAGGATTGGCAAAAATTTAAAATTTATTTAGGAAGAAGGGAAGGTAAAGCAAATTTAATATGGTTATTTGATGATTGAGGGAAATCATCAAGGTCTAGAGGTCAAAAGGGGGATACTGCGGGAAGTCAAAATTGTAATGAGTGTTTATTGTTTGTATGTTGTTATATTGGTTTTGTGATTAGGAAATTTTGAATAAAATTGTTTTAAAAAAAAGAAAAAAAAGAAATGCACCCCCATGGGAGCCCAGGTCTACCCACCAGAAGCAGCCACAGGTAGACCTGGGCTCCACAGAGCCAAGGTGTACCCATTGGGACAAGCCCCAGGTAGACCTGGGCTCCCTAGAGGAAACCCAGATCTACCCATTAGAAACAGCCACAGATAGCCATTGGGACCAGCCATAGGTAAACTAGCACTCTACAGATTGGGAAAGCATCCCTAGTACAGACCTTCCCCTGCCCATTCAAAACATCTTTCAGTGCCAAGGCATCTTTAATTTTCATAACTTTTAAGGTCACGGTGAGCTTATATTAGCCTTAGTTTTTTTTTGTAGTTGGTTCTTTACATTTGCTGACTTCAGTTTGAAATTCCTGTGACTCTACTTTCAAAAATCTGAGTCAGTGTCTGAAAAAGCCACATGTGAGCAGAGACCATCATGCAATGCTTCCAATTTGCATGGGAGATTAGCATGTGCTGCCCCCCGTTATATAGGCAAATTGGAAGCATTGCATGATGGTCTCTGCTCACATGTGGCTTTTTCAGACACTGACTCAGATTTTTGAAAGTGGAGACAGGGATTTCAAACTGAAGTCAGCTCACCGTGACCTAAAAGTTATGAAGATTAAAGATGTCTTGGCACTGGAAAGATGTTTTGAATGGGTAGGGGAAGGTCTACATTATGGATGCCTTCCTGATCTGCAGAGTGCTGGTCTACCTGTGGCTGCTCCCAATAGGTAGATCTGGGCTCTCTGTAGGGAGTCTAGGTCCACCTGTGGTCATTTCTAATGGGTAGACCTGGTCTCTGGAGCCCAGGTCTACCTGTGCAATGTTGTGGGGGCCACTGGTGCCCCCTAGATGGCCCCAAGATGGTGCCCAGGGCTTGTGCCCCCTGGCCGCCCCTAGATCCGCAACTGACTCTGGGTTACCTTCAGTGGCAGAGGTAGCTGGGTCCACTGGCAAATATCCAGTACCACTTCTAAATTGGTTGCCAGAGGCCACATGTATCCAGAAACCATTTTATGACAGCGCAACCAAATTCTGTTGTCCAAATTCCATTCCTAGTTAGGAGTGGGCTGCCATTCAGACAATTCTCGCACAGGTGTGTCTTTTGTGTCTGATGTGATGTATGTGTACTTTGGACTCGGATAGCAGCATCGGCAGGGAAAATGCACTTGAAAAAGGACCTCCTCACACTGTTTGCCTGTGTTCTAGGACATTACCATTTTTCCAGATTGTAATGCATGACCCTAATTTCAAACATGGTCCATACTAAGCACTCCCTGTTTTGGGAACTATGATATGTGCAAATCTTGGGATTTAATAATTCTGCATTTAAACAGTACTACTAGATGTATGCAATCTCAAGAAATGACTGCAGAGAGAGGAAAACAAATATTTACATAATGTCTGTAAAAGTAAAAAGTGTACAGTGCTGTTGGATAGACATTTACATAATTCTAAATTCATGCCATCCTTGCTAACTTGGCTATTTGTATTCTAAGTAGAGTCAAGGGCATTATGCAAGTAGCATGGATGAGAGAAGCAGGGGGCAACCCAAGACATTTTTATTTGCTGGCTGATTGTATCCTGAGTAAGCAAACCATGTGGTGAGGCTCCAGGCCTAGAGAGAAAAGAGTTGGGATAGTTCAAGAAACAAAGATGGCGCTCAGGTTCCCTTTCACCATAGGGGAGGGGAGACTTGTTACAAATGGCAGAAAGCAAACATCATAAAAACATGGAAGAACGTTGGTTATGACTGAAAAATAAGTTCAAATCCCAGCCCAGAGCTCTTATAATGAACTGCCAAAAACTTCTTCTTCTTCTTCTTCTTCCTCCTCTTCGTAGTAGTAGTAGTAGTAGTAGTAGTAGTAGTAGTAGTATATTATTAGTATATGCCAAGAAAATGGCTGGTGAAGACCCACAGGTGTTCAAGCAGTCTACTGGGTAAACTACCGGGTTAGTAAACAAATGTTATCATTGTTGGCTATTTTATCGCCCTCCCAACCCTGTTGGAGGCAGCTGCATGCAATAACATGGTGGAGGCTAGAATTGGGCAGTTAGTGTGAGAACAAAATCAATCAATCAATTAATTAATTAATCAAACAGTATTTACGTATATACTGCTTTTCAACACAAAGTTATTACAGGCTAATAATAATAATAATAAAGTTAAATGGCTCCCTGTTCCAAAAGGGCTCACAATCTAAAACAGCGCAGAGCACCCCCAGCAACAGCCACCAGAAAAGACACTGTTCTTGTTTTCATCTGTGAATTGTCGAAAAGGTATAATATAACCAGCGATGGGATCTACAAATTAACAAGGGGAACGCTGGGCAGGACTTATGCGGGGCTTCCGTGTGATTGGCTGCCCATCCGTAGCGTTCTGCAGCTGTCCTGGCCTCAGGGGGGCTGCCCCCGGTTAGCGCCCCCCCGCTGCCCACCCAGGCACCCGGCGCGACCCTCACCTGTCCCCCGCGGCAAGCAGGAGCCCCCCCGAGGCCAGGGCAGCCGCGGAATGCCACGGATGGGCTGCCACTCAAGCAGAAGTCCCGCCTATGTCCTGCCCAGCGTTCCCCTTGTTCATTTGTAGATCCCATCGCTGATTATAACTTACAACACACTAAGCAGGGTGATGACACAATTTTCACAACACAATTACTGTTTTGTGAATTGTCTTTTAACTCTTCACAAAGGTTGGGGGCATGTCATATGCAGCCTGTGTGTGTGTGTATGTGGGTGTGTTTGAAATGTTTATATCCAGTGATGTCATCCGGGCGCGCCAAGAACCGGAACGCCTGGATGATTGACAGCCCTCCGCCCCTATGGCGGCGGGCTGCCACGCCTCCCCAAGCCTCACTGCACTCGAATCTCTCCATTTTAGAGCAATTTGGGACGCACGGGAAGGAGGGTGGGCCCAGCAGCAGCTTGCCCATCCTCCGGAGAGGCGGTGAGGCCCGGGCCCTCCGCAGAACTAGTGGAACGGAGTACCGGGCCATTCCGCCTGGATGACGCCTCTGTTTATATCCCACTCCGCCTCACAGCTGATTGCCCACCTCACAGGGCTGTTGTGAGAACAAAAATGAGTTCTTCCTATTTGCAATAGCCTGAGCTTCTTGGAGAAAGAGACACAAATAAATCCAGTATCTGAAAGAATTGTAGATATTAAATGCTGATCTAATGTGGATCTTTTGTTTTTAATCTAAACCTATAAAAACTGAACGTATTTATGGATAGCAGGCACTGAAGGTGGGGGAGAGCAGGGAGACAGGGACTTGGAATTCAATATCAAAAGTCATAACTAGCCACATCTTGCCATGATGCTACTCATTTTATCTTTCAAACTATTCTGGCGTTATTATGAGCAATACCTTCCTGCTGCCCTTGCAACTTTCCAATCTCCTCTCCTGCCCCAAATCATATTTTGCAGATGCTCTCTGGAGATTTTACCTAACACCGTTCATAATATGATCACTGGTGTAGCAGAAAACAGTACAAGCAAAAGATGAAACTCGCAGCGCCAGCTAGCTCACATGCCTCCCCTCACCCCGCAATCCAAATAAATGGAACATCAGGATACAGGCATTCCCCAGTATCCCCAGATCCAGTATCTGTGGATCTGGTTATCTGAAGTTCTCTGTACCCCTCATGCCCATTACCTTTGCTGAACTTCATTTCATTCACGCGAAGCAATAACATGTCTTACTTTATCCAAATGCTATAAGTAGAAAGCTTATAGCAAGGCAAGCAAGCAAGCAAGCAGGCAGCCTGCAGGCTAGAAGGGAGACGAGGTGAACAATAACTTCCTGCTTCCTGTTAAGTGGGGTGGGAGAGTACAGGGAATCTGCAGAGATAGGGACCCCCTTATCCTCAGTTTCCAGGAAGCAGGAACATATCCCCCACAGATACTGGGAACGCCTGTACATACAATCCTCCAATATGTACAGGATTGCTTAAAAAGGAACATTTTGTTTGAAGGCTTTCACTGTAGTCTCAAAACTTTGAATTTCATTTAAATCCAAAGGCCCCGACGGCCAGTATTGTGTAGTAGTTAGAGTGCTGGATGAGATCTAGGAAACTTAGGTTCATGTTCCTACTCAGCCACGAAGCTCACTAGCAGCCCAATCCTATCCTTCCTCCCCCAGCTACTGCAGGTGTGCCAAAACTAGGGATCCAAGAGAACTCTTTGCTGGATAAGCCTCCATGGCGAACAGGGGTCAACGTGACCTACAGCAGCTCTGGTGAAAGTCCATGTGAACTGGGGTTGCAGGATCAGGTTCAGGAAGGGGGTAGGGTTTGGTGGCTGCCACTGCTGCCGAATCTGCCCATCCCCCGCCCCATTCCACTTCCCCATCAATTTACCTTTTACAGCCTTACCCTTTTTTTACCTTAGCCATGCACAGGGCTGCTCTGACCTTGCCGCTGTTTGGCTGGCAGCGCATGGCTCTGCATGCTGCCTTCAGGCCATTTGCTATGGCCATGAAGAGCTCCTTGCTGTCAGATGGCTAGTTCTGGTGGTGTGGGGATAAGATGGGCAGCACACGTGCCCTGGTTCCCCATGAGAAAGGGATGGGTTATCTTGGGGGCAAGTCAACTGCCTCAGAGGTTTGAGATTTTGTTCTTGTGCTCATACACACAAGATGTCACCCAAGATCTAAGGAATAAAGGGATGTGATTTAAAACTCAGAAGAGGATGACTGATTCGATGGGGTGAAGAGAGGTTGTGGAAGGTTAATTAGGAAGGAATATGTGGCTGGGTAATGACAAGAAAAAAGAAACTCAAATCAAGGCAGAGTTTAATAAACTGTATGGAGAAAAGGCAGGATCCAGACCCCAAACACACGACCACCCCTGGAGGAAGACTTTTAATCATGGTTTGGGTGGCGTGTTTGCAGTGTTATGTGAGCAGCAGTGAACTGGATCATTTGGAAGCTGGAAAGATGTGAGGCTGCTGCATGACAACTCCTCAAGGTGTGGTACCCAGGGCAATGAATCCTTTGCCCCCCTTAGCTATGCCATTGCTGCTGCTGGCATTGTGGCATTGTGGCAAAGGTCTACAAGTTCCCCACAGAGACAGACTGTGAATGGGGACAGAGGGATCCATGAACCACATGTCTCTGCTGTATTAAAGGGTCAAGTTGGTACCAGCCAGCCCCAAAGAGATGGGGGACAATGAGAGGTGGAGAAGGAGTGACAGTTTTGGCAGCGACCCCACACTGGAAGAGGGCTGCAGAGCTGTGAGCAGACAAGCTCATGGCTTGTTATCTGGCTGTCGACCTGTTACTGCTCAGCTAGCGCCTCTGAAAAATAGACTAGTATGGACTTCTACAGGCATCTGCTGCAACCACAGAAGGCACTCTAGGCAGTGGTGGAGGTGAGGCAGATTCCTTCTGTGCCGCAATGTAGGATAGGTCCATCCACCAGAGGTTAGTCACAATACCTACAATCAAGATTCCTATGTCCAGAAATGGGATATCCCTGACCTTGATGGGTGTGAAATGGGTGCTCTCCAATCGCTCTTCCACATGGCTGCAGAATATGAAATCAGGACTCCACAAGGGCAGGGCCAACCATGGAAGTCTCCTCCACCTCCATGATGTCCTCCCATGGCGGGGGAGGGGGAGAACCCAGAAGGCTTCAGTAGTTTAGCAACTCTTGATCTGGAATCAGAAATAATTATTTCAGAACTAGGGAAAACTCCTGAGGTCCAATAAGCAACAAAACAGAAGGTTCAGGGCAAGTTCTATGGTCAGTGGTTAACGCAGGGGTGTAGCCCAGTGCAAAGGGCAAAATGTTGCCCCAGAAATCACATCACAACAGGAAGTGATGTCACAATTGTATCTTTGTTTTCTCTGGGTTTTTGGCCACAACTTTTGATAGAGTAAAGATATTACACTGGTTTGTTTCATTGCATTCTGGTAAAATTACCTTTCCAATGATATATAACATGATGGCATTATTCATACATACTAAGGTTTCTCAATTTTGGCCAATGTCAATGTTTCTCAAGTTTCTCAATGTCAAGCTCAGCTGGTTGCCCGCCTAAAGCTTGTTGCCCGGTGCAATTGCATCCCCCCTGCACTTCTTTAGCTACGCCCCTGGGTTCACACATGCTGCAGCTGTGTGAAACAGCACTATAAAGAAAGGAATCCCACACACCAGTTGATGTGCACAAAGAGGGACCTTTGATTGTCTTTACATTGGGGGCAGAATCTCTCTATGTGGGACAAAGAAGAAGGGGTGGCAATCTTCTCATGACGCTTTCTTTGGCGTTTCTGAGTCATGGCACCTGGATGTCTTCTGCTGGACAGATTAGGTAATCCTTATGGTTGTGTACTTCCTTCCAGCATAAGGCTTAATACCTTGAGGCAAAGAGATATTTCCCGTGACAGAAAATGCAGTTTTGACATTTATTATCTATCACTCTCTAGTTTAAGAGCCATTGTTCTCTTTTATACTCTCTGCGGTGAATGTAGACTCTTATGTAAAATCCTTGACACCAATACTAAGCTTTGCAGGGCTCTGTTCACACAGAACAAGCAAGGTCATCCATTTCAGTTCATTGCCAGTTTCCTGCAAGAGACATGCGCAGCATAGTCTCCATCACTAAGGGTGCAATCCTGACCTGGAGGTAAGCCAGCAAGGTTTAGCTGGCACAAGGGCCACTGTAAAGCGCTCCTAGACCACTCTCAGATTGAGGGATGATGGCGCACGTCTATGTGCTGGCCTCTCCGATTCCGAGAGTAGTCCAAACACACTTTACAGTGTCGCTTGTGCCAGCCAAACTTTGCTGGCTTAACTGTGCCGGTGTAACTCCAGATTAGCATTGAGCATATGCACTGGCGCTCCACACACGTGTTCACATGTGAATGCTGTGGTCTGCCATATTGAAAGTGGAAGAGTACCTATGTAATTTGCAGAAGGACCAAGAATCCATTCCTGGCATCTCCAGTCAAGAGTTTGTTTATTTGATACATTTATATCCCACCTTTCCCATGCCAAAGCAAATGCCCAAGGCAGCTTATGCGGGTAGGTTAACCTAAACCACCATTTTTCACAGCATTCTGTGATTCACCAAATCTTCAGTCCCAAATGAAGCCTTCACAGTGTGGCTCTCTCCTCTGGCTGCATGCCATCGCTTGCATGGGGTTGGCAGTGATTAATTTGGGATGGGATGGGATATGAAATATGCGGCTACTACCATGCCATGTCTCTTGGCTCTCCCCCATAATGTGTACTGTGTGAGGTGGCATCATGGTAATTGGAAGCTCCTTCAAAAGGGGACTGGACAGATTTGTGGAGGAAAAATCCATCACAGTCTACTGTCTGATGGGTAGTGCAACCTCCATACTTTAGAAGTAAGCTACCTCAGAATGCCAGATGCAGGGGAATGGTAACAAGATGCAGGTATCTCATTGTCTTGTGCGTTCCCTGAAGCATCTGGTGAGCCACTGTGAGATATAGGAAGCTGGACTAGGTGGGCCCTTGGCCTGATCCAGTGGTGCTCTTCTTATATTCTTAAGTTCTCCCTGCCAGCCAATGATGTGAGGCAGGAGTAGGGAGATGTACAGCTGGGGGGTGGTGCTTCGATAGGATTGGGGTGTTCATGTTTTTTGTTGCACTAGGAATGATTTTAATAAGAAAAGTGGGATATGCATTTTTACATTTCCTTTCCGCATTATATACAGAGGGGATTGTTGTAGCTCACTTCTTCACACGTTTTCATTTCGTTTATATTTTGATGAGAAACTATCCCTCTACCTTTAATTCACTTGTAATTGTTAAATCTTCTGTGAAATTCTATGCTGTGATGAAGTTACAAAAGGAATTGGCCACTTAAGGAAAAGGTGAGGACCAGAACAGTATAATTTGCTGAAATGAGCAAGCGATGCAGCCGGTCCTAATTATAGGCATTTGGTCGCTCAAATCACTTAATGCTGTTCTTTCCCTTGGCCCAGAAATGGGATTCAGGGCCAAATTCTGTTCCCATGAATGTTGGGTAACCAGTGATATTACAATGGCTTCCAGGATTTCCTGTTGACACCGACAAGCACTGTGTGACACTGTCAAGATTTCTGCTCATCTCTTCTGATACCAGAAGCCAAATGTCCTATGATACATTGGAGAGCAATGAGTAAAGTAGCTCTTTGTACTGCAGCATGAGAAAAGCATAAACGCAAGCACCATCAGACCAACAGTATCCTTCCTCCAGTGATGTCTAGTCAGATGTTCCTGGGAAAGCCACAGTAAGGCATGAAATCAAAACTCCTCCCCTGTTGTCTTTTTATCCAACAAGGTATTCAGAAAAATATAATGGGAGTTCTACTTTGCTATCATTTTGCTATCAATGCCCAGTGATATACCCATCTTTCAGAAATGTGTCTAATCCTCTTTTATCTTAGACCTATATAAGGGCATATATCTCATATCTTAGACCTATAGAAGGGCATTCTTAGATGGGCTGTCTTCATTTCAAACTCTTTCCTACCACAGCAACAGAATGTCTCTTTTTCACTGTCCTAGCTTGCTGAATCAGCATTAGCACTGAATTATCCACCATGACTCCAAGATCTGTTTCCTTAATAGTTCTACCATTTCAAGACCCAGCAATATATACAAGACTTTAGGAGGGGGAAAAAAAGTGACCCGCGTGCACAGGGCCGGCTCTAGGAGTGGCGGGCCCCAATGTGGAGCATTCCATGGGGGGCCCCACTTTCCCTGCGGGGACTCCACTCACCAAGAAAAGTATTTGTGGTGACACACATGGCACCTGGAAATAGTTGGTGGTGACATGATGATGTCATCACCAACTGTTTCCAGGAAGCCCATTTTGGACAGTTTGGTGGCAGAAGCAGATGGGAGGGCCCAAGGTAAAGCTGCTCTGCTTGCCCCAGTGCAATATACTCTATGAACTCTATAGTTCATAGGGATCCTGGCTGTAGCAGCAGGCGATATGTTTATATTGGTGTGGGGGCCTCCATTGCGGGACCCAGTGTGATGCCATTGGCCACATTGGCGTAAGGCCGGCCGTGCGCATGCATTATTTTACATTCACTGTGTTTACACCAAACCTCATTTGCTATTTTGTTGCCCATTTGCCCAGTCTGGAGACCTTTTTGAGCACTTTGCAGTTTTCTTGGGGTTTCACCATCATGACTCATTCAGTGCCCCTTGCAAGCCTGAACACCCTTCTGCTCGTTCCCAGCTCCTGATTATGAATCAACAAATTAAACAATTGGTGAACTGAGGTGTCTTCCAAACAATGTTCCTTGAGGTCATCACCTAGAGGCAGCAATTTCAGGTTGCTATTTTTGGTAGTTGCACGCATCACTGTCATGCAAACATCTTACAGCACAATCCTAAATATGTTTACTCAGAAATAACTGGGAGCCCAGTCCTACCCCTTGTAATGTATGATGTCACGAAAGGTATATAGAAAGGCACATGATTGGAAAGGACACTTTTCTCTCCATGCGTCTTGTGAATTACTGAGCAATAAAGCTATCGTCTGCTATATCTTCCCTTCAGTTGCGGACCCAGCCAATGGGCCACCGAGGGACAGAGGAAAAGGCAGTCCATCTCCTCCACAGTTTCCCTGCCCCAGTGCATTGTTCCGCTCCACTACGCCCCCATTTCAGAGCCATAGGATGGCAAGGGTGGCTGGGAGGACCGAAACTGCTCGCCTCTCAGCAAGGCAAGGTGCTTCCTCCAGCCCCAGGAGAGCCACACCTAGGGCTTTTGCCCCCATGGAGACAATGGTAGGTCCGTGACTGCTTCCTTTGGTGTGTATTTGGGTCAGGGCACACGAGGTGCAAATCCCACACTTGCCTTGCTTGTGCGAGGCAACACTAGTATGGCTCTATTCGGTGCATGAACAAATCCTATGAATTCTCAGCTTGCGAATCCTACACTGGGCGCCATGAAGGCAAGGTGCAATATCAGCCCCATTAGCTTCTATAAAATGAGGAAGAGGACTCTGCTGGCAGAGATTGCCCAAGGTCTCCTGCAGAGTTGTTTCCCAACCTTGCCAACTGAAATCCTTCCTCTGGAGATATTGTAGGACCATCTGCCTGCGTGCCATGTACTGCACTACTGACCTATGGCTCGCTCCCTCCAAAAATCACAGTGAGGTTCTCCCAAGATACTCCACCGTACATGCATACAAATGCTCCTCTACATGCGCAAATGTCTGAGTGAGTAATGTGCGTGATGTGCTCTCAGTCAGAGCGTTGCAGTTCATGTTGTCTTGTTGGAGAGCCAGTCGTGTGCATTATTTATGCTGGCAAGAGTTTTGCACGTTTATGGAGCCCATTAGTGAAAGCCATTCTGTGTCGAAGGAAAGTAATGGGAGAAGCTTCCCTTTGTACATATTGCGCTATCCATTTTTTTTTCTAGAACAGAAACATCAAGACATGGCCAGCGTACTCAATCTCATAGTGCAAATTTCCGACAGTTCCTCTCTCACGGACAGCTGCCTGACTTATCCTCTGGGAATAAGGATCGGTACATGAATGTTTGGGTTTAACTGACCAAATAAGTTGGTCAAAGTCCAAATTGCTTTGCCGAAGTTGCACTTCTCCATTGCCGTGTTTCAAATGCCAGTTCATGCCGTACACACAAACCTATTTGCTAAAGGAGGATAGGGAGATGGCAGAGCAGCTAGCTGACGTTTTTGCAACTGTCATCGCTGCAGAAGAGATTGGTCAGATACTCCCAAATCAATGTTTTTCTGGGAGTCTCAACAATTTTTGGGCGCAGTCCTAACCTGCGGTGAAACAGACAGGCCGGCTGACCTGCTCTGTACCCAACCAAGGTTAGGAGCAGGCACGTTCATCCCCTTACCTAGGGTAAGGCGCCAGCCACATCGATGGACCTGCTCCAGTCTGTGCCTGCTGTTAGGCAGGTGCAAGTCTGAGCACACAACATGGTCCAAATCAGGGCTGCATGGCCCAGTGATGGGGGATTGGATGTGGCCTCCTGGTCGCATCCAAACTCCACCCCCTTCCTGGGCTGCTCTGCCTGCCGGAATGCCCTGCCCCCACCCCATTCCCCCCCCACCTTTCCCCCATCCAGAGGCCAGCACAGGGGCAGCTTACTGGCGCCTCATTCCAGCACAACCACGTGGATGCAACTGCCTGAGTCAACACAGTGCACTTTGCACTGGGGCGCACGTGCTTTACGGCACAAGCTGACTTACGTGGCTTGCATTGGCCGAAGGGGGTTGGGGTTGGATTGCCCTGTTGGTCACAGTGACAGGAGGAAAATGTCCTAGGACTTAATGACAAATGAAACATCAACACCCCCAAATGTTCTTAAAGGACTTACATGGGAAATTGCTGAGAAGAGTAGGAAGGAACTTCCATGGATGGGATGTTTAGCTAAAAGCACCATCACTTTGAAAGGCAGGATTATCTGAAGGGACATATTGGCAGAGGACCACAGTGTGTGGCAGGTCAATATGGTGTTCCTTTACATTGTGAAAGTAGTTTCCAGAGTTTCTCAGTCATTCCTTGCAAGCCAAGTTGTGGGGAAGCCCCCAAATTCTTGGAAAAGCCCTGCTGGATGATGTAAGATGCACTGGTGAAGTCTTGTTTTTTTTGCCACTGGGACCACTACAGGACAGGGACATCGGGCACTCTAATCTGTGTTTCATAGTGTTTGTCCTGTGTTTGTCCAGGCTATCTGCATTCAAGTCATCAACCAGCCTGTGTCATTATTACCCTCAGCTCTCTGGATATATAGAAATAAAGCAGGAAGCATCCATATGGACAAAAAGAGGACCATTGATACATTAAATGCATTGTGACGGCAGCACCCTCTGCTAGATGATTGATACTGAGCAAGTGGAACCAAAGGTTATGCAATTGGTCCATGACTGGCCTGCACAACTGACAGATCTGCACAACTGACAGGGGCCCCCTGTGTACCCCCACCCCAGGGGGGTCGTGCCCCCATAGTGTTTGTCGCCAGGCCGTAATACGTACGCGTGGTGAGTTTGGTGGCAATCGCTCCAGGTGTTCCAGCAGGCCAGTGAGGACATTTTGTTTTGCACCCCTTCTGCCCCCCCCCCACAGCAAGGGGGGGCCGAACCAGGACTCAAACGGCGTCGGGAGCGTTGCCGGTCATCCCGGCGACCCCGGAAACTAGAGATTCAATGCTGTTTTCAGCCGTTTTCATGTGGGGCCCCCTGCGCACCCCCACCCCTGGGGGCCTGACCCCCACAGTGTGTCACCAGGCCGCAAGGCATGTGCGTGCCGAGTTTGGTGCACGTCGCTCCAGGCGTTCCAGCAGGTCATGGCGGACATATTGTTTTGCACCCCTTCTCGCCCCCCATGCTGAGGGGGGGGGGCAAACCCGGACTCCAATGGCATCGGGAGCATCGCCGCTCATCCCGGCGACCCCGGAAACTATGGATTCGACGCTGATTACGGCTGTTTTCGACCGCTTTCACGCGGGGCCCCCTGCATACCCCCACCCCCGGGGGCGCTAGGTGGGGTCTGACCCCCCACAGTGTTTGTCGCCAGGCCGCAAGGCATCTATGTGCCGAGTTTGGTGCCGATCGCTCCAGGCGTTGCGGAGCCTATGCGGAACATACGTACATACAAACACACAAACGTACACACAAACACACAAACGTACACATATCCTCTTTTATATATATAGAAGATTTGAATGTTATCTTCCCATATAATGAGGTGACAATGAGTTTATACTGTTTTCACCCTATCCTAGCATCGACTCACATGAGCACATACATTTCATATAAATATTGATTCCCGATTTGCTTTTTTCAATAGAATTATCCCACTGTGTCATCTTTGTAATTTTTTTGGGGGGGGGGAGGTGGAGGAGATTTTCATTTTCTACAATTATTGGGCTTTGTTGGGGAATGATACTTTGCTGAAGGTCATGTGGTTTGAGCCCACAAAGCTTTCTTAATGCAGCTTTGGAGAACCTCTACTAAAACGGGAAGAAGGGAAAAAAAGATGACGCAGGCGATCGTAATTTAACCCAGGTTTTGTTTTAAAAATTCAGCGCACCCATGTAAAGTTTGTGCCATCCTCTGTGGCTCGTCTCGGGATTTGCAGTTGCCAAGCAAAGCACACATAAAGTGTCGGCGCTTCCTTGAGGCAATCCAAAAAGTGCAGGAAGGGAATAACTTTCTCTCTTTTAACGGTTAAGAGGATGAAGGGAGGAACGTCAGTGCTTTGCATATATTTCCTTTTACAACGCGCCATAAAGATTAAAAATACATTGTACGCAAGTGCAGTATTTAATGTAGCACTTTAATTACATTCAAGTGTGTTGCTAAATAGTCTTGAGAAAACCTTAATGACCAGCTGCTCTCCCCTCTTCCCATATGTCAGAAATGGTTTGAGAAATCGCATTCTGGGACAGTAAGGTTGTATAATTAGACAGTGTATAGATAACACTTCGAGCTCTCCCTCTTAAACGGCGGTCCCCTTTTCATGAACATATTGCGGTTCGGTGCCAGCTTGGCATGGAAGAACCCTGCCTGGTGCCAAACAGCAACTGAGATGTACAAACTCCGAGAGATGTTATGATTGCACCGTTATCTTTTTTTATTCTGTCTTTTTCATCATTAGGACGGGATCTGTTTTTTCTAATGTTACGTAAGAATCACTCTTCGGTGGCTGACAAACAAGCTGAGTAAAGCAAGGACTATACATTTTTAATAGCCTCTTCGTAATGCAGTGTGCCTAATCGGCCTGAGAAGTTTCTCTGGCTTGGCGTCCATTTCATCAAAGGAGCATCATTCCAAGATTAGCGGGTGCTTTTCATCAATTCAGAAATTAATAAATTGCCTCGATTCGGTTCTCTTAAAGCGGCAGGAAGGAGCACCAACGTGTGCATGTAGCAAGAAAAGAGATCAGGATCTGCAAACTGGAGTGGGGAAGCAGGTAAAATGGGGCTGTCTGTGTGGGGTAGACATTACAGAATATGCTGGTAGGTCATGAACCACAAGGGGGGTGTCATGTGACCGACCTATAATGATGATGATGAGGAGGAGGAGGAGGAGAATGATGACATGAATCACAGTCCTTTTTGACTGAATGATTGATATAAGTCAGTAGGTATCAGAGTAATATATAAGTTACAAAATAGCCATTTTTTTTGCAGATATGATGATGTTATTTCAGTAAGCTCCAATTGTTTAAAATGATTCACAAAACTTTTTGAAATTGCTCTGAGTGCCCAGATGACAATGGGGACTTTTGGCATGCTTTGTCTATTATTATTATTATTATTATTATTATTATTATTATTATTATTATTGATAGCAATAATTCAAAACACATGAAACAGTCAATAAATGAGCAAAATTATCGTTATTATTAAGTAGTATCAGTATTTAGTCATTATTATTATTACTAAATAATGTGAACAACATGAATGGTTCCCTGTCCCCAAAGGGCTTGCGGTCTCAAAAGAGATGCAGTAGAGACCCCCACAACAGCCACTGGGAAAAAAACACACCATGCTTGGGTGAAGAGGGACAGCTGCTCTCACCACTTTCAAAGGTGCCTCTTTGCTCCCTTCGCAAGGGCTCTTATTCACTACCCTTCTATCTTGTCTTTCTTCCATAATGGCACTCAAGACAATGGGCATCATTATCATTCACCCAGGCACTGACCACACCCCAAGTAGATCAGCTTAATTTCAGCAAGGAGGTTATTTCATGCGCACTCAGTTCAGGCCTTGGACTGGCCAAATAAGACATATAAAGGGGTCTTAAAGACATATAAGGTGTCTTCGGGAGTGGAAACAGCAAAGGGTGGGTTAGAAGCAATCTGAATAACTAACTCATGATTACAGCTAGACACCAATGCCTCAGGCCCCCAAGACCACAGCCCAGACTTGCTCTCTGAAAGACAGTGTAACCAGGGCCTCCGAGAGGAATTTTATCAGGCTGTACAACGTTTCTTGTGGGCCCCTTCCCAAAGGGGGCAAAGCAGGGTGGTGGAAGGATGGCAGCAGCCCAAACAGTCTCTGGAGCCCAGGTCTAGCTACCTGCATGGCATCAGCAGCTAGATACGGTAATGCAGAAAACCAAACACACTCCTCCGAGTCTCTCTATAATCTTTAAAACAGAAAATCATTGCAGAAAATTAGCACCATCATATATAGGCTCACACTAGAACGGAAAGTGCCCTGTCTGTACCAGCTTACTTACCGAAGAAACTTACTTCTGCAGCAGCTGGAGTCCCACAATTTTGTCCCTGAGCTCCTTTTCGTCCTTTCATGGTAGGTGGATCCACAAGCTACTCAAGAGCTACTGTAGCAGGCCAGTCTCCTCCCAGATTTAACACAGTGTTAAGGAGTGTCATGTATACATTTCTTGGTGCAGTGTAGATGACTTGCGGCAGCCGCTGCTGCCATGCGCCCATGGTAGCACCCCCAGTGTACAGCATGGCTAGCGAGTCTGGGTGAAATTGGAAATGTCAAATCCCTGGAAATTTCTGGGGCCCCTCCTTTGGCTCCTGGGAGCCTCTTTTTGACCCTGGGCTTGGGTACAAATTACCCCCCTGCACCCCCTCTCCTGGGTCCTGAGTGCAACCCCTGAAAGCACAGAAACGGGATGATCTGTAAGAAGAGTCGGTATTGTATGGGGATGTGGTACATTCGTTCACTAAAAGGGGGGAAGGAAGAGAGCTACAAGGGTGACTTTTCAAATAATAGATGTACCACAGTTTCTCCCACCAATGATTTATTTAGACATAAGCAGTGACATCTGCAATCATTTTTTAAATCTTGCTTGGTATCCTTAGTTATAATGTCCCTCAATTAATATTCAAAATAATGCAAGGGATGTGCCTCTTTGCAAACAACTTGAAAGCTGGCCAAAGCTTTGGGGAACTGATTCTCAAGAGGATTAATCAGCATTTAAAACTTGCATTAATAAAAAAAAATCTGATCTACAGTGTGGCATACATAATGCTTTTTAAAAAAAAGCATTTTATTTTAATAATGCACCATTCTTTGTCCTGATTTTTAAAGGAATGTTGAGATCTGACCTCTTCAGATCAGGACTGCTTTGACCTGTGTATGTTCCCCCCCCCTTTGTATCAAATGTCAAAGAAAACCTGATTTCAGTTGAAACCAGTAAGCAATGTACCTGGTGCAGAAACACAGACTAACAATATGTGAGGCCTGTAGCTCTTGCATTTGATTGGGCTGTAGGCTTGTCTTTAAGGTGCATCAGGATTCTTGGAATCCAAATGGAGAGCTCAGCTGGTGCAAGTCTCCTGCTCTGGTCCATGAGTGTTGCGCATGTGCGGTAAAGTACGTTTGTGACTACTCTGAAGTAGAGGGCCCTGATGCAAGAACACACTCCATCTTCCCATGCAGGACCCAGCTTTGGACACTGTGAATTTGTGCTGGATGAGGCAGGCTAGTGTGGGGGTTGGAGAGGGTGACAGGAGGGTGTTCTGTGGGTGGGGACAAGTGTTTTTGGGCAGGGGGAGGGCAGATTAGGAGGCTGATCAGGTCTGGGAGGTGGTGGAACTGGCTGTAGCAGCGCATGCGGAATCCTAACTCCAGTTCCCAGTTTGATTGGCTTTACGTGGGTTGCTCGGATTTGCGTCAGCAAAATAGTTGGCATAGATTTGAGTAATCCCATAGGGGTGGCTGGGATGCAGCACAACTGCCTGTTCCAGCACAAGTTCGGATTGGGCTGCCCATTGCTTCTCTAGCTGTTGTAAGGCTTTGCAGTCGTATGCAGACTTTATCAACAGGACTTTCTGTTTGCAAAGTTGTTATTGTTGTTCAGTTGCTAAATCGTGTCCGGCTCTTCGCGACTCCATGGTCCATGGACCACAGCATGCCAGGCCTCCCTGTCTTCCACTAGCTTCTGGAGTTCACCCAATTTCATGTTCGTTTTAAATAGTAGTAAGGAAATAAAAATAATCTAAACCACCCTTGCTAACTGGGCAAAACGGGACCTTTCAAAGTGGTGTCCTCTTATATTTAGCAGAGGGAGAGCAACCATCTCGCTCCACCCCAGCACCTTTCAAATGGCTTCTTTTCCAGTGGGTGTTTCCTGGTTTTTCCTCTAGATTTTTTTTTAGATTGTGAGTCCTTTGTGAACAGGGAAACATTGAGTGATTGATTTTACTGTGTAAACTGTTTTGTGAACTATTTTGGTTGAAAAGCAGTACATAAATGTATCATCATCATCATCATCATCATCATCATCATCATCATCATCATCATCATCATCATCACAACTACCACCACAAAAGCTAACATAAAAATTAAAAAAAAACCTTGAAAACTAGAAATGTGTCTGTAAATGTGTATCACAGTAGCATATTGGTTGATTAGATGTGTGATTTTTGGGTGATAAAATAAAAAATAATAATACTGCTTTCTATACTTCTCATTTTTGTAAGAACACAAAAACCTTGTATCTGTGAAAGAATTAAACACCTCTCCACATTGGGCACCGTAAGCTGGTTGGACTGGATTGGGGAGGTGCCTGGGTAATGACTGTGGCTGCATCTGCTGATGCTATACCACCCGTAGCACCTACCTGCAGGGCTGGCATTAAGCCAATGTGACCAATGTCATCCCATTGGGCCTTGTGCTTCAGGGGGCCCTGCATTAGCAGGGTGAGCATATTGCCTGAGGGTTTAAATTCACTTCCTGGGAACTGACCCACTTTGACAGCTAGCAGGGTAGTAAGTAGAAATATTTTGATACAACTCTATGCAATTCTGCTTCTTTGGGGAAAAAAGTCCTCTTGAAGCCTAAGTGAACAAGGATGGAATTGTACTCTGCACGGCTCGCATTTCATAGCAAGTGGGAGAAAAAGCACCCATTTTGATGCATGCATTCTGGGATAATTCATCCCCCTTTCATGTTGAATGGGAACTAACATGTCTGCTATCCTGCAAAGTGCAGAACTTCTGTTTTGAAGCATTGCTATCCTTAATTTAAGGGGGCAACAGTTTGTGTAGCAACTATAGACCATCTGCTTATTCTTCATTGAAGGCCCAATTTGATGCTTCACTTCATCATAAAAGCATAAGGATTCCTAAACAGTGCCAAAGGTTTGTGCATAAGATGTGCAGGGGAGGGGCTGTTGCTGTGCTTTTGTTTGGTTCTTCCAGAAACTTTGCTGTGCCTCATTAAAAAAGAAAAGTGAGATGGGACTTACAAATAGACGCTTTGGTGTCAGAAAGTGTGTTTAAAAAAAAAAAAGTAGAAATGGTGCTTGGTGTGAAATTCCACTGATTGACTTCTGACATTTTTCATTCCGCTTTTCCACTATGGAGCTCAGGATACAGGATACGTGTTTGGATTTCCTTTTTATCCTCAAGACAACCCTGCGAGGTAGGTGTTTGTGAGCCTCAAAGTTTGTGACTGCCTCTGGGCCATGCTGTGAATTCAAGGCCAGGTCTGTGGAGGGGACCTGGGACCAATCCCCAATGGATACCAAGGACCCACTGTAAATTGATGCCTGTGGGTGAAGTGGGATTTGAACCAGAGTTTCAGCAACAAAAGATCAATATTTCTGCTTTAGCACTGTCCTGGTTCTCTTTCTTTCCTCAGATGGCCTGTACATGCCAAGTTGGAGGTTTGTTTTCTCTCTGAGTTTTTAATGTATATTTTACATTTATGTGCACATGCATCTGTCTTGGTTTCTGGCTGGCATTCCTGAGAGCCAAGCAGAACTTCACTCTGCAAGGGGTGAGGTGAGGCTGAATTCGTAAGAGACGTCCAGGAGCCTGCGACTTCTGCAGCTTCGGGCAGCTCGAAAGTGCGGAGAAAAAAAGCACTTCCTGTTTTCATCGCAAAACAGGAAGTGTTTTTTTCTCTTTTTTTCCAGCAGTTTGGAGCTGCCAGAAGAGGTTGCAGGTTCCCTGGACCCTCCAGAGAACCATAGTTACCCCCAGATAAGCTTAAAATCTCTTCCCTGAACAGCAGCAGCATAATCATGGAGATCGTACTGCTGCCCTCTCCCTGCCCACGCACAGACTTACAGTGCTCCCAACTCCCTTGTTGGAGTTTGGGATGCAGTCGAAGCAAAATTGTTGTCGTTGTTCAGTTGCTAAGTCGTGCCTGACTCTTCGCGACCCCATGGACCACAGCACGCCAGGCTTCCCTGTCCTCCACTAGCTTCCGGAGTTCGCCCAATTTCACGTTCATCGCTTCGGTGACACTGTCTAACAATCTCATCCTCTGCCACCCCCTTCTCCTTTTGCCTTCAATCTTTCCAGCATGAGGGTCTTTTCTAAAGAGTCCTCTCTTCTCATGAGGTGGCCAAAGTATTGGAGCTTCAGCTTCAGGATTTGTCCTTCCAGGGAGCAATCAGGCTTGACTTCCTGTAGGATTGACCAATTGGATCTCCTTGGGACTCTCAAGAGTCTTCTCCAACACCATAATTCGAAAGCATCTATTCTTCAGCGCTCTGCATTTCTTATTGTCCAGTTCTCACATTGCTACTGGGAAAACCATCGCTTTGACTATGTGAACCTTTGTTGGCAGGGTGATGTCTCGGCTTTTGATTAAGTTGTCTAGGTTCGCCATAGCTTTCTTCCCAAGAAGTAAACGTCTTTTAATTTCATGGCTATAGTCACCATCTGCGGTGATCTTGGAGCCCAGGAAAATAAACTCTGTCACTGCTTCCATTTCTTCCCCTTCTATTTGCCAGGAAGTGATGGGAATTGTTGCCATGATCTTAGTTTTTGTTGTTGTTGTTGTTGTTGTTGTTGTTGTTGAGCTTCAAGCCAATTCTATCAAGAACCTCATAGCAAGCAACTATGTTAGAACTGGAATGTCCTGCAATACACTGATGGGGATTCCAGCTTTTCAAGATGGGGTAGGCTGGTGAACAAGAGGGATTCCTGGGAAAGACACTATCTGTATTCAAGGGAAGCAGGCATGAATTGTGAGCCAAACACTGATAGCTCGGAGGTCAAAACCGGCATCTCTACCAACTGAAGGTCTTGAACGTTTGATGCAAAGCTTATCTCCATTTCCCAGGAGGATTGCTAAACACTATCAGCAGCCAATCCCGCAGCAATAGGTCACCAAGTAACCTGTTGGAGGCCTAAGGCACTATAATAACACAGTCAGAGAGATGCAACCAAGGGATTTGATCCTGACAGCATCTGCCGGTTTTTGAGTTTAGATATGGACTTACTCTACCAAAGCCTGACAACTCAATTCATCCTAAATAGGCAGGATGTCTTTAGCAAATATGCACTGAACATCAGGCATGACTCGGGCTATCTGGCCCTGAGGACCAGATCTAGCTGTCATGGAGCCCTGCTGGAGGAGACTAAGGATGCAATCCTAATCTGGAGATAGGCCGGCACAGTTAGGCCAGCAAAGTTTGGCCAGCACCAGGGTCACCCTAAAGCACATTTGGACCACTCTTGGAGTCAGGGAGGATGGCTCACCTCTGTGTGCTGGCTTCTCTGACTCCGAGAGTGGTCCAAACATACTTTACAGTGTCCCTTGTACCAGCCAAACTATGCTGGCCTAACTGTGCCGGCCTCACTCCAGATTAGGATTGTATTCTAAAGGTCTGGTGTTTTGACATCATCACACCAAGCATGGCCCCATCTCATATAAGGGTGTTACAGTGGCAGGAATAGGAAAAGAACATAGGCTGGATCCCCAGAACCTGTCTGTCACTGCTTCCATTTCTTCCCCTTCTGTTTGCCAGGAAGTGATGGGAGTGGTGGCCATGATCTAAGTTTTTTTAATGTTGAGCTTCAAGCCAATTTTGGCACTTTCCTCTTTCACCCTCATCAGAAGGTTCTTTAGGTCTTCCTCACTTTCTGCCATTAGAGTGGTATCGTCGGCATATCTGAGGTTGTTGATATTTCTCCCAGCAATCTTGATTCCAGCTTGTGAAACATCCAGCCCTGCCTTCCTCATGATGTACTCTGCATATAAGTTAAATAAGCAGGGCGACAGTATACAGCCTTGTCGTACTCCTTTCCCAATTTGAAACCAGTCGGTTGTTCCATGTCCAATTCTAACTGTAGCTTCCTGACCCGCATTCAGGTTTCTCAGAAGGCAGATAAGGTGGTCTGGTACTCCCATCTCTTCAAGAACTTGCCACAGTTTGTTGTGATCCACACAATCAAAGGCTTTAGCATAGTCAATGAAGCAGAGGTAGATGTTTTTCTGGAACTCTCTTGCTTTCTCCATGATCCAGCGAATGTTGGCAATTTGATCTCTTAATAGCTTAATTACCTGCTGGGTAAAAAAGTATTGCCTTTTATCTGTTTTAACTCTCCCAACACTCAATTTCAGTGGATGCCCCCTAGTTCTGGTACTGTGAAAGAGGGAAAAGAACATCCCTCTATCGACTTTCATGCGTAATTTTATATATCTCAATCATGTCCCCCCTCAGGCACCTTTTTTCAAGACTGAAGAGCCCCAAACGCTGCAGTCTTTCTTCGTAAGGGAGGTGCCCCAGCCCCGTAATCATTTTCGTCGCTCTCTTCTGCACCTTTTCCAGCTCCACTATGTCCTTTTTGAGATGTGGTGACCAGAACTGTACGCAATACTCTAGATGTGGCCTTACCATTGATTTGTACAATGGTATAATAATTTTGGAGGTTTTATTCTCAACCCCTTTTTTAATTACCCCAAGCATGGAATTGGCCTTCTTAATTGCTGCCGCACACTGGGTCGACACCTTCATTGAGTTGTCCACCGACACCCCAAGATCTCTCTCTCTTGAGCTGTCACAGACAGCTCAGAACCCATTAGCCTATAGGCGTAGTTTTGATTTTTTTGGTCCCAATGTGCATCACTTTACACTTGTCTATGTTGAAACACATCTGCCATTTTGCTGCCCATTCCCCCAACTTGGAGAGGTCCTTCTGGAGCTCTTCACAATCCCTCCTGGTTTTCACCACTTGGAAAAGTTTTGTGTCATATGCAAACTTGGCCACCTGGCTACTTATGCCAGTCTCCAGGTCATTTATGAACAAATTGAAAAACACTGGCCCCAAGACAGACCCTTAGGGCACTCCGCTTTTCACCTCTCTCCATTGTGAAAATTCCCATTGACCCCCACTCTCTGTTTTCTGGCCCTCAATCAATTCTGAATCCATAAGAGGACCTGCCCTCTTATTCCCTGACTGTGAAGTTTCCTCAGCAGCCTTTGATGGGGAACTGTGTCAAACACCTTCTGAAAATCCAGATATACGATATCCACAGGTTCACCCACATCCACGTGCCTGTTGACCTTTTCAAAGAATTCTAAAAAGTTTGTGAGGCAACACTTACCCTTACAGAAGCCATGCTGACTTTCCTTCAGCAATACTTGTTCCTCATTGTGTTTTAGGATTTTATCTTTGATGAGACTTTCCACCATCTTACCTGGAACAGACATTAGGCTGACTGACCTGTAGTTTCCAGGGTCCCCCTTCTCCCTTTTTAAAAGATTGGTGTGACATTGGCACCTACAAGGCATCTACAAGGCAACTCTCGAACCACTCAAGCACAGCAGATGACAGCAAAGAGCATCTCAAGGGGCATCCCCCATACCCAGCCCTGTATACCAGTCAGTGCTGGCACAGTGAGTGCTGGCACAGTGAAAGGCAGTGAAGGTCCATTGTGGGGGGGGGGATATCTCAAACCTAAGATGTGCCCTCTCTCTGGAATAAACAGGAAGAGAGTGTAAACCAGCACACTTGGAGGAAGATCTCATGTGAGCCAATCAGATGGAGCATTCATGTTTCACAGGTTGTCTTTTGCATCAGCACACCCACCTAGCCACTCTCACCCCTTGCCCATGTACACCATTGCTAGCACCTGCTGTCCATTAGCACCAAGCAGAGTCATGATCCTGCTGCCTCTCCACTTCTCCCCAACTGACCATTTCATTCAGCATGACAGCCATGAATGGGCTGCTTGTGAGACTTGAACAGCCTACCCTTCCCCCCTCCCCATCCACCCAGGGGGCCATAGAGAGCAGAGGTGATGCAGACGCTGCAGTATCCCACCCTGAGACCAGCGGAGGTAAGAAATAACTGAGGTAGGGAGCAAGGGTCCCTATTTGTCACCGTCTTGTGCCAAAAAAGTGTGACCACTCAAAATTGGTACTGAACAGCATCAAGAAGGAAGCAGCACTTGACAAAAACGGTATGGGAGTGGGGTTGCCGGCCACCCCATCCCATCCCAGCAAGATGCAGATTGCAGATTGGACTTTGCAAAACTACAGGGGCCTGTCGGGATCAAGTAGATTTGCAACCCCAAAGAGAAACGGGTAGAATCAAATTGGCCACCATAGTCAGGCGTACTGTGGGTGTCCCATGTGGTCTTGGCATGTGGAGGATCCACTCCCAGGATCCCCTTTGTCCAGTCTTCTTTACAAGAAGATGGGGCAGTCGAGGAGATGGGGTGGGGCCAGGAGCACTGGTGATGGAGGGTGTGCATGCTGGTGGCAAGCTTTGCATTGGGCACCTGATTGCCTTGGGTCAAACCTAGGCATTACCTTTGCGTCCCTGAAGGGAAGCAGCAGTGGAACACCATGGTACTGACTCTTCTGCTCCATGTGGCCAGGCTCCAACCTGAAAAAGGAAAGAGCTCCATTAGGGCAGCACTAGCAGCAGTTAGAGTGCCCGGCATTCACTCACCGAGTATAAGCCTGGCTACGAGCTGCTGTGAGAGATGGGATGATTTGGCCAACACAGTTTGACAATACTGACACATTTGACAATACTGGGAGGGGGAAGACATAAGGCAGAACTGCAAGATCTTTACTGAAGGCATGGGATTCTTCCCCCTGCTTTTCCATGAGACATACCTTGCCCCTGCATCTCCTGTTGGGGTAGTGGTCTGAGTTGGGTGCGAATCAGATGTTTTCCATGAAAATTCTGAGACCAGTGTTAGCAACGTATTCTTTCCATTCATGATCTGAGAGCAGCAGGCTATTTGTGGAAGCAGTTCCACTGACAAAGGAATTCTGAAAAATCAGAATTTTTATTTTTTGAAATACAGGTGTGTCCTGGTATCCACTGATTCGGTATCCATGGTTTCAGTTATCCAAAGATACCATGGTTACTGGGATGCCTATTAAAAAGATAGTTCCCCTAACTTTAAAAAAGTGTCCCCAGTATCCACAGTTTCAGGTATCTGGGGTTTGTTTTTTTTCGAAACAGAACCCCAGCGCAAACCGGGGGGCCTGTCTGTATTTGGATTGCACCCTTAGAATTTGTGTAACCTTAATTTCATTGAGGAAGTTTTTTTTAGATTTTCCACTGATTCCTTTGTAAACATTTGACTTGATGCAAACTGCAAATAAGCAGCAAAATAATATTTTTATAATAAGCATGTTTGCTAAATTGGCACTTGTCTAGTTCGCCATCCTCTTTATTTTAGATTGTAGGGTGGTCTAAAAGCACATTAGGAGCACAGAATTCTCAAAAATTCACAGTAGCCTGATGTCTGAGGTTGAAGAATCAATATGTGATGCATCTCAATGTGGAACTATCAACACAATTTGAGTTTGTCAACTGACAGGTTCCAAGAAAGTAAGGCATAATTAGTTAGAGGTAATTTGTCTCAAATCATATATTTTCTTAGCTCTCGTGCACATAAATTGACTCTTGCCCAGCCTGTCTAATACAATCTGCATGGGGTTCAAGTGCCACCTCTGACTCAAGTCAAGGGCATGGCCGCATGAGGGCGAGCCTTCTGTGTAGTGGTACCGCAATGATGGAACTCTCTTCCAGGGAATTTATGAACTATCCCTTCCCTTGCAGCTTTTCACTGAGGGCTGAAAACTTTTTTTTTATTTTTGCAAGCATTTGGGTGGTTGGCCTCCAGGGTCTGTATGTTGTGTACTGGATGGGAATTTGCCCCCTCCCCAGAGAAACTTGAGTCTTGATTCTCTGCCCACTGCAACTCGACTTGTGCACAAGTCATGGTGGGCACCCTTTGCTGACTTGCCCAGAGCTATGACTTGAGTCATTTTGTCTTGAGTCAAGAGTCTTTTTTGAAACAGGCACTCAAGGGCATGGACCAAAAGGGACTGAGCAAGGTGGGAGGGGTGGGGCAGGCTGTGTGAGATTGGGGAGAGAAGCGACGAGCAGTTCTACTCAGATGTAGTTCCATTTGCACCAGCAATGAGGCTTCTATAGCCCAAATAATGGAGCCTATGGGAGACATGAGGTTGGAAAGCAATGTGTGATCACGAGGAACCACCTCCTTCCCCTCCCTGGGCTTCTCAGAGTGCAGCCAATCATAAGGCAAAAAACCCTTGGGCTCCTTCTGCTGTCCTTTGCCTAATGATCATTGGTTCCCTTAGAGACGGACAAGAGATTTGGATTTTCAATATGTGATGAATATGTGGTTTTTCAGACTCGAGTTTTTCAGCTTCCTACTTGAGTCAGAGTCAAATTCCCTTTACATGTGTGACTCAAATCTTGCATAAGTCAGCCAAAAACAAATGTTTTTGCAACTCGAACTCACGTGTCTTGAGTTCCCATCCCTACTGTTTGCTGCATGTCTGTTGCCCACAGACTCTATTTTTACTCCTAGTTATATTGTTTGAACTGAATTTCTGCCCCAACTGTTTTTATTTAGTCTGTTCTATCTTTGTATATTTTCACTGTATGCTTTCATTGTTTCATGCGTGGTTTTATAAAATGTTGTAAGCCGCCTTGGGCATTTGCTTCAGCAGGGGGAAAGGAGGGTATACATTTCTCAACTAAATAAATACATATTTTCCAATGTGCAAACTGTTCTCCTTTGAAACTTCGGAGCAAAAACATTTGCAGTATTTTTTTATTGCGGTCCTTACAGTAGATATTTTAGCTGCGCCTAAAATTGTTATCTCATATATTTATTTTACTGTATTTTTATGCATTGTTTCAAGTACTACACATTTTTATTCTATTGCCCACTGCTTTGAGCTTCTGGAAAAGCAGAATATAATTCTTTTACAGCGCAGTTCTAAGCTGCACTGAAACAGGCAGGCTAGCTGGTCTGCACTGTATCCAGTGCAGGTTTGCTGTCTCCAGAGCTCACCGTGGGGCAAGGGGATGTTCATCCCCTTACACCGGGGAAAGCCCCAGCTGCACCCATGGGCCTGCTCAGATCTGCGCCTGCTGTTTAGTGGTGGCCCGAATTGGGGCATTAGATGCGGCCTCCCTGGGCTGCCCCCTATGGGAATGCCCTCCCCTGCCCCCATTCCACACCCTCCCACCTGCCCCTGGCCCACTAAAGCCCCTGTGCTGGCTGAACTCAGCCAGCCCAGGACTGGCTTACTGGCCACCCACTCCAGGGTAACTCTGCCCACGCAAGTGCCAGCCTGCAAGGGGGGCAGGCTTCGGATTCAGTCCTGTGGCTGAATCCTAAACTCCAGACTGCGAGGCCCCCATTTGGGCTGCGCGGTCTCCTCAGATCTGTGCCTGCTGTTTAGCAGGCACAGATCCGAGGAGTCCTAGGGGAGGCTCCAGCCTCCCCAAAGCAGCCCTGGATGCAGCGCAGGCCCAGATGGAACCAGGAAAGACTTTACACGTTTAGAAAGAGAGGTCACTGGCAACCCTACTGTTGCTCCCAGCAATTGGTACTCAGAGTGACTGCTTCTGAACCTGGAGGCTCTACACAGGCAATTATCCTTATATTGCAGCTGAGACTGACAGCTGATAGCCAAAGACCAATGAGTTCAGAAGAAGCAAGATTCAAACTGGGGAAATCCTGATTCAGGGTGCAAGCCTAACCAACTTTCCAGCACTGACATAGCTGTGCCAATGTGCTGCATCCTGCAGTTGGGATGCAGTCATGGAGGCCTCTTCAAGGTAAGGGAATGCTTGTTCCTTTCTTTCAGAGCTGCATTGCTCTTAATCCAGTAATGGAAAGTTGGTTAGGATTGTGCCCTCGTAACTGAGCCCCACAGCCTCCGCTCCTGCTCTCACTAGGTTCACACTGAGAACAAACCTAGTGGCCGTACACCATGTTTTTGCATCCACATGGCCTGGTCACCTGTGTTCCTATCACCTTCCAGACAGATGGCACAACCCAGTGGATTGTTTTGCTCCTCTAGCACAGTTTTACCATGGTTGGAAATGCCAGGTAAAAGGTTTCCCCACGACTGAATGGTCTAGTCATGACCGACTGTAGGGGGCGGTGCTCATCTCCATTTCGAAGCCTGTAGAGCCGGCGTTTTGTCCGAGGACAAGCTTCCGTGATCATGTGGCCAGCACGATTATACGCCGTAGCACACGGAACGCCGTTACCTTCCCACCAAAGTGGTCCCTATTTATCTACTTGCAGTTAGGTGCTTTCAAACTGCTAGGTTGGCAGGAGCTAGGACAAGCAACGGGAGCTCACTTGGTCGCGCAGTCTTGAACTCCCAACCTTCCAGTTGGAAAGCCCAGCAGCAGCGGTTTAACCCGCTGCACCACCACGTCCCCTGCTGCCAAATCTGCAAATGCAAATCTGCAAATCTAAACCTGCAAATGCAAATCTGCTGCCAAATCCTGGTGGTTACAGACAACAGTAGCAGGAATCAGAGCATTTGTTGTCAACGGCTGTCTTCAAGTGCTACTTAATATGTTGCTGCGGACATTTCTTTTGGGTGCAAATCTTGGCTTTCTTCTGCTGCTCCATCCTGCCTTATCTGTCTTATGTAGATTGCAAACTCCTCTGGAGGAGGGTGGTCCTTTTTATTTTGTACAGGGGACCCTGCACGGAATTGGTGTTTCATCAACATCAAATTACAGTAGCAGTCCTGAATTTTGTCGTAAGATCTGTACTAATAATGCACTTTGGGGAAGTATTCTGTGATTTTTTCCCCCTCTCCTTTCCCCTGCTCTTTCTTGCCAGTCTTCTGCTGGAGTCCCCCCTTTCCCTTCCCCCTGCTCCCATTTCGAGTTTTCTTTGTTCAAGCACTTTAGAAAGAACATATTCACCCTGTGATGGTTAATTAAAGAAAACTCACACAAATAATCACTTTCTGGTACTTGAAAATATTCTAATTTTTTAATGGAGAAAATGCATTCTTAAATTAAAAATGCATAATAAGTCATACCAATAATACGAATAAAGTGGGATATGGGGAGGATGAATGCAGGTTTGTAAGTAAAATGCATTTGCTGGATATAAAAGCAGCCTTCAATGCCTAAGATTCAGGGCAGGGGGGGAAGGCAAGCCTCATAATGCTTATAAATTGTCCATAATTGTATGGATTTTAAATATAAAAGTTGGCAGTGGCAAAAGCTAAAAGCCATTAGGAGAGATACTATTGTATGCTACATCAGTAGGAGTAACTCATAATCTTAGGGGGGAACAAATCCCACCAAAGACGAGTTTTCTAAAATTTTGATAACGACACTTGAGTCGTGTCTTAATGTTTACTACAATGCCGGCATTGTTCGCAAATGACATGGCCTAATGCATAGATGAATTCTGTTTGAAAAGAGCTACTAATTAACATGAATAGTCTTCTCCTCTGAAGGTCGCCTATTGCAAAGTTCATTTTTCAACCGAGCATCACTAAAGTAGTCACCCTCAGTAACAGCCATTAGATTAAGAGACTTAGGTCTGTTCTCAGCCTGACACTGGGTCACGGTTTTCAAAGGAAGTCTCTCTTCCATGCCAAAAAGCCCTTAAAAATAATACTGGGACACAATGAGAGCTGATGCAATTACACTGTAAATATTTCTATACTTATTGCATTAATGAATTCCATTATCTCGCAAAACAAAACAAAACAAAAAAACCCCTCATTTATTTTCTGTGAATTTTATGCCAATCCCTGACCTTCCCAAAGAGTTTTGGGTGTCTTCTACCCAAATCTGAAAGTGTTTCAGTTTGTGAAGTTTTATGTTACCACCTATGTCAGAACAAGCAGGGGGTTCCCTGGTTTTGTCTTTCTTGGCCCAAAGAAAGTAGATTTCATTATGTTCAGGTTTGGCAATAAACATGTGGCAATAAACTCTTGTGGATTCTGTCTCTGCTAGTTGAATAAAGTTAACCGTGTGCTGTCTCCAGCCCAGATAAGCACATCTTTAATTTAAAGCATTGGAAGCTGAAACCTTTTATTACTGAGGGCCCAATCCGAGCCAACTTTCCAGCACTGATGCAGCCACGCCAACAAGGTAAGGTGACAGTCAAGGAGGTCTACTCAAGGCAAGGGAACATTTGTTACATTTGTAGCTACATTGGCACTGGAAAATTGGCTAGGATTGGGCCCTGTGGAACTTAAGGTTTCTATCTGAAAATCAGTGTCAATTTCGCTTTAAAACAATAACAACCCAATTCTGAACTTCCTGGCTCCCATAGGAGCAGCAGTACCAAAATGGCGACTGCTGCATCCTGTGGGAGTCGGGCAGAAGCCTGAGGCTCCTCAGGCTTCATCTCTTCCCCCAGGAAAGCCCCGCCACCCACAATGGGGCTACGCCAGCTATTCTGCTGGTGGTGAATTGAGCAGCCCTGTGTTGAGCTGCCTGAGCCACCACCAGGGCAAGAGGCACTTTTTCAAGTGGTGTTCCTCTTATTTAGCAGGGGGAGAGTAATTGTCCCTCTTCACCCCTGCACAGTCTTTCTAGTGGCTGTTGCTGGTGATCTGCCTTTTTTTTTTAGATTGTGAGCCTTTTGGGACAGGGAGCCATTTAACTTCATTATTATTGCTATTTGCCTGTAAACCGCTTTGTGAACTTTGTGTTGAAAAGCGGTATATAAGTACCTGTTGACTGACTGACTGACTGACTGACTGACTGATTGATTGATTGATTGATTGATTGTGTGCTCCCTGAGGCATCTGGTGGGCCACTGTCAGGTACAGGAAGCTGGACTAGCTGGGCCTTTGGCCTGATCCAGATGGGCCTTTGGCCTAATCCAGCAGGACTCTTATGTTCTTATGACCCAGAGATCTAATGTGGAGTGGAGCTCACTCAGGCTGTGTAACCATATTACCACCAAGAAAAAAATTAAGGCTAAAGTGTGGCTATTGCTTGAAGAACATTGTAGAAATGTATTTTTCTCTAGCAATGCACCTATGGTGCAGGCATTTGCTGGAACCATTCAGTAGCAGGACTAGAAGAGAACAATAATGAGGTGGTCAGAGCAGGCTCTTTTTAAAAGCAAAGTGAGGGCACTTGTGAAACTAGGATTGAAACCTAGAGAGTTGTGTGTCTCTTTGACACACTCTTGCAAAAACTAAATCATTTTTCATTTCCAAATCTTCCCAATTACCCCCTGCCCTGGTTGGATTTCTGACATGGCTGAGCTGATGGGGTAGGGAGGAAAGGAATTGAAGTGGGGAGGATGTGGGATGGGGTCAACTCAGTGGTAATGGCACGCACCAGATCCTATCCCCTCTGTGGGCAACCTCCCCACTGCCTTTCAACCCTTTAATTTGCCCCAGCGGAAGAGCAAGTGCAGGTCCAAAGATGCTCATTGTGGAGTGGGAGGTTTAAGGAGTTGTAACATGGTTTATTATTATTATTATTATTATTATTATTATTATTATTAATTAAATTTATACCCCGCCTTTCTGCCCGAAGGCACTCAAGGCGGCATTACAAAATCAAAGTTAAAACAGAATAAAATACATCATAATTAAAAATAATAATTAAAAACAATATAAAAATACAATATAAAAGTATAACAATCATCCCATGGATCATAAAAGTACAGAAATATAAAAGAATGCAAAGACCAGCCAGCCTGTCAGCAACTAAAAGCCTGCTGAAACCAAAAGGTCTTCAGCCCCCGCCGAAATACCGCCAAAGAGGGAGCAGTTCTTAACTCTAAGGGGAGGGTATTCCAAAGTTGGGGTGCCACCACCGAGAAGGCCCTCTTCCTGGCCGCCACCCCTCTCACCTCTCCTGGTGGCGGCACAGTCAAAAGGGCCCCCCAGATGACCTCAGAGTACGGGTAGGATTATATGGGAGGAGGCAGTCCCTCAAATACCCTGGGCCTGAGCCGTAAAGGGCTTTAAAGGTCAAAACCAGCACTTTGAATTTGGCCCGGAACAGAACCGGCAGCCAGTGTAGTCGCCGAAGCAACGGCTCGACAGAGTCAAACCCAGCAACCACCCGAGCAGCCGCGTTCTGTACTAGTTGTAATTTCCGGACCGTCTTCAAAGGCAGCCCCATGTAGAGCACATTGCAATAGTCTAATCTAGATGTCACTAGGGCATGGGTCACTGTGGCCAGGTCCGCATAGCTCAAGTACGGTCGCAGCTGGCGGATCAGCCGAAGCTGAGCAAAGGCTCCCCTGGCCACCGCCGACACCTGAGACTCCAGGTGCAGCTGTGAATCCAGGAGAACCCCCAAGCTGCGGACCTGCTCCTTCAGAGGGAGTGCAACCCCATTCAGAGCAGGGCGATAGTCCAATACCCGAGCTGTGGATTTCCGGACCAAGAGCACCTCTGTCTTATCCGGATTTAATTTCAGCTTGTTCGCCCTCATCCAGCCCCCAACTGTCTCCAAACAACGATTCAGGACCTCAACTGCCTCCTCAGAATCAGGGGGAAAGGAGAGATAAAGTTGGGTGTCATCAGCATATTGATGGCACCCCACCCCAAACCCCCGGATGACCTCTCCCAGCAGCGAGAGGTTTAAACCCTCTTCCCACTCCAAAGCCGATCTGACCCCCTCCCATGGATTCAGCACACCCATTGTTGGCACAGCTATACCAGTGGGGTGGTGGTGGGGGTTTGGAAATCACTGTAAGTCCTGTTGAATTCAAGGGGAATTGAATCCTAACCTGGAGTTAGGCCAGCACAGTCAGGGCCGGCTCCAGAAGTGGTGGAGCCCAATGCGGGGCATTGCTGTGGGGTCCCCCAAGCTCCCTGCAGGAGCCCCCACTCATCCTGGGCACACTTATGCCAGCAAAGTTGGCCAGCACAAGGGACACCGTACAGTATGTTTGGACCACTCTCTTGAGTCAGAGAGGCCAGCACACAGACATGTGCCATCCTCCCTGACTGCAAGAGTGGTCCAAATGCACTTTACAGTGGCCCTTGTGCCAGCCAAACTTTGCTGGCCTAACTGTGCTGGCCTAACTCCAGGTTAGGATTGCATCCTGAAAGATAAGTTGGCCACCTAGTACATTGTTCCTGACTGAGAAACTTGGACTTCCTGGCTCGTAGCCTAAACCCGTACTAGATCTGCAAAATATAAGTCCTTTCATGGTCTCTTTTTTTCAGATATCCTTGACATTTCTCACTTAGAAGCAGGAGGCATTATAAAAAATATGGAGTTCCAGAGAAGGCAAAGTCTTCAGGCCTTTGCACACTTTCCTGGGAGTAAACTCCACTCAATACAATGGGACTTCTTTTTGAATAAACGTGCATAGGATCGCGATTGGATCCTCAGTTTCTGCGGTTGAATTCATTCAGATGTGCATCTTTATGACCAATATGGAGTTAACTCCAGTGAGGGAATATCATCAGTGTAATTAACTAATTGCACCAGATGGTAGTAGTTTTTTTTCCTCTTTCTGTTGAGCTAACTATATTTATGTCAGATCAGTATGTATACCAGACCTTCATGTTCAACTGCACTATTGTCATGTGGTTGTATGAGTGCGAGACCTTGCTCAAATTGATTTCATTCACTACAAATTCCATTCAGAGAATTCTCTGCTTTGAGGTATGGATGCTTCATTTCTAAGGGGGCATTGCCAGGGTAAAAAGCGTGATTATTTCGGTGACTTAAATTATGGGCGCAATCCTAACCCAGAGCTAGGTCGGCACAGGCCAGCAAAGTTTGGACACTGTAAAGCATGTTTGGACGTGCACCATCCTCCCTGACTCCAAGAGTGGTCCAAATGTGCTTTAAGGTGGCCCTTGTGCCGGCCAAACTTTGCTGGCCTAACTGTACCAGCCTAACCCCAGGTTCGGATTGTACCCTAAGTTATAGGAGGATATGTAGACAAAAGGATTTGCAAAGAAAAGGCGGGACTTAAAGGAAGGAAAAGGGGAGAGCCCACACGATGTAGGAGGCAGTTCCAAGCATAATGAAAATTTGAATCTCTCTGGTTTTAGGCTCTATAACAGGCAGGGTTGGCTTTAGGAGCTCAGGGGTCCAATTTGAATTTTTTTTTTTTTGCGGGGCCTCAGATTCACTGCCAAAGTCTGTAGACCCTCAGGGCCCAATCCTATCCAACTTTCCAGCACTGCTGCAGTTATAATGCAGCCCTGAGGTAAGGGAACAAATGTTCCCTTACTTTGGAGATGGCTCCGTGATTGCATCCCCACCGCAGGATGCAGCATGTGCCCCATTGGCAAGGCTGCATTAACGCTGGAAAGTTGGACAGGATTCGGCGCTCACAGCACAATCACAGCTTCAAAGCGTTGTCTACTCAGAAGTACAGTATGTCCCATTGAATCGAGAGGCACTTACTCTCAGGAAAGTGTGTTTAGGATTGCAGCCTTAGAGAGTTACCCAAAATTCATTATAGACTTTGCATATGGTGGAATAGAAAGCAATCCAAATGTGTGCTTCAGAAGTGCATGTGAGTTAATGGACCAAATGAGTCTAAGCGTATTTTAATATGAAGTTGCGTATGTGTAAGCCTACAAGTAAACAAACAAACAAAATGTTTAGATGAGCTTTGACAACTAAATATAGGTTGAGCATCCCTTATCTGGACTACATGGAACGGGAAATTGTCTGGATTTTGGATTTGTCTGGATTTTGGAATAATTGCATAAATACAGTGAGAAATACTTCCTCTGGGTCTTTTCACTTTTACACATTTGAGTCCCTGCTGGCCTCTGAAATTTTTCAACAATGGCACACACCACAGAGCAGAGAATAGAACTTATAGCCTGTATGTAGGAATGAGCACAAGACCTTCTAGTGTTCATGCTACAGAAAGTTTTAAAAAAAAAGTCTTGGCCAAAAACGTTCAGATTTCAGAATAGCCTGAAATTCTGATGGAATCAGGGATCATCTACCTGTAGTTACAAAACCACTTATTTTAGTGTGAAATGGTTTAGTAAAGCAAATGGTTTAGTAAAAATATTAAAAATATTAATTTGATTTTTTGAATTTTACCCTTGTATGGCTCTCCTTGGGCATGGGGCCCAATTGGGAACAATGAGTCCAATCGGCTTAAAGTCCAGCCCTGCAGCCAGGCCACACTGGCTCTCAACCAGCAAGCTTGCATTTACCATGACGGGTTCCCCCCAATGGACATACAGCTCCAACCTCATCCACCCCACCCCAAGTCAAGTGATATGGTCAAAGCAGGGGGAAGGGGTGAAATCAGGCCCATTGCTACCTGGAAAAGGAAGGGGAGGGTCTCTATTCCTCCTCTCTTGGGCTGCAGTTTCCCCTTCGATGAGAAAGAATGAGAGAGCTCACTTGGGGAAACTCCACTCCTTTGGCAAGTTGTCTGCTGAGCTTTTGCTTGAGCGGCAGGAGATGAGCACAAGTGCCTTGGAGAGTTAATGGCTTGTTCGGCTGTCACAGCATTTTATATTTTTATTTGTGGCAACGTGCGTGATGATTATCTTTAAGAAGAGGGTGGGGGAACATCCGCCAGGTCCCTAGATGCCCTTGCTCGGAGCAGATGTCTGCGCAAGTGTACCACTAAACCCCTCTTGGATTTAGCTCATTTCCCACTCTTCGTATGCTCCTAAATGATACTATTTAGCACAGGCTGAAGCTTTCTCACTTCCCAGCCGAACTTATTAAGACGGTTTAGGATGCGCTAAGGTTGAAGCCGAGGAAACTTGCAGATTTATCGGACACAGATTCATAATCTGTATTGATGCCATCATCCCTGAGCATGTGACAACCAAAGTAGATAATCCGACGACTGAACTGAAAAGATTTCTTAGAGCTGGTAATCAATACTGAGCAGCTCAGTCTGTCGTGCCATCAAATGCAGAGCAAAGCAGGAGCACGATGAGAGAGACGAGCAAGTGTTGAGGAGGCAAAAAGGATGCCACAGAGCCTGCGGAGGCTGTGCACACAATCCCGTATTAGGAGCAGGAGGGGGAGAAACACACACCTGAGCTGATGTCAACTACAACAGCCCCCAAACCTGTATTCAAGGCTTAGGCCTGGAATACATAAAACAATACGACAAACAGCTAGATTCTAAGATGCCAGGCTCCCCTAGGAGCAGTGGTGCCAAAATGGCCGCTGCTGTTTCCTGCAGGAGCCGTGGCAGCCACTGGAGATTCCTCTGGAGAAGGGGACATTTGTGTCCCCCCCCCTCTGAGGAAAGCCTCAGGCTTCATAGTGGGGCTACTCCAGTCTCCGCCTACTATTTTGCAGCACTGTGTAGGGCTTGCAAGCCTGACATGGAGGGCTGGGGGAGGTGGCGGTGAGTGCTTCCACCAGTCCCCTCCCCCTCCCATGGCCGCCTCTCCCCCTGCTCAGTCCCGCCTTCTCCCTGCCCTCCCCACGCCCCCCAAAACTGCACTGCTGGTCTGCGGTAACACTTACCACGGCCCAGAGATGTGGCACCAGTGCCAAAGTGCTGGGGCTCAGCGCCACTGGTGCTGGCCCAACACTGCCGCTCCCTCCTCACTGGGTGCCATAAACATTCTTTACAGCACCTGGATCCATACTCACACTACTCATGAGTAGTATGAGTAGTAGCTCATACTACTAGCAATAGAGCCCTCAAGATCAGGCATTTAGGAGCCAATTACTCTCTTCCAGGAAGTCCCAACATCTGCTCTTCAGAGGGACATCAAACAAAGAGGTTCTTTTAGCTGCCCTGGCTAATCACTTTGGATAGACCTCCATTAATTATAGTCCTCTGGTAAAGCCCTCTGTGCTGGTGGCCATCCCTGTCTCTTGTGAGTATGAATTTGGGATGTGAAGTACAAGTTGAGTGAAGCAGGACTTGGCCATCAGTCTTTTGTCAATCCCGAACCACCTGTCAATCAATTCAATTTAGGTCCCCCAAGTTCTAGTAACATGACACACACTAAGGGCACAATCCTAAACTGAGTTAGGCCAGCGTAAGCTAAGCCAGCAAAGTTTGGCCAGCACAAGGGACACCGTAAACTGCGTTTGGACCACTCGCAGAATCAGAGAGGCCAGGGCCTAGAGGTGAGCCATCCTCCCTGACTCCGAGAGTAGTCCAAAAATGGTGGCCCTTGTGCTGGCCAAACTTTGCTGGCTTAGTTTATGCCGGCCTAACTGCTTCCACCAGTTTTGCAAAACTTTCCACAGAGAAGCCAAAGCCAGATTCCCAACACTTGAGCTTTTAAAGGGACAGTCCCCTGTTCAAATTCATGAACACAACCACTTTGTTACTTAAAGGATTTGCATAGTTAAAGGAGCTTCTCCTCCTCACAGGGCAAGTTGCAAGTTACCTGCTTCTAAGGCAAGACATTTCACTCACCCCCACCTGAAAATGCAATTCTTGGTTGTTAGAAGTCAGAACCGCTATCAGTGGGACAAAAGCAGTGAGAGGGAATTGGGGTAAGGCTTCCTTCCAGCACCCACTACCACCCTGGTTGTCTTGTCCTTCTCCCAGGTTGTTTTGCTACTTGCCTGGGATTGAATGCCAGCCCAAGATCTTCTGTCATGTTGACGGCACACCAAATGGCACCCCATAATCCTGTGGCGTTGAAGCTGATTCCTCCACTGCTCCTGCTCCAATGCCCTGCATTCAAAAACAAAGGGAGACTAGAGTAGAAAAGGAAATGTGGAGGAGAGAGTGGTGCACTTGAACAGTGTTTCTCAAACTGTGGGTTGGGACCCACTAGGTGGGCCGCAAGCCAACTTCAGGTGGGTCCACATTCATTTCAATGGGTATTTTATTTTTCAGATTTTTTTTCACCTGTTAGACTGGATGCATTTGGGGAAATGTTATATATCTGTACTTTCAACAGGCTACTATGTATATGCTTTTAACAATGATAGACAATGGGGCTTACTCCCAGGTAAGTGTGGACAGGACTGTAGCCTTTGGGATAATTAGGGATTTTTTTTTTTTTAACAGAACTGCTTGGGAGGGTTAGGAGGAATCGTCTGTCTTTATTTTTTTTAACTTTACTGTAAACTTTTAATTTACTTTATTAATTGATTAGATTTTGCCGTATGGTGTGGTGTTAACAATTTTCCTGCTTGATGAAGTCACTTCTGGCCATGACATCATGTCCAGGTTAATGACATCACTCCCAGTGGGTCCCAACAGATGGTCATTCTAAAAAGTGGGTCCTGGTGCTAAAAGATTTGAGAACCATTGTACTAGACTATTGGAAACATTCTGGACCTCCTTTCTACACTTTCTGTTCTGCTGTATCTCCCTCTCCCTTTGCTCATCCAGGGAAGTGGAGGCAAGTACTCTACCACCAATCTGTCGCCAGAGATGACTTGTTGGCCCCGTGGATGGATTGGCCCTGTTGGCACTGTCCCTTGCTTTCATGCTGCCTCTTGGTTTTGTTTCCCTGCTTGCAGGTTTTTCATTATATCATTGGAATATTATGGGAGCGATCTTATGCTAAGTAAGGAGCATTACACCAGGGAGAACTCATCCCAGGGATGCAATGATCAACAGTATCCCCATAGGCCACTATCTCTCAAGTTCAGCTAAGTAGGGTGTACGGATGGCGCTGCCTAGAATTGCAGTCTCTTTTGTTGGGCGGCACAGGGAGGGGGGAAGTACGTTTCTGCCAAATCTCCTGCGCTCTTAACAGCTGTACTGCAGCCCAGATTCATCAGGTGCTGCATTGTCTGCTACAGAGATGCAGTCATAGGGAATGCTGTACCTGCTATATTCCTGCCTGCTGGGCAGCTGTGAAAAGGCGCCGGAGCCCAGCCAAGGAAAAAAAGTTAATATTGCCAGTTCTGCCTCACTTGCTGTTCCCAGCATAATTAATAGTTTATTTAATTTTAATTTTTTGTTTGTTTTGCAGGACAGCTGTATTCTTTGGAATCATGATTGGGCCACACGGGTCTCCACTGAGAGGCGGAAAAAATTAAGTTAGCATGCCAACACGGTTTTTTGTTCGTCAGGCTCTTATGAAGTTGTTCGTGCGACAGCAAATGTCTTCAAACCCGAAACATGTCATTTTTCGGCTTGTTGAGAAATGGCTGTTTTGTGAGTGCCTTTTTGGGTGAAATTTGCAAAACAGACGAACAAATCCTTCTTTCAAAAGACAAAGCCGAAATGAAATTAATAATCATGTTTCCCTTGTTATACTTACCGCACTGCTTCTGATGGGAATATTAGTCCACGATGAGATTCATAATTAGGCGAATGCCAGATGGGTTATCAATGTGGTTTTAAATTTTTATACGTAGAGTATGTTGGGGCTTTCTTTCTGGAGGAGCTACTCTGCTGCCAAGCAAAGCGGTTAAATATAAATATCTGACATAGGAGAGATGGACTGTTAACAGCCCTATGATTTCAGATTTGCTGTTTATTTAATTCCCCCCTCCCCTTTTTGTTTCTTTTTTAGCTGGCCTGGTGGGATAGATTAACTGAATGGTCCGACCAGATGGAAAACTAAAGCCGGCAAGCAGAGAAGAGCTTCGAAGCTCTCCGCCAGTTTTAGTCTCATAAAGTGGAGAAGGAACACAATGAATGCTGGAATATTGGACGCTTCCCATGAAGTGTACAGAGGATGCTCTTGAGAAGGTGAATAAGTGCCTGATGGGAAGCATGTCTACTTAGAAGACCTTTCAGTGAGACTTGCCTTCAAGTCAGGAAGATGTGTGTGTGTGTGTGTGTGTGTGAGAGAGAGAGAGAGAGAGAGAGAGAGAGAGAGAGAGAGAGAGAGAG
>JAJKFI010000008.1:14222089-14252728 GCA_029204185.1 Lerista edwardsae
GAGAGAGAGAGAGAGAGAGAGAGAGAGAGAGAGAGAGAGAGAGAGAGAGAGAGAGAGAATCCTCTTTAAGTTACCGGGTATGAATATGGTTGTATGGATTAATATAGAAGAGGAGGGGAATAGGAATAAACTAGATGATCGTTCAAGCCATGAGTAATTTATTAGCACTGCAGCCTCTGAATGGGAGAATGATCAAATGGACTTTGGCAACCCACAACCCTGGTACGATGTGCTAGAGACAGCAGGCAATGACTGTAGCACACCCAATAAAGGCGCAGATGGAGCTCTCAAGTTCTTATGCTACCAGCATGTGGCTTTCTACAACCTGACCAAATCCGCCACTTCAAATGTGCAGCCCATCTACTCCCATTAGACTGCAAGAGGTGGGATTGCATGTTTCATGCCCTGCCCCGCATCGTCAGAAGCTCCTTCCGTATGGAAAGCTAGCATATTATTATATTATATGGCATATATTATTTTTGTTATTTTTTCTATTCTAGCCAAACAACTGTAACGGGCTTTTGTGAATAACAGAAAGAGCTTTCTGTTTAGGGTTGATTTTCATCATTTACCTGTGGAGATCGGGCCATTTGCATTCTTCTTTTTCTGTTGTTTAATCATGTTTGGCTGTGGTGACCAAGGCTGGGTCTAAAGTGATGACACCTGTAAACAAAATCATGTGGGTCACCTCAGCCAATCAGATTAAATGGAAATATGGGCAGATGAGGCCAAGGCAAATGAAGGCAAGAGGAAGCAAAATGGCCTCTCCAGGAAGCACACAAGAGCAGAGTGTGAAATCGCATTCAAATAATCCGAATACGATAAATTGATTTTTCACTAATTTATCTGGACTTGTCAAATGTATGAACTTTGAAGCAAATGAGAGAATATCTAATTCTGTTCTAGGCTGGAAATGCTACAGAATTCATTAAAAAAACAGTTTTAGGGCTGCCACATGTCATACATGGTTGTCTCTTGATGACTCTCTATTGTGTACGTAGGACTACATATAACTGAATACGTGAACTGGATTCCTTGAAAAGTAGTCATTCGGATTAGAAGTTTTACCTGTGGTGTGTGTGATTATTCTTTCACATAAACCAGTTTCTAAAACTGGGACCCACTGGGTGGGGCATGATCCAATTTCAGGTGGGTCGTGAAGTACCTAGGGCAGCTATCATGGAAAATATGGAAAGATGGGACTCTGAACAAGGGAAGGGCTATGTGGTTATTTTGCTTAGGTTGTAAATAGGCTTCCCCCCCCATTTCTGATCCACTTTGCTATTGGAAAATGGCTGAGAAATAACCCAATTTATTGCTACATTCTCAGAAAAGCAGCAGGCTCTGGCGTCATAATGATGGCACTTCCAGCCATGACATCACTTCCTGTGGGTCCCGCACTGATTGTCATTCTAAATAGTGGGTTCAGTGCTAAAAGGTTTGGGAATCACTGATCTAGAGCATCTTTGAGTCTGGCCCTAGCCCTGAGGAGGAGGAGCATTTCCAGCTATATCATTCCTTCCAGGTGATCCCAGATGAGATTGTCATTTTAAAAAGTGGGTGCTAAAAGGTTTGAGAACAGGTCGACACATGTTGTAATGATAAATTACCTCTTGGGATATATGTTACATTCAGTGCTGGTCCAAGACCTCCTGATGCCTGAGGCGGCCTGCCAAATGCTGCCCTCCCTTTCCAATGATGTGCCAGCCTCTGCTCCTCCCACTTCCCAAGGCTCCTCCCACTCCCCAAGCTCAGCACTCCACTCCACTCCACATTTCCTCTTCCTTAGTCCACCCTCTTCCTTTCCAAATCCAGGGAGTAGGAGGAGGAGGAGGAGCAGTGAAGGCAATACAAGTGGGTAGTGACCCACCACCAAACTGCCACTGGATGCAACAGTTTCAGTTGGCATCATATGTGGGCCAACCTCAAATACAATCCATATCCTCACAAGTCTGTGAAGCAGGTGGCGAAATAAGCCCATTTCATGGACGGGGAGTGGAAGACAAGTAATTATTACATTTCTGAGTGCAATCCTAATCTGGAGTTAGGTTGCTCGCCATGCACGCTGTGCTGGTGCGGGGCCCCTTGAAGTGAGGGCCCAATGTGACAATATTGGTCACATTGTCTTAAGGCCAGCCCTGGGCACAGTTAGGCCAGCAAAGTTGGCCAGCACACCGTAAAGTATGTTTGGACCACTCTTGGAGGCAGAGAGGCCAGCACACAGACGTGCGTCATCCCCCCTGACACTGAGAGTGGTCCAAATGCACTTTACGGTGGCCCTTGTGCTGGCACGACTTTGCTGGCTAACTGTGCCAGCCTAACTCCAAGTTAGGAGTGTGTTCAAAAATGTAATAATTGTCTTCCGATCCTCATCAATGAAATGGGCTTACTTAGTCACCTGCTTCACAGCTTTAGGTTAGGATTGCGCCCTGAATCTCCCTCTTCCACAAAGCGCTTGTGGGCAGCATATCTGGGTCTCTCCTTCCCTCCATTTATTATTATTATTATTATTATTATTATTATTATTATTATTATTATTTAGATTAGATTAAACTTTTAGATTAGATTAGATAGAATTTTATTGGCCGTACATGGAATTTCACCATACATGGAATTTTACTCTGGTCCAAAAGCTCTCTCATATACCTTAAAGTAATAAGTAATAATACAACAAAATATACCATCACAATAACAAGACCTCACTAACTCTAAATTTATCCAGCTCAGATCATCAAACATACACTCAATGCCACATATGGCAGCCCAGTGAAGATAGCTTAGCTGAGGAGTAGCAACTTGTCCACTGAATCTATTATATGACTGAATAGGTTTTTGTAACCCAATTTCCAACATGCATGTCCAGTATATACAGTCTTTTCACAGGGGTCCTGGAACCCCCACACAGATGCCAGAATCCATGGGTAGCAGGGTCTAAACTTATATCCCTTTAAAAACAAAAAAGTGCCACAATCGGTGTTCCTACCTTTTTGCCATTTTCAAGCTTTTTGAGCATTTTTAGCGCTGAAAGACCCACACTGAGGTCACGCCGAGGTTCCTTTCTTCTCGCTTTTTGCAGTTTGGCCACAAAAAAGCAGGAACCTTGATACTGGCACTTTACAAGCTCATTTGCTTATTACTTACGGCACTTTATTTGGACTAAAATATTCGCTGGCATCTGCAATCAGCAGTGGATGCTAGACCTTCGGATACTGGGGTTCAATTGTTATCCACTCAACAATCAGTAGCTTTTGTAGAAAGAAGAGGAACTTCTCTTATGATAATTTAATAACTTTGGCTTTATTAAGAGAGAAAACTAAACATCACAATACAAACGGTTGGGAACTCCTGAAAGGACAAGGTTGTCGGTGCAATTTATGTGGATGAATTGTCTAAAATGCACCAGTGGAAAAAAAAAAGTCTCTAGGTAGGCTGTAAGAAATCAGTGCTTAATGATCAGGGCAATTAGGCAAGGAAAATAACTGCTTACAATGCTGAGTGAGGTAGTTGAGTCATCATCATTAGAGATGTTTAAAAATAGTTGGACAAAATGCACATGGGAATAGCGCAAAGAAAGATCAGGCACGAGACAAGGGTTGATCCAAGAGGTCACCTGTGACATTACGAGCACAAAGATGGGCTTGAATGCAAGGCATTAATTAGGGTTTAATTAACTAAAATTTAACATCCACAGCTGCTGGCCACATAATGCTCTCTGACTTACCACCAACAGAGGCCGGACTGATATTTTCAGATTCCGCAACACTGACCTCGGAGAATTAGTCGCTGGCACTGCGGCGGCTTCTCCCTCTCTTCGCGGGAATGGAAGTGGTTTGGGTTGGGTTTTGGCAGAGGACTCGCTGCTGCTCAGTCTTCTGCTTCTCGACAATGACCTGGAGAGGCCTTTCTCTAGCTATTAAGGGAAGGGAAACGCTGCAAAATTGACGCACGGGTTGCTGGCTGGAAGTAAACGACACTTTCTTTCTGCAGGTGTTAAAAACTGGAGAGGGACGTTGGAAACAGAACCAACCCCCTGGCAAACGCAATGTTATTCTTCCACTGCTCCAGGCTTGATTTGAGCTTTCTTGTTGGAAATAGCCCAGGGATAGGAATAGGCAATGCTCATCCGTGTTCTTTTCCAGGTCTTTATAATATTGGGAATCCGTGATTCGATGCTGTAACATTGGTTCTTAATTGGTCTGGATGGGGTCAGTGCCAGCAAATGAGCCTACTCAGGACCAGTCTTAAGCCAGTGTGGCCTATGTTGTTACATTGGGCCCCATGCTTTGGCTACCCCCCCCCCATGTTGGTGTGGCAAGTGGATTGCTTGCTGCTGCAGCCAGGATCTCTCTAGGCTGTAAGCCAGTGGGGCAAGTGAAGCGGTCGCGCATTGGGCTGGCCTTGCCTGCACACAGCCCAAAATGGGCCTCCTGGAAGCAGCTGGTGGTGACATCATCCCCACCAACTATTTCTGGGTGCCGTGCTTCATGCGTGGCACCACAAGCATTCTTCTCACCACGGTTATGTAGTGAGTAGGGGGGCCCTTGGGGAGGGTGGGGGCCCTATGGGAGTGCCCCACATTGGGCCCCACTGCTCCTGGGATGAGCCCTGTGCTTACTGGGTGGTGGGGTAAAGTGCCATCATATACCGACTGAACACATGGGAAATTCCAGGAATGGGGCCAGTGGACACGATGCTCCCAAAGGGCCTTTCTTAATGTTCTGATACCACAGGAGGTACATTGGGCGAGGGCAAAGAGAGGCTGTTTTCTGCAGTGACACCCAGAGTTTGGAATAGCCTTCCTAGAAAGGCACAACTGCCCCATCACTGCATGTTTTAGGAGAGAAGGGAAGGTGGTTTTCTTCCAAGACGTTTTGCTTTGAAGAAGAAAAAGTACTGCCTCGATCCATGATCTTAATATCCTGCTAACCGTATTGCTGATCTTTTGCAATGCTGTGTTTTGCTGTGTGATGTGTTTCATTGTTAGCCAGCATGAAAGGATTATTATTGAGAAAGACAGGATCTAAATTAATAAGGAAAACAAAATGAAAAGAAGGGCCCAATCCTAACAAAATCCCTCTGATGCAGCTGCACCTATGGAGCTGGTGCTGTGCCCCACAGAAGGGCAGTTGCAGAAGTTGCTTGAAATCTGTACCAGCACCTTTGCTAGTGCAAGTCTAAGAGCACAATCCTAACCTGGAATTAGGCTGGCACAGTTTGGCCAGCACAAGGGACATTGTACAGTGTGTTTGGACCATTCTCTGAGTCAGGGAGGGTGGCACACGTCTGTGTGCTGGGCTGGCCTCTCTGACTCAGAGAGTGGTCCAAACATACTTGATAAACTTTGCTGGCGTAACTGTGCCAGTCTAACTCCAGGCTATGATTGCACACTAAGGCGAGTAAAAGAGAGGGAAAGGGGACATGTATACACTGGTGCCACCGAGATCCATCCCCTGCCTCTCCCATTTCCCCCCTGCCTCCCCCCTGCCCAGAAACTCTCCTGTTCCTCCCCTGTTCTGCCCACCCCCGCTGCTCTCACCCCATGCTGCCAGCTTACCTTCACTGCCTGAAGTAGCTATTTTCAGGGAATCCATTAGTCTCTTTCTGTGTTAGAGCAGATTCAGATTTTCTACAGAAGCATTGGAAAGGAAGCACAAACAAGCGACACTTCCTCTTTACAGCACTGTACATGTGAATATGTGATATTCACGAAGGGGACTTGGAAAAGGGAGGAAGAGGGATGTGCAAACTGTTTCCACACCTGGAGATGCTGCATTTCCTCCAGTTGAGTCAGTTTAGACTATTACAACACAAGCACGGGCGTGCGTGCCTCTGCTTTGATTGTGTGCTTTTCAGAATGGAGACACATCTGTGACAGTTTTATGTCCCAATTGATTTGGATCTGTTTGGTCATATACACTATACTGCACAGCAATCTTATTGTTATTTGATAAGGGTTTATTTGATTTCTGACTTGGCTTGTTTTTTGCTTATGCTACTGTGTCAAGTGCCACGTCAAAGGAAGAATGAGAGATACCCAGGCCTGGGGGACGGGGAATGAGGGTTGCAATGAAGACACACAACTCATGAGCACTTCCTTTCCAGCGGAGTCCTTAGAACAGTGTTATTCAAACTGTGGGTCAGGACCCACTTGGTGGGTTGCGACCTGATGTCAGGTGGCCGTGGAAAGCTGGGAGCAGCCATCTTGGAAACTTACTCTTGCTATATTTCTTTTGTGAGTGTTAACAGTTTGAATCTTCAAGTGAGTTTTTTAAATTTTGTTGTTAGGTCAGTGCTTTTGCATAATATTTTATCCTAATTTTGCTTTCTGTCAAAGATGTTTCTTGGTTGTACATTTGCTTCAGTCTAGGAATGCCAGTTTGCATTCTCGGAGTGCCATATGATTACGACACACTGACAGCACTTTCTCCTTGATGATAACACTTCTATGACATCACTTCCAGGTTAATGACATCCCTTCCAGTGGGTCCCAACACGAGTGCAATTTTTAAAAGTGGGTCCTAATCTAAAACGTTTGAGAACCACTGCTTTAGAACATCCAAAGCTGCTCTCAGATCCTAGATTCTCTTTTGTGTGAAGGTCTACGACTTTCCACGACTTTCAAGATTTATTGCTTCTTTTTTTTAATGGAGTCTTCTAGCAGGAAACACATAAAACAAGAAGCATACACAGTTCAAAACCAAAGAGCATTTCAATGCAGCATTGCAGGTTCACAGCCATGCTGCTAAGTATGAATGAGAGGAAGGGCAAATGTGTGTGTGTGTGGGAAAGTGCTGATGTAGAGCATTGAGAATGATAGGAGCAGAGGTTGGCACATTATTGGGTAAGGGGGCAAAAATTGGCATGCTGCCTCAGGGGCCAGGGGGCCTTGGGGTGGCCCTGCGTAGAATCCATCCCTGGGATCTACTTTGGTACTGGACCTTTTTCAAGGATTGACATCTTGTAATCAGAAGTCACAGGTTTTGGGATGCATCTGATCTGGCCACCATACTGCCAACTCTTCCACACTCCAACAATAGAGGATTAATACCTTCAACCTGACCTCAAAATTGAACCTTCTTGGATGAATTCAGACAACCAGGCAGTGGTGTAGCTGAGGCAGGGCCTCAGACTGGGTACAAGCTGCAAGAGAGGAGATTCCGGTTGGACATCAGGAGGAATGTCTTGACGATAAGGGCAGTTCGACAGTGGAACAGATTGCCAAGGGAGGTGGTAGATTCTTCCTCACTGGAGACCTTCAAGCAGAGGCTTGACAGGCACCTGCTGGAGATGCTCTAGGAGGATTTCCTGCCACAGGCAAGGGGTTGAACAAGATGACCTTGTAGGTGCCTTCCACGTTCCTATGATTCTATGAATCAGGGGGTATGTTGTCCCTGCCATGGTGGAGTGCTGGTTTCCCACCATTTCCATCTGGGGGAGAGGGTGACAAAGCTTACCATGGTTGTGTGGCAAATGATGCAAAATCTGCCCTCCCACTGTCTTCTCTGTATGGCCCCAAATGTAGCTGTTTTTGGAGGTGAGGACTGAGCATCAGAGGCAGATCTAAGGGGGGCAAATCTCTAAGTTTTGCAAGAAGCCTTACCTTGCAGTGGAAATCACTCCTCTCCTGCACTGTTCTATCCAATCCTCACAGGGAACAGCAACATCTTGGCGTTGCTTACTGGCTACAGCAGCAAGGGAGAGGAGGGATTTACACGACAGGGTAAGGCTTCTTGCAAAACTTACAGATTTGCCCCCTCCTTAGATCTGCCTCTGCTGAGCATGCACTGGGAAGGGAGGTGACAATGCAGGAATGGGGGTTGCCACGTTGCTTTTCACTACCACCCTGCCCTGGGTTCCACCGTGGCTGGCAATAAAACTGCTACCAGGAGCCACAGGGCAATAAAAGTTGGGTCATCTGTGGCTTTTGCCAGGCAGTGATTCCTCTCATCTCCATACCCTGTGCAAATGGAAATGGAAGGAGGGGAAGGGAGGGCTGAACTTAATGTGTGGTTGGAGACTACAGAAATCATCATCTCCACAGATGATTGCAAAAAGCGGTCAGGGATTTGCTTGGGTAGTTGTTTTTTAACTGGCTTAATTCTGATCATTTTTAAAATGCAGGCTGAGAATGAAATCCTTACAGTTATTGATATTTAAGGTGAGCTGGTTGGATGCATCCCCCCAAAACCTGAGACGTCTGAGGGGGTCCTGATGTGGTCACAAGACTGCCAATGCTTGAAAAACGAGGGATGGGACAGATCTAGTACCAGGGCAGAGTTCAACAGTAAAAAGTTGGAATTTAACAATATTGGGACATAGTCCGGTGTGACAAATGATCCAAGACAAATGGTCCAAGATGCACTTTTTTGTCACCTGTCCACTGGAGAGAAAAACCCAGAAAAGTTGAAAAAATAGTGATTTTTTTTTTTTTTGCACATCCAGCTGGCAGCTGGAGGTTTCCCCAAGGTAAGGGGATTTATTTCCCCTTGCCCAGCGGCGTCATGCAGCCGGAACGCTGGGAGGGACGAACGGGTGAGCGGCAGCCCGCCTGTAGCGTCACGCTCCGTTTTGCCGGCTTCCCCGCCCCCACAGGGGCAGGGAAGCCGGCGAAACGGAACGTGACGCTACGGGCGGGCTGCCGCTCACCCATTCGTCCCTCCCAGCATTCCGGCTGCATGACGCCGCTGCCCTTGCCCCACCCAGCTGTCCCCTTGGCACATCTCAGATCCACACCAGCTAAATCCGAGAAGCCCAGTGTAATGCCAGGTGGGCCTGGAAGGAGGGTTAGGATACAGCGAAAGCCTGCTTTTACCTGTGCTGTCCAGCACTAGTCCTGGACACAGCACTGGCAGGCCAGCGCTGGCCATTGGGCTGGCACTGCCAGTTCAATAAGTAGCCGCATACCTGCTTTATGCAACACGCAAAGCTGGTGCAGGGACAGCTGCACCAGCTCAGGCCAACCTTAGGATTGTGCTGTGAGTGGCAGATGGAAATCTTGATTATTCTGCCCTGTGTTAGGAAGTACGAGGAGGTCATTTTCAAAACCTCCGTCGGGCCTGAGCCAACAAGTAGCTGAGCGTGTGCAGCAGTTCACTTGCTGTAGTTTGTGAACATCTCTGATTTGATCCAGGATCTTCCACCTTGCAAGGCAGCCTAAGGCAAGCGCCTGAAGATTTGGTCTTGCGGTATCAAAGCCAAAGAATTTGCAGAAAGCCTCGTACGGCGCAACAGTTTATTGTAGGCAGTATCAACGCTGCAAGTTTGGACGTTCAGATGATTTGTGTTTATGTGTTTGTTTTTATCTGAGTAGATCCAAAAAAACCCCAAAAACGCTCCTGAAGCAACTCCTTTCGTTTAGAACCAACCCTTGGAAACCCGCAGAATATTTATCACACCAGCTCGGTGGTAGGAGGGAGGTTTGACTGAACGATGCCCCAGGGCTGGAAGGAAAAAGGCCTTATGGTGGGTGAGCTTCACCATCAGAATAAAAGAGCTACTGTAGGATCTACAGTGCCAGTCACAGGACAAACACGAAGTTTGATTTGTTAGCACAGTCGACAAAGTTTTTGAGCACCTCTGTCCCTTCCCCATTATGAGACACTTTTTCTTTTGTTTGTTTTCCTTTGCTGATAATAGCAGCCTTTACAGTGCTAATCAACATATTCAGAGCCCAGGAAGATGTCTGCTTCCTACACTGTGATGTGATCATTATGCACCTAATGATGATGATGATGATGATAATAATATCAGGGTATTTTTTTTCCTTTTTTTTAAAGGAAATATGGGGGGGCGGGAGACGGTTGGATGATATTCCCTAGAGGGAAATGAATTTCTTTTATCATCTACAGTCGCTTATTTCACATATTCATGATCCTCCCGGTATGTTTTCCCCCGCCTTCGGATGAGCCATAAAAATGACAAAATACATTAGCAAAGTTCTCGGTTTATGCTAAAATGACCATATTCAAAAATAATAATAACAGAGACTTGTATCAGCAATGCAAAAGATGCATGAAGTAATTGGGGCTTAATTTGTACACAAACTGTCAAGGCAGTTTTCCTCACGGCCTGCATCTTCTGAATTCATTAGTCTCTAATTAAGGCCAGTTGGGACCAGCAGTTAGAAGGTTAAAGAGGTTCTGACAGCCCTAATCATTGCTCAGGAAGCTGAAAATGTATGCAAAGTCTCGGCAGATGGGGTGAGATCTGCTTCTGCCAAGTGATAACTGTTATTCCTTTGCACCTCCAAAGCTGTCATCCTAATAGGCACATTTTAAATTTATTAATGCTCTAGTTACAATGCATACACAGTCTCTAATGGTATGTCATTCAGAGTATATAAACTGAGCAATTAACGTGGATTACCTGGTAATGGTAAAATTATTTGTTGCCCGTTTGATTTCCTTTCCTCTTGTTTTGTTTTGTTTTTGCTTTTGTTTCTCAATTCAGCCAAAAGGAGCTAAGCAAAGACATTTCTTTGTTCAGGAGGGAAAAGGAGAAAAGAAGAAAAGAAAATCTGATTTTCCTGCTTGCTGGCTGACACTTGGTCTTTGTTTCGACAAAGATGGGCTGTGAAGTGACTTTACTTTGAATCCCCACTGCTGGGTCTTTTTAGAGAGCAGTGATTTTTACTGTTTCCAACTTTGGGGATAAAAAAAGCCCAAAGAATTAAAAATAAAGATTTGCTCCCCGTTTTCAACGGGTTAGTCAAGAATATCACCAAGGCACCCAATCAAGAGAGTTCAATGTACAGCACAGCTGGCTCTGAAGCCAAACTGTCATCCGACTGCCAGATTGGTTTTCAGCCTGCAAGAAGATGACAAACTTTTCCCATATATCTCACTGCAGGCTGAAAATGTATCTGACCACACAATGGACTGATCAAAGAACCCCTCAGTTGCGCAGCCAGCAGCAGTAGCACATGAAGTGGCCACAGGCCCTTGGCCAATTTTCTGTTGTGGGTCTGTCTCCAAAATGTATTCAAAACCAGGCAAAAGGTACATCATTCATATCTAAATTGAGCCAGAAAGGTCTACAGATGCAGGAAAAATGAAGTATGAACAAGATGGTAGAGTCCTGACTTGGCAAAATGGACTGTACCGCTAAAGACCACAGATGGACACTAACCTTTTTGTATGCGCCTCTCTCTCTCTCTCTCTCGCTCTCGCTCTCGCTCTCATTTAAAAAAAAAGCCTTTTCTGAACACAGAAAACTGGCCAACAAGAAGAAAAATTCCAACCCAGGCTATTCCCTGCTGTGCTAGTTTTCTACTTATGGGGAGGTGGGTTTTTTTTACAGATATGGGAGTAGTCAAAAAATGGTCATGTCTGCATTCGGAAGAATGACATTTCGTTCTACCTTAAGACTCTAGCATCCCATTCTCATCCCATTCCTGCTGTTTCCCACAATAATTGCACAGATGCTTCTAGGCAGTCCACGATTAGGACAGGAAGGCCATAGCCCTCTCTCTTTGTGGCTTCCTAGCAAATGGAATTCAGTGGCCGCCTTCCTTTCAATCTGGAAGTGATTATGGTCATTGTGACTAATAGCCATGGACAGGCTTGTCCTCCACAAATTTACCTAATCCCCTTTTAAGGGCATCTAAGCTAGTGAATTCCATCAATTAATGATGTGCTGTGTGAAGACATCCTTCTTTTTATCTATCCTACATGTCAGTCAATTTCATCGGACAACCCGATGTTCTAGAATTCTGGGAGAGAAAGGAAATCGTCTTTCTAGCCTCTATTATGCCCCTCCCACAACATCTTTTCACTTTCAATGCTGAACTATGATAGGGCGGGGTGGGCAGCACAGGAGGCAGGACAGGAGGGCAGAGGCGGGCTGGCCCAGGGAGGGGGTGGAGCTTGGTTGAAGCCGTTAGGCTGCATCCAACCCCCCAGCCCCAGCCCACAAGGCCCCAATTTGGGCTGTGCAACTTGCTTAGACCTGCACCTGCTATAGAGTGGGCCCAGATCCAAGCAAGCCCGCGTCCTGCCCTGACCCCACCCAGAACCTCCCTCCCCCCGCAAATCCCAGGCCCGACCTTACACAGAGCTTCCTTCACACCAGACGGCTTTGGCCGATGTGAGGGAGGCTCGGCATGGGCGCAACAGGACCGGCTCTGCCTACAGTGTCGGTCCTGTCGCAGTGCCGGTCCTGAACAGGGGTGCCGCTCAATGCCCCCACGTTGGCGTGACTGACGTTGCACTGATGCTATGATGTCGCGTCGGCGCAACGGGCACCTTAGGATGGTGCTGTTAAAAAAACCCATCACCTGAAAATTCAAGCTGTAAACACTTACAAAAGGAATATAGCAAGAGTAAAGTCTGCAGCATCCAAGATGGCTGCTCCCAGTTTTCCGTGACCCACCAGACATCAGGACCCGACCCACCAAATAGGTCCCGACCAACAGTTTGAATAACACTGCTGTACAGCATCCTCTGGGGTTCCATTCCAGACCCCAACATGGATATCTGAAATCGTGGATAAGGGGACACCTTTTTAAAGATAGGGGAACACCAGTGGTTTTACTGCAAAAAGGTGACTAAAAGAGATGTGTTTAATGTTCCCTACCTTTTTAATAGGTGTCCCAGTATCCATGGTATCCGTGGATAACTGAACCTGTGGATACTAAATCAGTGGATACCTGGACACACCTGTATTAACTTTTACCTTGACTTACTTCTCTTAACTTTTCTTGGTTTACTCATATGTTATCCCACTGTGGGAGATGGTCTTAATCAGAGACGTCATCTGGGCGCGCCAGGAACCGGAACGCCCGGATGATTGACAGCCCTCCGCCCCTAAGGCGGAGGGCAGCCACGCCTCCCTGCGCCTCACAGCGCCCGAATTGCTCCATTTCAGAGCGATTTGGGGCGCGAGGGAGGGAGGGCGGGCCCAGGAGCAGCTTGCCCATCCTCAGGAGAGGTGGCGCGGCCCAGGCCCATCCGCAGAACTGGCAGAACAGCGTACTGGGCCGTTCCACCAGGATGACACCACTGGTCTTAATCCTATTTTATTTACAACTGCCTAATCAATTGAAAGCCATTTTTTTGCCTTGAGAATCTATTGTCTACCCTGCAGCATCACCCAAGACAGAAGATGCACCCTTAATTATGCAATGCTTGTGAAAAAGATTTCTCTGTGATGCAGGACCTAGCAGAAAGGGTGGTTTGGGGGGGGGGAACGGAAAGGTTCTAAATTGTAGGCTTTCGTCAAAACAGCAAGATTAATAAACAGCATGATTGGGTGGTATTTCCAAGCAACAGAACAATTAGGCACTCATTGACTTTTAAACAGGGTTTGAACCTATTCCCCTGTTATAAAACTAATTGCTTTCCACTCTATAAAACACTAACAGTGCAAAAAATGGGAAAGAAAATTTTGAATAAAGATACAGCGGCCTTGATTCAGATCTGCTTGAGAGGCCATGATCATGTCACACCTTAGTTGGGTGGGTAAGTCATTATTGCTTCTAGTTCCCATTAGACGGATGCATTTGCTTGCTGCCTAAAAATTACTGGTTAAAGGTGCTGAAATTAAAGATCATGCCCAATTTAGTGACAGAGATTGCCAGGAGAGCTGCTTTAGAGCATCTGAAAGGAAGGAGTCAAAGATATAGGGAGGCAATGTGCTAAACAGCTAGGGTCTACTTGCACACCTTGAGCAAAGAACGTGATTTTTCATTTGGAATGGATTTGTTGGTGTCTGGAAACAGGGTGGTAACCTCTCTGGTGTGACACCTCTCTCATGAGTCTGTGACATGGAAGAATTTTATTGAGACTCTAGCACTGCCTTTGACTTACAGCACAAAATTAGAACTTGCCTTGAGTGACACCAAAACCACGTGTGTGGAAATCCATGTGGAATTGGGCTACAGAATGATTTTCCAAAGAATAAGCACACATTAAGAGTGCAATCCTAACGTGAAGTTAGGCTGGCACAGTTAAGCCAGCAAAATTTGGCAGGCATAAGGGCCACAGTAAAGTATGTTTTCCCTTTCATGGATCACTGCCTTGTCGTGGCGAAGGGGCTTGAGTAGCTCAATGAAGCTGTGAGCTATGCCATGTAGGGTTACCCAAGATGGACAGGTCATAGTAGAGAGTTCTGACTAAACGTGATCTGCTGGAGAAGGAAATGGCAACCCACTCCAGTACTCTTGCCAAGAAAACCCCATGGATTACAAAACTAAAAGGCTAAACAATATGACACTGGAAGATGAGACCCTCAGGTCGGAAGGTGTCCATTATGCTACTGGGGAAGAGTGGAACACGAGTACTAGTAGCTCCAGAAAGAGTGAAGTAGCTGGGCCAAAACCAGAAGGAAGCTCAGCTGTGGATGTGTCTGGAAGTGAAAGGAAAGTACGATGCTGCAAAGAACAATACTGCATAGGAACCTGGAATGTCAGATCTATGAATCAAAGTAAGCTAGATGTGGTCAAACGCGAAATGTCAAGGCTGAACATCGACATCATGGGAGTTAGTGAACTAAAATGGACAGGAATGGGAGAATTTAATTCAGATGACCATTATATCTGCTACTGTGGGCAGGAATCCCTTAGAAGAAATGGAGTAGCCTTCATCGTGAACAAGAGAGTGAGAACAGCAGTACTGGGGTATAACCTCAAAAATGATAGAATGATTTCCATTAGGATCCAAGGCAAACCTTTCAACATCACAGTAGTCCAAGTCTACACCCCAACCACTGGAGCTGAAGAGGAAGAAGTTGACCGTTTCTATGAAGACCTACAACACCTTCTAGGCATAGAGTCAATAGAGGGATGTTCTTTTCCCTCTTTCACAATACCAGAACCAGGGGGCATCCACTGAAATTGAGTGTTGGGAGAGTTAAAACAGATAAAAGGCAATACTTTTTTACCCAGCGGGTAATTAAGCTATTAAGAGATCAAATTGCCAACATTCGCTGGATCATGGATAAAGCAAGAGAGGTCCATAAAAACATCTACCTCTGCTTCATTGACTATGCTAAAGCCTTTGATTGTGTGGATCACAACAAACTGTGGCAAGTTCTTGAAGAGATGGGAGTACCAGACCACCTTATCTGCCTTCTGAGAAACCTGAATGCGGGTCAGGAAGCAACAGTTAGAACTGGACATGGAACAACCGATTGGTTTCAAATTGGGAAAGGAGTACGACAAGGCTGTATACTGTCACCCTGCTTATTTAACTTATATGCAGAGTACATCATGAGGAAGGCTGGGCTGGATGATTCACAAGCTGAAATCAAGATTGCTGGGAGAAATATCAACAACCTCAGATATGCAGACGACACCACTCTAATGGCAGAAAGTGAGGAAGACTTAAAGAGCCTGCTGATGAGGGTGAAAGAGGAAAGTGCCAAAATTGGCTTGAAGCTCAACATTAAAAAAACTTAGATCATGGCCACCACTCCCATCACTTCCTGGCAAATAGAAGGGGAAGAAATGGAAGCAGTGACAGAGTTTATTTTCCTGAGCTCCAAGATCACCGCAGATGGTGACTGCAGCCATGAAATTAAAAGACGTTTACTTCTTGGGAGAAAAGCTATGGCGAACCTAGACAACTTAATCAAAAGCCGAGACATCACCCTGCCAACAAAGGTTCGCATAGTCAAAGCGATGGTTTTCCCAGTAGCAATGTATGGCTGTGAGAGCTGGACCATAAGAAAGGCAGAGCGCCAAAGAATAGATGCTTTCAAATTATGGTGCTGGAGAAGACTCTTGAGAGTCCCCTGGACTGCAAGGAGGTCCAATCGGTCCATCCTACAGGAAGTCAAGCCTGATTGCTCCCTGGAAGGACAAATCCTGAAGCTGAAGCTCCAATACTTTGGCCACCTCATGAGAAGAGAGGACTCTTTAGAAAGTCCCTCATGCTGGGAAAGATTGAAGGCAAAAGGAGAAGGGGGCGGCAGAGGATGAGATGGCTAGATAGTGTCACTGAAGCAATGAACATGAAATTGGGCGAACTCCGGAAGCTAGTAGAGGACAGGGAGGCCTGGCATGCTGTGGTCCATGGGGTCACGAAGAGTCGGACACGACTTAGCGACTGAACAACAACAACAAAGTATGTTTGGACCCCGCTTGGAATCAGATTGGCCAGCACACTGGCGTGCGCCATCCTCCCTAACTCTGAGAGTGGTCCAAACACGCTTTATGATGGCCCTTGGCCGGCCAAACTTTGCTGGCCTAATTCTGCCGGCCTAACTCCACATCAGGATTGCGCCCTAAAAAGCAGTATTTGGAGGAGGTGGGCTCCTTATGCTGCTTGTTCTGAGCCACAGACTATCCCAGGATCTCTTCGCTACTCTCCTAATCCGGGAATAGGACCAGAAAACAGGGGCTATGCACAGTGAAGGTATAAGGCCTTTCTCTGGACAAAATGGAGGCAATGGAATGCTCTGTCACTGGTTCTCATCCTGGAGGGCTGCTCTGAAAATGGCTGCCACTTTTCCACAGTTGTCTTTGCTGGCTTTGTTTCTTCTTGGGCTGGAGTGGGGCGGGGAACAGATAGAGAGATTGCCTAGAAAGCTTAACAGGCAATTCAAACCCTTCTGAGCACTGCCAAGGACTGATTTTCCCTTGCAAGGAAAAGCCAGCTGCAAGTTGGCTAGTAAAGCTTCCCGAGAAAATTAATCCAGTCATCCCAGACACTTCAGAGGAAACGTAGGGGTATAGTGGATGAAAGGAAAGAAGCGAAAAAATACAGGCAGGCCCCCCTATCCGCGGGGCAGCGGTTCCACGGATCCCCTGTGGATGTGGAATGTTTGAAAAAAACTAGATCGAGGTCCATAGGAAGTGCTTCTCAAGCATTCTGGCTGCTGTGCCTGTGCCTCGCTAGAAGCCTGTAGGTTTACAGAGACCCTATATAGAGGAAGAGCATTTTTTTCTGGAGTAAGCCTGTAAATATTGGGGTGCAGGGCCCACCGGATGAGTGAACAATTGAAACTGCAGATACCAGATCTGCAGGTACGGGGGCTCACCTATTAACACACTTTATTTTTACCGACTGACGTTTTTTATCCCACCTTTCTCCCCGAAGGGACCCAAAGTGGCTTAGAAAGATTAAAACACAATGAAAAAAGCGAATTACACAGTAAACAGAAGACAGATGGGTGGCTAAAGAAAGAAGGCTAAATCCAGAAAGGAAGATCTGAATGTGTGTAGTTCTTGAAAGACAGAACATTTCTGTAAATTGTAAAAACCTTCGGGTTTATGAAAAGTCTGCCTATGTAAACCGCCTTGAGTTGTAATCACTAGAGAAATCTAGTGATCTTAAGAAAGGCGGTATATAAATACATGTATTATTATTATTATTATTATTATTATTATTATTATTATTATTATTATTAAACTAAAAACCGTCAAAAAATTAAGAATACCTATAAAAAAACAACAACCCAACACCCTATCACAACAAAACATAAAAGCAGCAGCCACCACCTCATAAAAAAGGGGAAAGGCTGTAAAAGTGAGATGTTATTTAAAAGGCCGAGAACTCAGAAGACTTCTCTAAACATAAACAAAAATTCTTCAGACCTTGATGAAAGGTCTCCAAGGAGGGAGCAGTTCTTAAATCAAGAGGGGGGGGAGTTTCATAGGTTTGGTGCCACTACTGAGAGAGAAAAGCCTGTTTCTTGCCATCTCCCCTCACACCTTCCTAGGCACCAGCACTTGTGAAAGGGCCTTCTCTGATGACCTAGGGAGGTAAGCCAGATTGTACAGAAGTAGATGGACCCTCAAATACCCTGACCACAAGACCCAAGGGAAAGAATATTCTATCCACTCTATCCACCCCCTGCATAATTTTATGTCTCAGGGCACAATCCTAACCAACATCCCAGCACCAGGTAAGGGCAATGCATCTCTGAGGTAAAGGAACAAATATTCCCTTACCTTGAGGAGGCCTTTGTGACTGCCCCCCAACTGCAGGATGCCAGGATGCAGCACATGTCCCATTGGCACAGCTATGCCGGTGCTGGAAAGTTAGGATTGCCCCCTTAATCATGTCCCCTTTCAGGCACCTTCTGTCTAGATTGTGATGTGCCCACAGAAGTCTAAAGACCCAGCCGCTCCCAAGGGTGACTTGTGCTGATGCTTACACTTTCTCATAGCTTGTCTACCTTTTCTCCTTCTTCTCAACCATTCTCTCTCTCTCTCTCTCTCTCTCTCTCTCTCTCTCTCTCTCTCTCTTCATACAACATTTGGAAATGCTAGCTAAGATGAAACAACACTATTGCTTCTTGAATATTTGTTCAGGAATGGAAGAGTAAAATCCGACTGCCCTGGAAGCTTACTCCTTAGTGATGATGCCTACTCTGCAAATTTTCTCAGGAGTAATTGACAGTCATTCTCTAGAATTCCACCACTCCTTGATGGGAAGACAATTAAAACTACATTGCTATCTCCCTGATTTCCTTGGTCACCAAACCGTTCTTTCTGGGCATGGTGATGCTAGAATGGCCGTCTTCCATCCTATCTCTCTGTGTTTTGTCTTCCTTGTTGTGCATTCTCAATGATATATGTATAATTTTGTGGCCAGGATACTGACTTGCTTAGAAAGAGACACAACCTTGCCCTCAGTAATGGACTGGGGTGTTTTGCCAGCAACTAAAGAAGGGCACAACACGGGGCTTAGCACTCGGGGCCAGTCTAGCGTGATTATGCATTCTGGGGAGATGGCTATGAGAGTAGAAGGGTTCGGCATTGGCCGTTGTTGCTTGATATTCAGAGCTGTGCATAGCCTTCAAATAATTCCTGTTCATAACGCACTGTTTTGCTTAAAACCAAGACTGCTATGTTCAGTCGATTCCCTGATCTGTTCAAACCATGAAAAGCATCTTCAGCCACTCATTTTTATCAACTCCCAATTAATCCAAAAGAAGTCTCTTGAAATGTGAACGTTATTTTTTTGTGCTTGAGCAAATAAAAACTGTTTTGGAACCATACATTTAAGGATCACATTTAAGGAGTTAGGGCACAATCCTTAACCTGGGGTTAGGCTGGCACAAGGTACTTAGGGCAGCCCAGGTGTGTCACAAATGTGCCTTAGGGCACAATCCTAATCAACTTTCCAGCACCGACTTAGCTGTGCCAGTGGGGCACGTGCTGCATCCTGCGGTGGAGTAATAGTTATGGAGGCCTCCTCAAGTTATGGGAATGTTTGTTCCCTTACCTTGCATTGCCCTCACCCTGGTGCTGGAAAGTTGGTTAAGACTGCACCCTTAAAGCACATTTGCACCACTCTTGGAGTTAGGGAGGCCAGCATAGCTACGTGTGCAATCCCCCCTGACTCTGAGAGTGGTAAAAAAACAAAACAAAAACACTTTATGATGCATTTGTGACACTCCTGGGCCAGAACAAAGGACTTGTGCCCGGTTAGGATTGCAGGTTAGGATTGCGTTAGGTAATCCTAACCTAACTCTAGGTTAGGATTGCACCCTTATTAATATGTTTGAAGTGGTTGTTATCCCTCTTTGTGCATCAGTGCACTTTCTATAATAAAAAAAAAAGTTTGGGTTTGTTCTCAAAAGAACCAGGTACTGGTGCTGGTGGCCAATGTTAGTGGCCAGTACCATTTAAAAAGAGGCATTCATTCATTCATAGGATTTTTATCCCGCCTTTCAACCCCATGATCACCCAAGGCAGCTTACAACATCAAACACATTAAAACAGAACAGCAAAGTATAGCAATTAAAACAGTGTTAAAACAATAGTAAAACAATTTAAAATTTAAAATGAGCAGGCCCCGTGGATCCATTAGTTGTTTAAAATGCCAGCCAGCATGTCAACAATTAAAAGCTTGTTTGAATAAAAAAAGTCTTCAGGCCCTGCCGAAAGATTGCCAAAGATAGAGCAGTTCTTAATTCTAAGGGGAGGGTATTCCACAATTGTGGGGCCACCACCAAGAAGGCATTCCCTTTTTAGTGTGAGAGAAAGGGAATGCCTCTTGCAAGATAATGTTCAATCTATCTGTGCATCATCTGAAAGCAAGATACCTTCTTTTTAAGAATTATTCTTTTTCTTAGGCAGACAAATGCAGAACCAATATGTTAAATGATTACTTGACAAACAGCCCAATCCTAGCATCTGGCAGCTCTTCCTGAACTTGCATTCCAGCAGTACAGCCTGAATTATGGCAGTTACTGTATAAAACATTGTGTTCTATAGCGCTGTACTGGGTCGCTGCTGGAGAGGGTGAGTGGCACTAGCCAAACAGCCCCAGCCTCCCTGGATCCCCTAGTGGCATGGCTGGGCCATGGGTAGGGAGGGGGAGGTTTGGAATCTGCCATTCTGTGGCAGGAACTGTGGGTAGATCTGGAGGCAATGGTGCAAGTTGGATTTTACCTCTTCTTTGTAAGCCTCCTTTTCCCTCCTTGGACATACACCACCAAAATATGTGGTGCATGTCTATGGAGATCCATAGGTGAACCTAGGTCTTACTGTATATATAGGTACATAAAAGTATTTTAAACTCCTGTTTGCCTGTGTGTTGCCATCGCCCCACTGTCAGATGCAGGGTTTGTCTTTTTGGCACAGCTGCATCAGCACTGGTGGTAGGGATCGGATTGGGGCCAAAAACATGTGCACATAATAGGCTAGGATTTCATTCATTGCTGATGGCCCTACTTAGAACCTACAGAGCAGTTCATAACCTAGAGAAAATTGGCGTATGTGGGTTTTTGTGTCAAAAATGCATTAAAAAAACACCACCTTTTTGGTGTTAAAATATCTGAATAAAAACACAAAACACAGCATTTGGTGTTTAAGACATTCTCCAGAAATTCAGAGCCCAATCCTGAGGGCTCAAATGCCAGCTGGTTCTGGTACTGCTGGTTCCAAGTGTTGCAAATGTGCCATAAAGCACGTTTATGGCACCTGGAGAGGAGGGAGTACCTGCGCTGTTCCAGTGCAGAGGGCCAGCCAGTGCTCTAGCAGCATCAGCCAGCAGTAAGGCTATTCAGGGCAGCGGGGGGGGGAGGTAGGGAGGGGTAAAGGGCAGGGGAGGGGAGGATTGAGACTGCAAGGGGGTGGAGACGGCTTCTGCCACCAGATCCTTGCAAGCCAGGCAGCCTGACATGGGTTTCATAAGAACATAAAAGGAGCCCTGCTGGACCAGGCCAAAGGCCCATCTAATCCAGCTTCCTGTATCTCACAGTGGCCCACCAGATACCTGAGGACACAGGACAACTAGATACTTGCATCTTGTTGCCACTCCTCTGCATCTGGCATTCTGAGGTAGCCTACTTCTAGAACTAGGAGGCTGCACCACCCATCATGGCCTGTACCTTTCCTGCAGAAATCTGTCCAGTCCCCTTTTGAAGCTCTTAGGCCAGGCGCAATTACCACCTCCTGTGGAAAGGAATTCCATAGATTAATTACCCACTGGATTAAAAAAAAAAGTTTCCTTTTATCCATTCTAACTCTCCCAACACTCAATTTTAGTGGATATCCCTTGGTTCTGATATTGTGAGAGTGGGTGTAGAGCCAAGGAGACCCATTGGCGCCACAGAGGTGTTACCTGGAGTAAGGGAGCAAATGCTACCCTGATGAGACCCAGGTGGTAGCCTCGGCACCCATAAGGTCAGTAGTGTCATCCGGCAACGAGCTGCCGGAACGCTAGGCGGGACTTACCACTTGATTGACAGGCTGTCCGTGACGTGTCACCGCCTACCCGCCCGCCGTGCAGGCTCCCTCCGGTTGGCACACCCCTCCGCTGCTTGCCCAGGCACCCAGCGCGCGCCCCAGGCAAGTGGGCACCCCCTCCGAAGCCAGGGGTGCCTGTGTGGTGGGCGGGCAGGCGGCGACACGTCACGGACGGGCAGCCAATCAGGCGGTAAGTCCCGCCTAGCGTTCCGGCAGCTCGTTGCTGGATGACACCACTGCATAAGGTCCAGCGGGCACCATTTTGGCACTGCTGGAGCTGTGGATACTGGGCAGTTCAGGATTGGGCTGCCTAATTAGAAATAATACTGTGGCTGCATCTGCTGACACTATTTCACCTATATCACATACCTGGTACACTTTAAAAGCATTTAAAATTAATAAAAATGAGAACTTGGAATGAGACCTTAGAATGAGACCTAATGAGACCTTAAAACACATAATGCTGCTTTCTGTCTTTCAAATAATGAAATAAATAAATAAAAACACCACACCGTTTTCAAACACCCCTACTAATAAGGCCTGGTTTACACACGAAAGAATAAGAAGATGGATAGTCACCCTGTGCTCATTGAAAGCAAGGACAGGAGACATCAGTGCACCCCGTGTTTGCCTGAAGAGAGCAACTTTGGGAGGGCTTCTCCTCATGAGTTGGAAATGAATATGAGGAAAATAACGTCTGAAGAGTTTCTAATGAAGGGGTAGAATGTTGAGGTGCCAGAGGGTTCTTCTATCCTAATCTGCCCCTTGCTTTCTGCTTGCAAGGCTTTCTACTTGCTTTCTACTTGCAAGGATTTTTATTTATGTCTACTTTAGATACGGGAATGTTGAAGATGGAATTCTCCACCTGCAGTCTGGTCATTCTTCTCAGAATTTTACCCTTTCGTTCTGCTGTATGTGTCCTTCAGGCCTCAGACATTTTGGAAAAGAAATTCTAATTGGCCTGGGAACATAATTGGTGGGTGTGAGACAAGTGCTTCTAACAGTGGCAATTACCTACCGTGAGTCCTCCAAGTACATTTCTCTGTTTATGCTATAATACCTTAATTATGATGAAAACAGTCTCACTTTAAACCCTTGAAGAGTTTTTCTCAGTAGGTGACCTGGAGGTTTTTCCCTTTCACAACGTAGCAGGCAATCCTTGACCTGCTTACTCAAGAGCAGGCCTGCTGAAATTAATAGGACTTTTCTGGAATCAATTGCCAGAAGGTTGCCGGCTTGCTGTGTATAAAAACCAATTATTGTATGTTTGTGTGAAGAGAATTTTAAACACTGTACAAATTTTTCAGTACAAATTCTAGATTATGAATACATAATCTCATGCTGCTTGCAATGTCTGCTAAATCAGTACACAGGGGACACGTTTCTGATGTTTAGTTTGTCTCCACTAATTTGGCGTAATTGTTGCCAGTCTGTGAGATCTCTGATTTGATTCAAGATTGCAGTGAAGTCCTTTCAGAATAAGGCCTGCTTTAAGTATGCCACAGAATGAGGTGATGAGGTGATAGGGTGATTACACTTCATCCCTGGGCTGGGGGCATGATGGCTGGGAGACACTCCAAGCGCAATCCTAACCTGGAGTTAGGTCAGCAAAGTTTGGCTGGCACAAGGGCTACCGTAAAGCGCGTTTGGACCACTCTCTGAGTCAGGGAGGATGGCACACATCTGTGTGCTGGCCTATCTGTCTCCGAGAGTGGTCCAAACATACTTTACAGTGTCCTTGTGCCAGCCAAACTGTGCTTGCCTAACTGTGCCAGGCTCTCCAGGTTAGGATTGAGCCCTCTTTCACATCACATCACACACACACACACACACACACACACACACACACACACACACACAAAACTTGAAACAATGATATGCCCAAGGCTTGTTTTGATTTGAACTTCATGGGGCAAAGGCAGAACGAATGGTTTTACAGTATTTCTTTTATTGTATTCTTTGTTTTGAAAATTTGCCGGCATGGATTACTGGAAGGCATACATATATAGCAAAACAGCAAAATCATAGAATCCATGACATCATAAAGATCATATAATTCAATCATAGAAATGGCAGCCAACCCCAGGTGATAAAATTCAGCTGAACCATAAACTACCGATTCAAAACCACCAATGGCCCATGCTGGAAGGTCTGTGGCAATAATGCTGATGTGACATCTAGGCTGGCATCAAGCAAATTTCTCTTAGAATGATAGGACTGGCTTGGGAGTATCTTCACAATATTCAGTCCAAATGTATCTGTTCTTCTTCCAAAGAAAATCTGAAAAAAAGCAATTCTGTAAACTTGCATCTTGGTTTAAATTCAATGAAGAGAGAAAAAAGCCATAGAAGTCTGATTGGCTAGTGTCAGTAACATCACCAAAATATAAATACTTGAAGGCAGTTGTATAATTGTTAAAATGTGTCCTTAAAAAAAATGTAAGAGGCAAATATGCAAATGTATATGTGTTGTTTTTAAAAAATAAAACAATAAAGAGAAGGACAAAATACCTGAAATATGAGGGGAAGCTACCAGCTAAAGCACCTGTTTCCTAACTGTGGGTTCTTGGCCCACTAGTGGGTCATGACCCAATTTTTTGTGGGTTGCAAAACTGACAGGATAGATTAGGCTATGTGCATCAAGGGTTAAATAACCTGCTACTTGCAGCGAGCCCCTCTGCCCAATCACCATTATAGCCACAGAGGCTTGAGTTGCTGGTGAAATGATACCGTTTTTTCCTTAGGCGGTCCTGATGCTAAAAAGTTTAGGAATCACTGAGGTCAAGCATTTGACTCCCTTTCTTGCATATCTGTCTTGCAAATCCTTAAATGGGGACTATGCTCTTTCCCCTTCACAGTGGCTACCGAAACACTAATAGCCCTATGAGACAAGGACTATTGACTTGTCTCAATAGACATCTTCCCCCATTTTTGAATTAATTTTCCCAGTAGTGTTGCTAGGGGGGGTCACAACACTAGGTTTTGCAGCTGGCCCCTCCCCCTCCTCTTCAGAGTCATTCCTGGTGGCTACTGCAAAACAGAGAAGATGCTTCCATCTAGCCATCTGGAATAGCTGCAAAGAGGCGGGCAGTGGGCAAAACCTAGTGCTGTGACCCCCTCTAGCTACGCTACTGAACTTCCCCTCTTTTAATCCCTCATACCATGTCCTTTTTCTTTGTGAAAAAGGCCTACTACTAATATGTTGAAAAAAAAATATTGTAAGTCATCTTGGGCTGCGTCTGATGGGGAGGAGACAGGCAGGATATTCTAAATAAAATAAAGACTTTGAAAGGTTGGCTTGCACTGTGGGTAAAAAACCAACAGTAATGGCTTGTTTAAATATGATATCATAAACCATGGGTGAGCAGGAATTTGAACCCAGGACCACACTGGCAATTTAATGGATACAGCTGGTATATTTACATGGAAAGGAAACTATGGAGGACTGCAGCTATACTGATGGATGTTAAAATCCTTAGAGACTGGTGATTTTCAGCAAAAACGTATCAGGGAACATTTTCATGCTGTAGTCTTTGACATCCAGTGATTATAGCTGGTGCTGTGTGCACTCAAAGCAAGATGCGTCTTGTCTACTACACCATACAAAGGTGAACAGCTACACGAAGGAAGACTCAAGCAGTGTAATCCATTAGAGTCCATTTACAAACTAACAGATATTTTACAGGCATTCAACAGACGTTCAATCAAATCATAATCTCAGAAACCTGCCAGCAATAAAACCCATAAATTAAAATCAAGTTATATAAGCATGACTTGATGAACCTGATGTAATCTGATGGCATGAGATGCATATCTACATTAAGTCACAAATTCCCCTTCTTTTCTCTTATCCGTTAATAATGGGGCAGAGAATGGCCAGTGAGGGGTTTGTAGCTGATATGTTTATCTACTTACAGCTCAGTAAATTCAGAAACCTGCATAGGGCAAAATTGTTTTATAGTGGATTATTTGTCTCTAATTCCTTTTTTTTTTTTTAACCATATCACCTTTTTTATTAACAAATTGATGGCCTCAATAGCCTTTGTATTAAAAGCTGAGCAATTTGTCCTATTGCTGTGGGGAGGGGTTGTGTGTGTGTCAGTCAAAAACCCCAACAGCCCCATCCTAACTAACCCCTTGTGTGGCAAAGCAGTGGCACCAGAGTGGGCTACTCTACATCCCCAAGGAGATTTTTGGCTGCTGGAGGTCTCCTTAGGTTAAGGGGATATTTGTCCCTTTACCCCAGGGTAAGCCCCAGCAGCCACCATGGGTCGACTTAGACCTGAGCCAGCAATACCATTGGAGCACGTCAGAGCTGAACTGTACAAGCGGATCAGGCCCAGGAAACAGTTTAGCATACGTCCAGTGTAAATATGCTGTGCAGGTGCACGGCATCTGCTCATGGCATTCTCTGAGAAACAAGAGCCAGGCAAGGTTTCTCCCGAACCAGACAGCTGGAGTTGCTCTGACAAACCAGGTACAGGGAGAAATAAATGCACAGATATCCTGGCTTCTGTCTCCCACTGCAAAGCTAATAGCCATTTTTGAGAGTGATTTGGGTCGGGGAAAGAACAGAAAGGGTAAAGGTTAAACCACCCTCCCACCAGCACCACTGCGCCAATCAACTCTGGAGATTTTCAAAAGTCTTTCATGCAGACATGTCATGTAGCGGGTATGCGGAGGTACGCGAGTACCTGTTCCTAGGATTAGGGCTGGCCCTGCCCATTCGCCCGCCCACGCGTCGACTCCGTCGGTGCTCCACTCTGCCCCCTGCAATGTTTGAGTTTCCTGCACGTTCTCAGAGCCAGGCAGGCAGCAGAGCGAGGGAGACCGACAGCAGCAGCAGCGTGAGCAGGTAGGCTGTCTGGGGCTCCCTCCCGAGGAGGCGTGGCGGTTCCTGGGGGCGGTTCCTGGGTTCCGGCTATGACCTCACTTCCAGTGGGCGGGCCCCGACACAAGTGCCAATCAAAAGTGAGTACCTGTTGCTAAATCATTTAGATGCCATTACTGCTTTCATGTCATATACTATTTGGTGACAAACAGTGACACCTCACTAATGTGTGTTCCGGATGTTGTATTAGGAAGTATGGCTTCAAAGGCATGGTATGGATTCTGGGGTTATGCTCCTACCCCTGCCTTGCACTCATTTTGTGGTCTTGGGCACACTTACCCTGCAGTGTTCCCTTGTCGAGCACCTGGTATTCAGAGATCTACTGCCTCCAAATATAAGAAGACTCCACTTTGCTCTCTGTGCAGTTCTGGTCTGCCACAGAATAGTCCCACACTGCAGTGAATATGCTGCCAACTAACCTGGGCCATCTTGCAAACCCTCTATCCGGAGCAAACCATGCCCTCCATTAGCTCAAGAGAATTACAAAATGCATTTGAAAGTTCCACCAGTGTTCACTTGATCAGCTTTACAGAATGTATGTCTCTGCTTTGAAATGTATATGAAAGAAGGAACCAAAAAAGTGTGGGAGACCAATGTCTTTTACGCCTCCAATTTTGGCTTTTAATTTTGAGGGTTTATTTTAATATTAAAACTTGGAAGGAGTGGAGGGAAGAGAGCTTCTTTCAACTGATCTTGTCACTTCAGAAGGATAATTTGTCAGGTGAACCACCTGCCGGGCAACCTTTCAAGTGTAAATAGGAGTTGAAAGCCTTCTCACTACTGAGAGGAAGGGGGGAGCAGAGTGACTCATGGAAGACAACCTCCACCTCCATCTGGCCAGGGGACCATTCTTCAGGCACAGGCCTCGTGACAGTGAACTGGTCTTTGGTCACAGCATGACTGCTTGACTGCGAGACATTTTACCTTTACCTGAACCAGCAGGCCAGCTTGGAAGCTTCCTTTGGCTCAAGAAGTGGCAATCTGTTCTGCTAAGCAAAATGTGCACACAAAAACTGCACTTAGGCCTGGTTCACATAAAAGGTCATTTTCATTCTGCGGCCCAAGTGGCATGATGAATCAGGCATAAGTACCAGGAATTCAGTGGAATGTACTTGCAAGGAAGTGTGCAGAGGCTTGCAGGCTTCAAAGTGCCTTCTAACTCATCAATTTCAACTGGTGCACCACAACACATTGGTGTGCCATGAAAAGTCTGCAGGTGTGCTGCGGGAGTTTGGAGCACAGAAAAACTCTTCTGGATTCTGTGGCTCTGTTTCTAGGGCAACTTTCTATAGTAACGGCTTGTCTTCCTTCCTTTGCTAGGCTTTACCGATGGAGGAAGAGGGACAGATAATTTGTTGCTACAGACAGTTGCCCTAGAATTAGAGCCGCAGAACCTGGAAGAGTCTCCTGGAATCTGGAAGTGACATCACAGGAAGCAAAGACATCCAGAGAAAACCATAGAGATCAGGGTACAGTGAGAAGAAAAACATTGAAAATAACGATTCTAAGTGTTCTTCTTCAAGATGGAGAGCACAATCCTAACTTGGAGTTAGGCCGGCACAGTGAAGCCAGCAAAGTTTGACTGGCACAAGGGCCACTGTAAAGTGTGTTTGGACCACTCTCGGAGTCAGGAAGGGTGGCGCATGTCTGTGTGCTGGCCTCTCTGACTCTGAGAGTGGTTCAAACATACTTTACGGTGTCCCTTGTGCTGGCTTAACTGTGCCGGCCTAACTCCAGATTAGGATTGCGCCCTCATTCTCATGGGTGCCATGTCTTAAAGCAGGTGGTAGCTAAGACTGCCACAAGTTTATACCAGGCAGAGTAAGGAGCTGAATTCCTGTGTACACATGCAAGCAGGGGTGCCCCAGACACTGTCCTGTAATAATTTCATGTCCCTGGGAGTGCAATCCTACGCTATGCTGGCCTAGTAAAGCCGACATAGCAAGGCCATATCCCAAGGCCCATTAGGAGGCAGCAGCAGCAATGTGAAGGACAAGGGGAGGGTTTCCCCTTGCACCCATGTAAGCCCCTGTCACCCCTATGGGCCTGCTCAGATCTGCGCCTACTGTTTTGCAGGCACAGAGGAACATGGACAGGAGCAGCCCAAATCGGGGGACCCTGGCCGGGAACAGGCATTAGGATTTGGCACTACAGCCATCCTGCGCCACAACCCCTGTCTCCGCCCACTGCGATGCCCAGTTATGCCCCCAGAACGCCTCTGGAATGCCCTTGCAGAGGTCCTGTGCCAACCGAGCAACGTCGGGGCTTGACTGGCGCATGGCTGGCGCTACCGATGGTTGCGGCGGCGCCCGAGCACCAGCGCTTCGCTCTTGCACCAGCCGAGAGCCATAGCGCCGGCCGAGCACCATAGCGCCGACGCGTACGCGTTTTACAGCACATTTGCAACAGCGTTCAGCTGGCGCAAGAGTGCAGCGCTGGCGCTAAGGGGGGGTATAGGATTGCGCTGTGAGACAATCACCAATTGACACGTGAGGAGGAGTTGGGTGAGAAGATGGGATGTGCACCTGAGCTGAAAATCATGCTCTCACCAATCACCTGCCACTGAAGCAGCCTAGCATTATCACAGGAGCACCTGGGACAAAGTCCATCGGCTCCACCAGTGTCAGCAGCAGAGATGCAAAAAAAATATAGAGGCTCAATTCTTTTTGTAGCTCTATATTTTGAGTTGCATGAAGTGCTATGGGGGAAAAAACAGCATCACTGTTTTCCAGTTAAAGATTGCTCTGACTTAACATGGGGCTGGATGAATCCTGCATCATACTGGACCTGTGGAACCAAAAAGAGCTTTTACTGCAGGGCACATCACAGCTGTGGAGGCCCCAATAAAGTTTGTAACCATGGTGGGAGCTGAAGGCTAACTTTCTTTCCCCATGCCAAAGTCCTTATCTAAAGTGATCCTCACCATAAATAATATTCTGCCCCAGTCAGGCCCAATCATATATTTAAACTAGTGTCTAGTTTGACCCTTACATGAAAGGTTAACAGAACTTGTATAAGAAATCCCCTATAACAGTGGCACTAAAACGTTTTAAACCAGGACCCACTTTTTAGAATGGCAGTCATGTCGGGACCCACTGGAAGTGATGTCATTATCCTGGAAGTGACATCATCAAGCAGGAAGTGCTATCATGATAACATAATAAAATGACACTCCTGAAATGCAAATTGAACTGCAGCAATTGAACAACCATGAAACATCCCTGGCAGAAAGCAAAATTAGGACAAAATATTACGTAAAAACTCTGAACTAAAAACCAAATAAAAAAAATCCTCACTTGAAAATTCAAATTGTTAACATTCACAAAAGGAATATAATAAGAGTAAGGGCTACAGTTTCCAAGATGTCTGATATCAGCTTTCTGCGACCCACCTGATATCAGGTCGCAACCCACCTAGTGGGTCCTGACCCACAGTTTGAATAACACTGCCCTATAAATTTGTGTAGCCAAAACACTTGAGATCAGGATAAAAAAAAACTCCTGCTTTTAAATCTTCCTAGGCATTTTTTGCCGTTCTTTCTGTAACTCGTTTGCAATGTAGGTCTGGGAAAATCTGCCTTTTGTTCAAAGCAGCGCATAAAAGTGGAGCACTGAGTATTTCAGATTCCAGCACCTTGCAGGATAGGCTCTCAAGACAGTGAAGCCTGAAGATCATTTTGATTCGAGGCCCCTGAATGTGCTCCGTTGAACTCAAGCGCTGAAAGAAGATGTCTTCCAAGAAGTTCACGTTACTGGCTGTCGTAAAATAAAATGGCTATATTGTTTCAGTCCCGAGTTCCTTCTCATTGTCTTCATTTTAAAAACCATGCAGCCTCAAAGGACAGAGGATGCGTTTCAGGACAATTTGAGAACTGTGCTGTAACCAAATATTATCTCCAATTTACTTCTTGTTTCATGTTACTTTTTGGTCCTTGAATTCTTCAAAGTTCATCATTTGCTTGTGACATTACCGTGACTTGCTCACTTTCCCATTATTTCTGCAATCAATAGGGGAACAATATATTGTGCGATTCCGCATTTCAGTGACCTGTCACTCAGTGGGGTGTGTGTGTGTGTGTGTGTGTGTGTGTGTGTGTGTGTGTGTGTGTG
>JAJKFI010000008.1:14252738-14280409 GCA_029204185.1 Lerista edwardsae
TGTGTGTGTGTGTGTGTGTGTGTGTGTGTGTGTGTGTGTGTGTGTGTTTTAATCTCCATTGATACTCCAGGTCCATGCACAGAAACTAAAGTAGGCTGTCTTGTCTTCCGCTAATCTTGAATGCCTTTTGTTTGAAAGGTGTTTTGTATTCATCAGTCAACTAAGGACTCATCCTGAAGAAGCCCTCAGTCAGCACTGAGATCTCAGTGAAAAGGGGATAGGCAGCTTGTGAAATATTCATCGCAAAAGGTACCTCAATCATTTTCACCTTTTGACCCTCCTAGCTGGAAAAAGATGCTCAGAGGTAAGTGGCCAATCTTAGGGATGTAAAAATTCATTGATGAAATAGTTTGCTCTTATCACCTTTTGAGATGAAAGCTATTCAAAAAACACATTTATTTTCTGTATTTGTGTCCAACTCAAAATAGTTTTTAATAAAAGTTCTAAGTTGAAATGATAGTGATCATAGTCTGGAGGTAACCACCCTATATTTTCCTCCCTATATTTGCCTCGAAAGCGACAACAAAAAAAGAGCAAGTAGATATTCATTTTTATCCCCTAAGGACAAAGAGCCATAATACAGTTTAATTCCCCTTGTAGATTTTCCAGAGCCAAGTGGCACATTTTCCATATTGGTGAAGGCCATTTGCCCTGGTGGCCCTATAGTTCCAGTCCAGGGTCACAAGATCCACCACCTTAAGCCTAGGATAGGATTGGGCTGCCAAGCATGGTGACTATTTCTTGGACTGTGTTCATTGCTTGCAACTCCATAAGTGGTTAAATTCTATTGATTTCAATGGTATTGAATAATTGCACATGATCATAGCCATTATGATTTACTAGAATATGCCCATTTACTTCCTAGATTAGCATATGTGTTTAGAGAAACTAAAGGCCTTTCCATGTAACAAGAAAACTCAGATTAATTTTCTTTTAGTGGACAATTCACTCATCTCCCTCTTAGAGGCAGCCTAGTTCTGAAAGCCAGGTGCAAGGGAGTGGTTACAGGATGTTGGCGTCTTGTTGTCTTGTGTGCTCCCTGAGGCCACAGTGAGATACAGGAATCTGGACTAGATGGGTCCTTGGCCCCATCCAGCAGGGCTCATCTTAGGTTCTTGTAAACTCGACGAAGGCCCCAAGCCTTAGCAACTAGCTAAGGAACTAGCATTCCAGCATTCCTAGCAGCACAAGGCCCTTTATGGGAGCGCAACAGCTGGGCCCTTGCTGTAAATGGCGGGAGTGTAATGGAACTGTGGAAGATTACCCCGAGGAATTAGGATATGGTGTCAGCAGCACAAGGCCCTTTTTGGGGGGAAAGCAAAATGCACAAGTCTGGGAAGTACAGAGTTAACCCCAAAGCCTTCACTTGCCCTGAGTGTGGCTCCTAGCTGCAACCTAGTAGAGCTGATGAGGACCTGGGGGATAAAAGTGGTGACTGAAGAGAAAGCAGGTGTGGATGTAGAGAGGTGGAAGAGGAGTGTGGAAAGGAGTGTGGAAGGAAAGGCAGAGAGTGTGAGTGTAGGAGAGACTTCGGCAGAGTGAGAACATGCGAGTAGAGAGGTTGAGGAGGAGGAGTGCAGAGTCTGACTATTTATTTCACTGGTCTGACTGATTGATAGTTGGACTGACTGAATGGAGGACACTGGAGATTTCTGGAACAGAGATTGCTGGATACTGCTGGAGATTAGTGTGTGGCTGCCACACCCCAGGAGCTACTGACTGGTGTACAGGAAGGAGAATCTTTGCAGTTTGAGCAGGTGAGTTAATCGCGGGTTGCCTTTATATGTGTGGTGGGGTCTGATGGTCTTTTGTGCAGAACTAGGGCTATTTGGGGGATAGAAGGGAATTTAATTCATCTAAAGTGGGCATAAGGTTTCAAAGTTTGGAGAGGGAATTTAACGGGACAGGGAGCCACAGGATGTGGGCAGCAGCTTTGGGAGCTCTGCAGGCGTCAGTAAGTTGGCAGTGGGGGTGAAGTCATTGGGTTTGAGGGTTTGAGGTCATTCCAAGATGGGGCCTGAAGAGGGCAGGGGGTAGGGAGTGGGAAGAGGACTATCTCAGCAGCAAATTGCGCATCATAGCCTGTCCTCCATTTTTTTTTTTTTTTTGCCCACTTCACCTCTTTCTCTCCTTGGACTTGCATCCGCAACATAGCTGGCATGGGCCTGAGGAGACCCATAGGCCACTGGGGGCCTACACAGAGGTAAATAAAAAGTAGTTATTTTCCTCTGGCAGACCTCCTGATTTGCCCCCCCCTCCGATACACACACACACACACACACACACACACACACACACACACACACACCATGGGATGCAGCATGTGCTTCACCAGCAATGGTGGGGGATATTCAGGGGCCAAAAGCAAATGTTGTATTCCTTGATTTCCTGTTCTCAAGCTCTGTTCTGTGGCCAGCCTATTGCAACATGGAGACGCTTTTTTTTTTTTTAAAGAGCATATTCAGCTATCGAATTCACTTTTTCCTCTCAGTGCTCTTAATTAAACTGACGATACTCACTGCGAAGTCACTTTTAGCTACATAAAAAGTCCTGTGCCAGCAAACGGGGCTTTTTTTTCCAAAGTGGATTCTGAGGACCCAAGAGACCTCCTTTATTAATGAAGCAGTCAGGTGTTTGCAGCAGTAAATCCAGACCCATTTCCCTCCTGCCTCCCTCAAAAATTAATCAAGTAATTGGAGGCCTATTAAAATATGTTAGGTGGAGCCATATCCTGTTGTTAACGCTGATAGAAATTTAATAAGCAGGTAATCAGAGGGAAACTTACTGGCTCAGGCAGATTGGGGATAGGATATAAACCTCTTCACCCCAAAGCCATTGCCTGGACTCGTGCCAAGTGGGTAAAGATGATGAACAGTCTTTCAATATCTAAAAACTACCACAGGCATAAGTACACAGTGTGATTCAAGTTAATGAATTCGACTTAGCACTGAGGAGGACTGTGAATGAATGACTGGATGAAACTTTTTAAAAAAAAAGAAAACGTGGTTTGGGCCTTCTGCAGGTGGGATTCAGTGTGGATGTTATGATTGTCAGAGGGATGTCCGCAACATTCATTTGGGAATGTCAACATTTGCATAAGCATGTCAACCGACAGAAAAAAAATGTTAGACACTTATTGTGATATATTTATTTATTCAGAGCTTTAGTTCGAAGGCACATGATGCAGAAAACTTGATAAAATCGTAAAACTCCCGGCCTGCAGACGCCCTCCTGGAGGCCTTCTGACACCCCTTCAAGGCGTGGCACCTGGGGAAATGTACCCTCCTGGTTATGCCACTGGGGTCTAGACAGTACCTGGATGGGAGATCTACTGGACGTCTTACGTCTGGTATTGCTATTGAAGGAAGTCAGGGAAAAAATTGACAAAATATTTCTTTGAACTCGTCTTACTTCAGCATTCACAATAGCCTCAAAAGTGTTTTTCAATTGAGGGCACAATCCTAAGTTGCACTGGAACAAGCAGGCCGCTTGGAAGCAGGCAGGAGCCTCTCTAAGGCAAGGGCACGTGTGCGCCCTTACCCCGGGGTAGGCACCAGTCGCCCCAATGGGCTCCTCGGATCTGTGCCTGCTGCGAGGCCTAATGGCCACATCCCAGCTCCATCCCCCTCCCCAGGCCAGCATGCCTCCCGGCCTGCCCTCCCCCACCCAGAAACATCTTCCCTCCCACCTTCCCCCGCTTAGAACCACTCTTGCACCAACCTTGGTGCTGGTGCGCTGACACTGCTGCTAGCATTGGCCCAGCGGCAGCAGCACTGGCACGAGGGTGCCAGTAGGTGCTCTTGCACAAGCGCTGCTGCCATTGGACCAACACTAGCAGCTAGCGTTGGCCCAACCTTGGATTGCACCCTAAGCAACTTTAACATACAATGAATACAAATATATGAGAGGGGGGAACACGGTAGTGAAAATTCAGGCTGCCTGTTTCATATTCCATAGGTTTATATGCACAACCAGCAACAATCAGTGGCACAGAAAGGCTTTAACCCCCGGCCTCACGCACATACATTTATCATAGTCCTTTTAATTGAGGAGGTCAGCGCTAAATATTATAAAAGCAAGCCGCTTTCAGTGCCCACATGCCTTTGCTTAATAGCAACATGAAATAGAAATGAATCACCGATATTGGAAATGTCACTTTTGCAAATGGCCTGTACAGTACGGATTCATTTGTCTCACCCTGCAAAGACGGAGACCGCAAATGATTTTTTAATTCCAGATAGTACTTTTCACCACTGAATTTATTTACCAAGAATAACATTTACTTAATGCAATTTAGATCTAAATATTTAAAAACCCACTTTGTTTAATGTGTTTTCATAGACAAGATGTTAAGTAATTATGGGAGATGTGGTGGTCTTTTATTAGATGGTTAATGACCATCTGGGAATTCAAGGCCCCATGGCTGCACGGAGGGCTTCTCAAGTTCAAGCCTACCATTAATAGAGTGGTAATGGACTAGTGGGCAGGGCATGGTTATTTTTATAAGCCGCGCATGAAAGTTGAGTTAAATCACAACATCATTTCACAAGTATTTCAATAAAGAAAAAGTTTAAAAGTGAAGCCAAGTCGGCAGGTATGTACGATCTGTCACAAGGGTTGGCCCTTTTGAATAGTTCTCCCTTGACTGGTTTGTTGATAGCATATGAAGCCATGCGATTCATCCTTTCTCCTCAATGTGCAAGTGAGCCCTTGGCACATATTTTGCACATATTTTTGCAGCACTACATACACAAGGGCCTTTTCTGATAAATGCTGTATGCACCACCACTGGGGGGCAAGAGCACCAACATCAAGGTCCACATCAGGAGGAGGGCAGGAGGTCTGGCTGAGTAGTAAAACTGCCACCTCTGATGCCTGAAGGTCCCCTAGGACGACAGTTCTAGTCAGTCAGAAGTAACTCTGGACTGCTGATAAAACGCTGCTGAGTCTTTCCAGCTGGTGAAAGATGACAACCAGGTGAGAGTGAAGGAGTTGCCTCTCAAATCGTGGGAGGCGAGTGCAGCCAGAGCAATGCCAGACTGAGAAGGATACCACCTGGATAGTTCTATGCAAGATTTTTATATTGATACTTATTATTGTAACAACCCCTATATGGGGTTGAGAAAGCCTGCCTATGTAAACTGCCTTGATTAAAGTTGGAGGAGAAATCCGATGACAAGAAAGGTGGTATAAATACTGGTATCATCATCATCATCATCATCATCATCACATCAGGAGGTGTGGACTGATTGTTGAGCTGCTGGTACTGCTTGAAGCTAAGCAGGAGAATCTGTGGCTTGCTTTTGGATGGGAGACGGATGCCAAGTTGTGACAAGCTGCAGTACCTGTGGTGGCAGAACAGAGTTGCTGTGGAGCTGATTACTCACCGCAAGTGAGAGTTGTGGGGGAGTGTATGAGGAGGCCAGCCAGGCAAAGAACGGAATACGACCTTGAGGACCTGTCCAGGCTTGACTTGCAATTGCCTGCTGAGACTTGATGGCACGCAGCCAAAGGAGAGAACCACACTGGGAAGGCTACATCTGGGACTGAGGATTGGCAGAACACAAAAATACTGTATATTTATAAAAACCCCATTGAAAAAATGGTGGTTTAGACTAGCCTGCTCATGTAACCCACCTTGGGCATTTGCTTCGGCATGGGAACGGCGGGATATAAATTCTTCAAATAAATAAATAAATAAATAAATAAATAAATGAATGAATGAATGAATGAATGAATGAATCATAATCAAGCCAGCCAATGCAATCCTGTTTCCCTCTGTATGTTGATTGAATGCACAGAGGGTAGTATAAAACGAAAGATCTTAGTGACTGGCAGGTGAGTGACAGGTTGCATTTGGGACCAAAATCCCAAATTGGATTAGTGTCTTGGGCATATGCTGTGGCCCCTATACCCTCAAGCTTTCTGATTGGTTGGTCAGCGAACCAGCAGGGACAATTCCTTCCTTGCTCAGAGGGTGAAAGAGGAGGGACAGTTGCTGCTGGCCTTTTTCCAGGTGGAGAAAGCCCAACTGGCCAGTAGAAGTGATGGTGGAAGGTGCCTGGGCAAGCCGAGATATGCAGATATTCTCTCTTCCCACCCACCCTCAAGTCCAACCTGGTGATCTACCAGATGGCTCTGAATTAATGCTTAGAGAAGGGGTCTCCAAACTACTGACTGGGGGCAAATCTGACCTGCCACTTTATCTGGCCTGCAGCAATTTAAAATATTTGACATTTTACTCATATAGCATTTCTCAGTTAAAGCATAGCGTTGCTTCTTTGCAAATGTCACATTTCTCTTTTGTTCTGAATCATATCATGCGGATTACAAAAAAGATCCAAGTAAAATTTATTCATTCATTTAAATTTCATTAATTCATTTATAAAACTGATTTTTTGGCCCACAAAAATCTGTAAAATATAGGATTAGATGTGGCTCTGTCACGTCCATCTCGGGGGCCGGACCGATGCCCTGGGTTGAGACGGGCTGGGGGGCGGCCTGTGGGTCCCTAGCTGGTCCGAACCGGCGCAAAAAATCCTTCTCCTTTGGGGAGAATGGCAGTCCGAACTGGCGCAAAAAATCCATTGGGGGGTCTTTAATCGGGTTAGCGCCTTCACATTCATGGGGCTCTGTTACGTCACAGGGACCCGGGATAGTTCAGAAAGAGTGGCGTCGGTGCCCCACGCCCCCAGACCTTCATCGCTGCTGGCCGTCTCTTTGGCCCAAGGGGTGGACACCAGTTGCGTTTGCTTTGGGGAGGCGTTATGGTGGGTGGGCCCCAAGCCTATGCTGCATAGGGGATCTCCCTTAGTTGAGGCCCGGTGTTGCCACAGGGCCGGGGTCACCCATGGCAGGGTCGTTGAGTGTATGGCTGGGCCTTGTCCTACCGGGTTCCCTGTTGGTCCCGGGGCTCTCTCGGGCACAGGTGCCCCCCAAACTCGGCCTCTGTCCTTGGTCCGTGCAGGGTCCTTCACCCATACCCCCAAGGGGCAATGGGGTGTCCTTTCGACTCCTTCCAGGTGTGGGTCTGGTAGCCTGTAAGGGGAGGGAGATCTGCAACCTCCCTGGGCCACCCTCTCCTCAGCCTCCCAGCTAGAGAGAGAGCGACCTCTCCCCAGCGTGGCTGGGCTCCTTATGAGTTGCCCAGACAACCGGCCAGGCCCCACCCCTTCCTGTGAGGGCGGGCTTCCCCTGGGACCTCCCCCAGGGCTGACATCATGGGTTGGCTCGTTACCAGCACCTTTGCCATCTGGTTGAGGCCTTGAGTGGCTTTGGCTCAGCCTGTTCTTCCCTGGTCCAGCCTGCTCCAGCTTCTGGCCTGGTAAGCCAGGGACAGGCCTTGCCTGGGCAGAGGCAGATCTAAGGGAGGGCAGAGCTCTAAGTGTTGCAAGAAGCCTTACCCTGTCACGTAAATCCCTCCTCTCCCTTGCTACTGTAGCCAGTAAGCAACGCCAAGATGTTGCTGTTCCCTGTGAGGATTGGCTAACACTGTGCAGGAGAGGAGTGATTTCCACTGCAAGGTAAGGCTTCTTGCAAAACCTAGAGCTTTGCCCTCCCTTAGATCTGCCTCTGTGCCCGGGGTCCCTTGATGGCATCGACCCGGCACCTTGGCCGGTCCTGGGACCCCCGAGGTGACAGGCTCTCATGCTGAAAGATCTTGAGACCCCTGCATTAGAGGGTCACATAAAGTCAAGCGTCACATAAAGATTTGAAAACATGGAGAAATAGCATGGGTCTATATTTTTGGTATACTTGTGTGGCAGCTCCCACTGAGCTTGATTTATCCTATGGTCTTAGGTGCTTAGGGCTATGCCCTACAAATCTTCGCCCATGGCATTGCCCCTGATTGTGGAACAGGAAATGATAGTATTTCAAAGATCACCTACTCCTGTACGGATTCATTAAGGCCATGTGCAGAAGGTCTTATTGGGGTGACCCTGCCTTGTGAGGTCCAGTGATAAAGGTACATAGTCACCACTATGGTAGCAAACTAGGCATCAGGGACTGTGGAAACATTGCATTTCCTGGGGTCCCTGGTGGCTGAACTGCTGTCATAGCAGTTAGTGGCTACCCACGCATCAATCACAGAAGGAGGGACCTATTTATCTGCTGTTTCTGTTTGTGTTGCTGCTACAGCTGCCAGCACCAGGAATGATGATAAAGTGAATAGGTGAGCGTAGGTAAGTGAATGAGTGAACAGGTAGAGTTTGCATGGAAATTTCAAAAGAGTGAACTTTTAAACAAGTCGTAGAGCACCTCGCAAGATGAAACATCTGAGAATTTCTGAGGGAAGGCACAGACTCTTATAAGATATGTGCAATTTCTCATGGGATTCTGCACTTCCCTAGTTGGAGATGGGAGTTTTTTCTCCCACAAGGGAAGGAACCAGGAGATAAATTATGGGTGCTTGGTGGGAATGCCTCCCAAGACTCTCCCCTGGGGTAAGGGTAGATATCCCTGACCTCAGAAATCTGCAGTGTTTGCACTTATATTGGAGACACAGCAGGAGACGGCAAAGTGAAAACAGTTACTAGTCAGGGTATATGGCCCAGATATCTCTGTGCCATAGTGCTGTATAAAGAGATGGCGGCCATGAATAATCAGTGAAAGGCACAGAGGATGTCTAGCATCATTATCAGTTCAGGTTAGATACACCATCAGTTTTTTGTTGGACACACAACTTCAGCTGGAAGGAGCTGAGTGCTGGGCTAGAAGCATACATAAGGGTTGGGTTTTTTGTTGTTGAAAACCTTCTTTTGAGTGTTAACAACTGCCTTTTGGCAGTTAAAATATCTGAATAAAAACACAAAACACCGCATTTTGGTGTTTTAAGATATTTCCCAGAAATTAAAATAGACTGCTTTTCCAATTAGAAATAATACTGTGGCTGCATCTGCTTACACTATATCACCTGTATCATCTACCTAGTACACTTTTGAAGCATTTAAAATTAACAAAAATGAAAACTCGGATTAAGAATTTGCTATTTTAATCAAGAAATTTTGCAAACAATATCACCAAAAAAAAACACTCCTTGAAGTGAGGGCTAGTTCTTCTAGTTTGGGGGTTCACGAACTTCCCCCTGCTACAACCCACTTGTTCTGCAGTGGAGGGCACCACAACCCACATCTTTCTCTAGTGCCAGGACTCCGGAAGCAGCCGGAAACCATTTCCACAAACCCAGAAGTAAACTGGAAGTGACTTTCCAGCCGCGTTTGGAGCCAACCGGATGCATTGGTGGGTGGGAGAGCCACTTGACACTGGATCTGATGAAAGCGCAAAGCAACCTATAGCTGTGAGGCTTAGGAAGGTCCCAAGGTTGCAGAACTCCAGTAAGGAATCACTCAGACAATTAGTGTAGCAAGAACTTCTATATTTCCAGAAGTAGGCTTCTTGCAGCAAAGAACAGCAGACAAATAACAGATACACTAAAGCTTTTCAAATAGCAGTTCCAGCAAGTTCTGCAAACAACTTCTGCAAGTCCAGCAGCAGCAACACACACAGAGAGAAACAGAAAGCAACAAGTGTTCCTGGGCCTGATTAAATAGTCTCCAACATTCCACCCGAGATCTCATGATCTCGTTACCAGACTAAAGCAGAGTCAGAATGACTTAGCACTTTACTGCTGGTCTGCAAGGCCTAGTGATAGTCCTTTCCAGTGATGTCATGCAGGGGGTACGCGGGGGTACGCGAGTACAGATTTCTGGGATTACAGCTGGCCCCGCCCATTCGCCCGCCCACTCGTCGACTCCACCCTCTGCAACATTTGAATTTCCTGCATGTTTGAGTTACCTGCATGTTCTCAGAGCCAGGCAGGCAGGCAGGCAGCGAGCGGAGCCTTTCCTTTCCTTGCCACTGAAAAATGAGTTGCTCTGGGGTTTAAACATGATGCCAGGCCTCCTTAACATGTTCTGGGGGTGCTGTGGAATACTGTTGCAACTGTTGGGTCAGTTTAAAATCATCTGAGGCCTCAAAAAGGGTTTTTTTATGTCACTTCCTGCCACGACATCACTTCTGGCTTATGACATCACTTCCAGTGGGCGTGTCCCAAAACGTGCCAATCAAAAGTGAGTACTTGTTCTTAAATCATTTAGATGACACCACTGGTCCTTTCCATTCAGGCCTGTAAATTCCCAGGGCCTTACTTCAATATCCCAACAGGATTACGACTGTCAGGGCTGAATTCAGGTGTGAGCATCCCAGACTATGTAAATGAACCCCAACTTCTTCAAAGCACCAGCTGATCACAGATTATTCCAGGTGTTTTTTTTTCAAAACAAGAGGTAAGATTACTGTAAAATAAAAAGGCAATTCAGCAAGATATTTACAGGAGACCTACAGTTTTAAAATAGCAAACACAGGCGGCCCAATCCCAGCTTGTATTGGAGCAGGGAGTGCCAGCAGGGTTCCGCTGCATCCTAATGCAGGCTGGGAGGCAGCTGGAGCTCACCATGGGGCAAAGGGATATTTTTTCCTTACCGTGGGGTACGCCCAGTGATGTCATTCAGGGGGGAACGGACCAGAACGGGCGTTCCGGATCCTAACGGGCTCCGTGGCTGATTCCGGGTTCCCGACAAGTGCCAATCAAAAGTGAGTTCCTGTTCCTAAATCATTTGAATGACACCACTGGGTACTCCCAAGCCAGCTCTGTGGGGCTGCTTGGATCTGTGCCAGCAAAAATCACTGACACAAGTCTGAGTGGCCCAGATTGGGGTCTGCCAGCTTGGAGACATGGGTTAGGATTCAGGCAAATGGCCAGATCTTGACTCCACCCCCTCTCCAGGCCAGCCTGCCCATGGGGCCACTCTACTTTCGCCCTCCCCCCACCTCATTCCACCTCCCTCCTGCCCACCTTTCCCCCGCCCTCCCAACTCCCCGTGCTTGGCCAGTTTACCAGCCAGGCCCCGTGGCGTTGCTGGATCAGTACAACTAAAGTGAAGTTCTGCCAACTAGCTTAATGAGGCTGCCATGGTCAGTAGCAATGGTTAGTGGCTGCACATGCAAGCCAACGGAGACACCACTACCCACTAACACTGGTGAGTTGGCGACGGGGGCGGGCAGTGAGAGGAATGGGGCATTTCCAGGTGCGCAGGGGGAGGAAGTAGAGCATGAGGAGGAAGTGGAGTGGATCTGGCAGCAAGGGCACACTCTGGATCTTGTCTCCTCTTTTGTAAACCTCCCCTTCCCTTTTTCCTCTTTGGACATGCTCCACCAAAAGAGTTGGCATGTGTCTAAGGAGACTCAGGGCACAATCCTAACATGAAGTTAAGCTGGCTAGGCCAGCAAAGTTTGGCCGGCACAAGGGCCACCATAAAGTGCGTTTGGACCACTCTCTGAGTCAGGGAGGATGGCGCATGTCTGTGTGCACATCTCTGACTCCAAGGGTGGTCCAAACATGCTTTACAGTGTCTCTTGTGTCAGCCAAACTTTGCTGGCCTAACTATGCTGGCCCAACTCCAGGTTAAGATTATGCCCTCATAGGCCTATGCATAAATAAGTACAAATTAATTTTACTTACCTACCACTTGCCCTTGGGTCACACACACCCTGCCATAGGACGTGGTGCATGCATTTTGGGCCTGGCTGCATTGACACTGGTGGCTCAGGATAGGGTTAGACTACAAGGGGTCAAGCGCCATCCTGAGGCAAAAGAAATGCTCACTTTAAGCACATATATGGAGTACCTCAAAAGCTTGGAATAAATCCAGAGAGCATCAAATGTTGTGTTCAAGGGGGGAAAAAAAACAGTTTTCAGGTTGGTGATAAGCTAATATGTATTGACATGATTTTGTTGTTGCTTTGATACTTTTTTTCCCCTAGGCAGCTATTAATATTGTTCCTCATGAAGTAAGAAAAGGCCTATTAGGTCCCATTCCCTTGACATGATAATGTGCTCTGATAGATTAGCACTGAGTTTGTTTTGCCATCATTGTCACATGGTCCCTACAGGCTTGAATTGCCATCATTTTGCCATCATAATGACATCTTAATATGGCCTCATCTCTTCGGAGTTTTCGTGACATTGACATAAGATCATTACTTTATGTTAAGAGGGGAGGAAAAGGTATGGCTATAATAGATGGTTATTGAGGTTTGGTTGTTTTCTGACGGTTTTGCCTCATGCAGTCACTTCCTTTTAGCTGAACCAATGCAAATAAATAAGTGAAATACTTCTCAATATTATGATTTATTTTCCTATGCTTTTTTGTTTATTGGCTTGTTTGTAGCCATGCCGGTGGACAGAAAGAGACATGTGGCCTGTTTGCTACTACATTAAGTGAGGAGCCACATGTATGAAACAGTCGTCACAAAAGTGAAGCAGACTGAAGTTTCATAGCCCCACAAAAGTGTCATCAGAGGTATCAGGCCCATAAGGCACGATGTAGTCCATCGTGGGCTATAGGCCATGATGGATTGTGCAACCTCCTTACATTAGTAGTAGGCTACTTCAGAGTGCCGGGTGCAAGGGAGTGGCAACAAGATGCAAGCGTCTTGTTGTCTCATGCCTCCCTGGGGCACCTGGTGGGCCGCTGTGAGATACAGGAAGCTGGACTAGATGGGCCCTTAGCCTGATCCAGCGGGGCTCTTCTTATGTTTTTATGTTCTTATGTTCTTATGCCATGGGTGCCAACGAGGGAACTGGGTGCGCCAGGGAAGAAAGCAGCATGGAGCTGGGCCCTCCGCCAACCCTTGCCTTCATTATGCTCCCAAATGGAGCTGTTCCAGAAGCAGGGGGCATGGCAAGGCTGCACGGAAGGCACAGTGACATCTTTCATCACCGCCCTGCTCCAGGTGCAATCAGAGCCTGCTACGGCTCTGTCATCTGAAATGGCCATGGATGGCAATTTTTTTGCCTGCCCCAGACTGGTGAGGGAAGGGCAGTGTGTTCAGTAGGTTTCATGTTTTAAAAATTGGTCACATGTTTAATAAGACTAAACTCAAACCATAGTCTGGGGTCTTCGCTGGGCGTGTGCGTGAGGGTAAATAGGCTACCTCAGAATGCCAGATGCAGTGTGCTGGCAGCAGGATACAAGCAGTAGTGTCAGCCTACCGGTACGCTGGGTGTGTCTTCCGGGTGAGCGGCAGCGCGATCGCTGCGTTCTGTTGCGTAACGGCAAAAGCCCGCCCGCTGCAGCGGAAGACACGCCCAGTGTACCGGAAGACACGCCCAGTGTACCGGTAGGCTGACACTACTGGATACAAGTATCTTGTGGTTGTACGTGCTCCCTTAGGCATCTGGTGGGCCACTGTGAGATACAGGAAGGTGGACTAGATGGGCCTTTGGCTTGATCCATCAGGGCTGTTCCTACGTTCTTATGCAAAGCCATGTCCTTTCCCTTCACAAAGGTAAGTACACTTGAAAAGGTAGGAGGACAGGCAGCAGCCAGCCCATTATGAACTGAGGTCAAATTGCCCAGCTTATTACTCAAGGGTCGAAAGCAGGCCATTGAACATACTATTACAGTAAGAACTCCCACTTCATTCTTCAGAGGCTATGCTTATTTCTCTTTTGAAAAATTTGACATTTTAACCCTGCCTTTTTATGTAAGCATCCAAAAATACCTCAAGGGACAAACTTAAGGCGCAATCCTATCCTTCTTCCTCCTGTCCAAAGGGCTGTGTGTGCTGTATCCAGTGGAGGGGCAGCAGATAGGGAGTCTTAGGAGGGAAAATGGGAATCATTTCCCCTTACTCTTCCATAAGCCTCTCACTTTGCAATGGGCCACCTCAGACCTGCGCCAGCTTTTTATCTGGCAAAAGTCTGAGGAGAGGAAGGGGGCAGGGAGCTCCTCAACAGAGAGGATAGGACATGGTGTGGGCCACTGCCACTGGATCCACCCCTCCTGCTGCCTCCCCACCCCTGTTCTTCCACCCTCCTCGCCCAGTTTCACCTACTCCTGCTCTCACCGCTACCTTACCTGGTACAGCAGGCTCAGCAAAATCCAGCAGCAGAGTTGTGGCGCTTGTCAGCAGCCATTGCTTCCACTGTTGTAAACCCTTCCCCAGTACAGCCCAATCCTGGGTAGGATTGGGCTGTAACTCTCTAGAGTTTTGGTGCTTGTCAGCAGCCATTGCTTCCACTGTTGTAAGCAATGTCAGCAGCCATTGCTTCCATTGCTTCTCCAGTACAGCCCAATCCTGGGTAGGACTGGGCTGTAACTCTCTAGAGTTTCACTCATAAGAACATAAGAAGAGCCCTGCTGGATCAGGCCAAAGGCCCATCTAGTCCAGCTTCCTGTATCTCACAGCGGCCCACCAGGTGCCCCAGCGAGGCACGAGACAACAAGATGCTTGCATCCTGTTGCCACTCCCTTGCACCCGGCACTCTGAAGTAGCCTACTACTAATGTAAGGAGGTTGCACAATCCATCATGGCCTTTAGCCCATGATGGACCTTTCTTCCAGAAATCTGTCCAATCCCCTCTTAAAGGCATCTAGGCCAGATGTCATCACCACCTCCTGTGGCAAAGAGGTCCACTCATTTAGATAGGCCCTCCATGCATTCAGGACAGGACAGAATCTGACCCAAAACAGCTATTCCATCCTAATCTGTCCAAGTTGAAAAGAAAAATGTTAAGAACATAAGAACCCTGCTGGATCAGGCCAAAGGCCCATCTAGTCCAGCTTCCTGTATCTCACAGTGGCCCACCACATGCCTCAGGGAGCACCCGAGACAACAAGATATTTGCATCTTGTTGCCACCCCCCTTCACCTGCTATTCTGAGGTAGCCTACTTCTAAATAAGGAGGTAGCATCATGGCCTGTAGCCTGTGATGGATTTTCCTCCAGAAATCTGTCCAGTCCTCCAAAGCAAGGGAAAATATAGTTGTAGTGAAATCTTACAGTGTGCTACAAATAATCCACCAAAGCATTCTAAATTAACTCAAGAGCTCTTTAAAATGTTTCCTCTCTATAGGGTTGTTCCTTGTATTCTTTTACTATTGTATAAAGTACATTTTGCACTAATCACTGCAATCCACTGGGCAAAGAGAGTGGGGGGAAGGCAATAATTTAATCTGAAATTGGAAGCAAAGCGAGTCTACTGTATAACAGTCTGGGCTATGTTCGTCTAGAGCAATTATTATTGTTCATTACTGTTCTGTGTATGAATCATTACATTTTATTAGATCACAGTATGCATGTTTTTATAACGAAGCTTTAAGCGAATTAGAATACTTAATATGTTTCTTGAACTTTTGCCAGCCATGAGCTCTAAAGCTGGTTCCTCCTATTTACATTACAACATTTATCCATTTCCAAATATTAGAAGATTTATCTATCAGATTCTGTGTAAATTCAGTACACAGATAATTTGTAAAAAGCTTTTCTTTTGCTAAAAAAAAAACACCACCAGAGGGGCGGGGGGGCAGAGAAAAACCCTGTTCTGCGGTTTTTCTAATCTCATCTCTTTTCTAATTTCCTAATCATATAACCTTGAAGTCTAAAGACACAGCCTGTGATAATCTGTGTAAACTCTCCTTTATTGTTATCACAGACCATTGGAAAGTGGCGTGCGCAGGGGTGGGTGGGAGAGAATCACATGCACGCGCACACACATATATTCAAAGCTGTCTTTTAAGTCACACTATAGACACAGTTCAATCAGGTCCACATTACCCCAACTCATCAGCTAGAAAAGTGTTCACAAGCAAAAGGGGGATATTGACTTTAAAAATTCACTGGCGAGGCGTACAGAGCCTGCAGGAATGTCAAAACTCCAACCTGCATTTTGATGTTTTTGCCTCAGGTTAGTCTTGACTGACATGCTCGCAGCGCTCTTGTTTGTGCTCCAGCATCCATTAACTGTCCTTGACTCAATGTGAGACAGACCTTTACGGTCAGCTCGACGCCTCCCGGTTACGGTGGCCTAAGTCCGCCAGATGTAAGGAAAGCATCCGCCCTCCCTCGAAGGGAGCACATTGGCTGCTCACAGCTTCATTAGGGGCTATTGTTTGATCCCAAATTAATGAGAGCCTGTTAATTATTATTCGGAGAATTGCACCTCAGGTGGGAGCCTGCCAGGGGGAGGGAGTGGAGAGGAACGAAGGGCTGGCAAAAAGGAAAACGGAATGTCAAGGTTGAGATGTCTTTGAGGAGGTGTCGGACTGGATGCAGAATCTCCTCTGCAAGGGTAAAACCGTGAGGTGCACACACCAAAAAGGAGGCGGGCAAGGTAAAGTTCCCTTCACCTTGAAGTGGCATCTTCCTTTAAACGTGTAGCAGAAAGGGTCATTTAGCACAGCAGAGTCAAGGTCTATACAATATATAGCAGGATCGGGCTGGCTGGCTCCACCCCCCACCCCACCCCCCGACAAGCCCAACACCCTGACTTCTGCACATCAGGGCAAAGGTAAGAATGAGGTTTCTCTGTGTTCACACAGGTCCGGGTCTAGCAGTGGTGGGGCCCAATGTGGGGCATCCCTGTGGGGGCCCCACCCACCCTGCGGGGCCCCCCACTCACCAAAAAGAGCACTGTTGGTGCCATGTGCAAAGCATGGCATGTGCAAATAGTTGGTGGAGACATGATGTCATCACCAGCTGCTTCCAGGTGGTCCATTTTGGGCTGTTCAGAGGCAGGGGCAGGTGGGAGGACCCCAGATAAAGCTGCTCTGCTCGCCCCACTGACGTACAGGCCATAAAGATCCCAGCTGCAGCAACCGGCGGTATGCTCACCCTGCTGGTACGGGGGCTCCTGAAGCGCGGGGCCCGACGTGACGACATTGTTCACATTGGCTTAAGGCTGGCCCTGTGTGCACAGACCCTTCTGTACAACCATGAACACTGATTGGTCAGTGTATGAGTGGTATATGCATACAGCTGCACATTTATAGAAATCTGATTCTTATCATAAGAACACAAGGCCAGCATTGCAGGATCAGGCCAAAGGCCCATCTATTACCACTTCCTATACCCCACAGTGACACATCAGATGCCATGGGGAGCACTCAACACAGCAAGATGCATGTATCCTGTTGCCAATCCCTTGCATCTGGCCTTCAGAGATAGGCTTCCTCTAAAACCCAGAGGTTGAATACTGTCATCATGGTTTGTAAACTGTGTTAGACATTTCCTCCATAAATCTGTCCAATCCCATTTGAAAGGCATCTAGACCGTCAGGTGCCATCATACCATCTTGTGGCAAGGAGTTCCACAAATTAATTATGCAAGTATCTGGAGGATGTATGGAATGTATGGAGGTTAGGAGTGAGATGTGCAGGAGTGCAAACAGGTTTGAGCAGTTGAGCTCTCCCTCTACACATTGGTTTTATGCATGAGCATATGGCATCTGGTCTTGATGCCTTTAAGAGGGGATTGGACAGATTTCTGGAGGAAAGGTCAATCGTGGGCTATAGGCAATGATGGGTTGTAGCCTCCTTACACTAGTAGTAGGCTACTTCAGAGTGCCGGGTGCAAGGGAGTGGCAACAGGATGCAAGCATCTTGTTGTCTCATGCCTCCCTGGGGCACCTGGTGGGCCGCTGTGAGATACAGGAAGCTGGACTAGATGGGCCTTTGGCCTGATCCAGCAGGGCTCTTCTTATGTTCTTATGTTCTTATGAGGGAGAATACGAGTAACAGGGACAGAGCCCTCATTCCATTCATTCTTTTATAAAACTGATTTTTTTTGGCCCACAAAAATGTGTAAAATACATGATGTGGCCCTCTCACTGAAAAGTTTGGAGACCCCTATTTTAGACCAAAGGCAATCATGCCTCACAAGCACCCAAGTCCTATGCATTTTACACAGAAGTAGGACCCACCAGGATTGCAGCCATATTTAAATCCCAAACGATATTCCAGTAGGACACGGGATTAGGGCAAGCTATACACAAATGCCATGCAGCTTGCAGGTCTCAGGTGTTTTGAGGCTTAGCAGATAACCTCCCTAAGGGAACTCCCTCATTTCTCTCGTCACTGAATTGACAGGATTCATTGCCTCATGATATAGTGACGGTTAAAGAAATATTAGACAAATGCATGGAAGATTGGTCCATAAATGGCAGCTAAATATAACCCGTTCAGAGACAATAAACCCCTGAAAGGTGTTGGCAACAAAGAACTGAGGAAAGCTATTGCTTTCATGCCTGCATTGAAGTCCCTAAAAGCATTTCTGTGGCCACAGGTGAAAATGAAATGGTGTTCTCAGGAGTGGTGGGGCCCAATGCAGGGCATTCCTGCAGGCCCCCACCCTCCCTGCAGGGGCCCCCCCACTCACCAAGAAGAGTGCTTGTGGTGCCATGCGCAAAGTGCGTTATCTGGACATGGTGGTGACATGATGACTTCCTCGCCAACTGCTTCCAAGAGGGCCATCATTTTGGGCCGTTCAGAGGCAGGGGCAGGTGGGAGCGCCCAAGGTGAAGCTGCTCTGCTCACCCCACTGACCTACAGCCCATAGAGAGCGAGAGCCTGGCTGCAGCTGCAGGCAATATGTTCCCTGCACTGGGGCGGGGCTTCCCAAAGCGCAGGGCCCAATGTGATGACATCGGTCATGTTGGCTTAAGGCCGCCCCTGGGTGTTCTCAATAATTCTCGGGATGACCCAGAAGTGCTGTGACTATTCTTATCCATTCTCCACCTGTTGCCGTTGCAAAATCTCCTCAATATTTGGCAGCGCTTCCACTTCTGCGTGGGTTTGAGGATAGAATCTGTGTTTAAAACAGGAGAGAGAGAGAGGGGGGGGGTTCTGAAGCGGAGTTAACGTTAACATTCATTTGAAACATTTCAATGTCAGCTCAAAACTGCTACAGTAATAAAGGATAGCGAACTCCAGAGTAAATGCTGACAGGTGCAAATATGCCCATTGAAATGTGTTTCTTTAACGTGAGGCTCAGATAAGCTTCAGTGGTGCCTATATTCATTTACCCCAAAGTAGCAAGATTAGACAGATGTCTCGGTTTAAAAAGAGAGGGGGGAGGACTTATGTAGTTAAACCTGTATTTGACACAATTTCACCTGTGGGTTTTTCGTCCTACATGTTGATATAATTCTATCAGTTTTGATTCATACATCCTTTTTTTTGACACTGACTGACAGTTGTGAGGAGAGTGAATGCAAAGAAGCGGCAGGGTAAAGATTTTGTTTGCGTTTGTAACAGTGGCATTTCTGTTTGCTTGTTTTCAGCTCAGACCTTGACAGGGGTTTAAAGAACTGGGAGGCTGGTCAGACACACCCACTCAAGGAAGTCTGGGGAGTTTTTCTCCTTCAGATGGCAGCCCCATCTCATGCTGCATGCAACAGAGAGGGGCTGTCAAAAGCAGTCTGTGACATGGTAAGGGGTGCATTTTTTTAACATGTGTATTTATCCGTTTAAATATGGTAATGTCTGTCAACGCACAAAGGCAGTTCACAATTTTAAAATAATGGCTTCCGGTTTAATCATGATTACAACATGGAAGAGTAATGGAAAGGGAAGATAGTAAGCAAAATGTAGATACCATGGCTCCTGTATAGACAGCTCTAGAAGGGGAAGAACCAAAATGGCTGTTGGTCCCATCTAGGTGGACAGAGAGAGTGTCTATAGGATGGCGCCGGAGACGTACAAGGCTCTGAGCACCCCGGGGGGCAGGGCAATGTCACCGCGCCCAGCCATGCCTCCCTGCCCGTGGAAGAGCTCCATTGAGGAGCGATATGAGACCAAGGGTGGGTGGGCGGGCCAAAAAATGCGTGGGTTTTCCTGCGCTGTGGCGCCTCACTGCTGCCGGCGCCCATTGCTCTCGCCACCCCCTGCTACACCCTTCCTCCACTTCTGGATGGCGCTGCCAGTTTGTATCTGGTAACCCTAGATGTTACCAGAGACTTCTGGATCTTTTGTCCTCTGGAGATGTACCAAAATCTGAAATTAAGCACGTTTCAGGATTATTGGAAATATCCGTGATTTTGACTCACTTTTGAGTAGCTAAGTTTAAACAAGGTTGGAGAATCTCAATTCCTTGTTACCACACATTGAAACAGATGCGTTGTCCTTTCGGCTTTACTTGGCAACTGTTTTATGTTATTAATCAAGTGATCACTTGTAGATCAAGTGGTCGATGCGATATAAATGGGTAGACATATGAAGTGAAATGTATCAATCAACTGGAAGAAATAACTTGGCTGTCACAAGATGGAGTGATGGCAGCTCAAAATGATCCACCAATTCTTGGCAGATAAATCTATTGATAACTACTGGCTGGGATAGCTAAAAGGCATACGACACTTGCATGTGCCATGGCCATGTAATTCAGAGCATCAGTGTCTGGAAACAAAGGAAAGGTGGGTGTCTATCATCATCATGATTTGCTTGGAAGCTTCCATAGGCCTCCAACTGCTCCTGGAAAAAGTATGCTGTTTCTTGGATCTGCTCCAGCAAGGCTGTTGTGGCTACACTAATCTCCCATGTGTTTAAAGGACTGTCTATAAAGGACTTCCTTTACATCCCTTAAAAAAATGTGTGTAATTTCACAAAATGAAGCCAACATCCCAGAAGGTACACAGCTAATGCTACAATTTCAAGAGGACAGTCGTAATCATTTGCCATGAATAATCCTGCTCTAGTGAAAGGAATTTAGGCTGGGTTTGTTTTGGAATAAAAGGATCTTGACTTTTGCTATGTGGCAGTCTAGGGACAGGAACTGGGGGTTCTCCGGAGCTTTGTGTGCGTTCGTCACCACCATATTTTGTTTTGCTCTGAACATTTCCTGTAGTTTTCATGTCTATCAGTGGCCATATAATGGCCGGCTGATTGTGTTTGGCAGTGGAGTGGGTCTAAGGTGAGGGAGGGGTGATGGAATTTTCGAGGTCTTGTGAGCGAAATTGTTTTACCTCTTTCGACTCCTGTACTGTTTACAACCACTGGGTGCATGCTCTGCATCGTGGCATTTTAGAGGGTGGAAGGCCTACCTCATTAAAGAATTAATGATGTCTTGTATGTGAAAATGCATTATACTGTTTGATTTAGCAGCTGATGCTTCATCTAACTAAAGGCAGATGCAACTCCCACTACATCAATATGAGCTTTTCCCTGGACTTGAATGGACATTAGGAGATGGAACAATCATAGCTTGACTAGTGCATAAAGTGTGGTAAGCCAAGGGGATGTTAAATATGCCTTTGGCACTTGAAAGAGTTGTTGCTTTTTAAAATCACATCTATTAGTCTTTTGATTAACTTGTGCATTATTTTTGTTAAATCCACCAAAAGCAACGCAGTACGAAAGGGGAGAGATGGTAACCTTTGGATGGCCTGGCCTCTGAGCCCATTGATTTTGTCAGTCGAGTTGCACCATTTACCAAGGAGGGAGTAGGAAAAATCCATACAAAGCAGAATAAATAGCATCAACACTGATGCAAAGTGACTGTCATGCTGCATAAGGAATGAACTCCACAAATCCGTCTTTATATGTAAGGCTCAGTTCTGCGCCTTGTTCCTGCTGGGCGCGATGCATTTTCTTTGAGACCATCAGTTCCCCCAGCATGACCAAATGGTTGAGTGGTCTGCTGATAGATTTTGTTTTTCTTTTTGCAGATCTTGGAGGTATTCATGGTGTTCAAGGATGCTTGATACGAGTCTTTTTGTGGCTTATTATAGGGCTGGGTTATCGTGAATGGACTGGGTGGGTCACTTTGCGTGATGTCAGTCATGATACCCCTCTGACCCTTTAGCCAGGACAGGCTCCCAAACTGGCTAACAACTGAAATAATAATTAAAAGTAAAATATATTAGGGGGATGTTCATGGGAGTTTAGGGAGGAAGCAGAGGGAAGCAAATGGACTCAGGGCTGATGGAGATGAAGCAGGGCTTTGCTTTGCAGGGCCTTCTGGTCCCTCGAAGTTGGCGAAATCCAGGATTGCAGTCTCCTTGCTCCAGAGGAAGGAGGTAGAAGGCATTGCAAATGGGTTCAGGGACTGGGTGATGTCAGCTTACAACAGCAGCCCCTTGATAGCTGGAAGCATGAGGGATGTGCAACAGTCAATGAATTTCCAGGCAACAGTGGTGTCTATTGAAGAGGAAGAGGGGATTCGAACTTGAAGGACAGATTGTTAGCATGGCAGGTGTAATTTACTGGGTTCCTTGCAGATTCAACTCAGACAAGGCAGGTGCAGTTTAAGCATTTTATTGTAACAGCAACAGATTAGAAAACTGAACAGAGGCAACATGTAACAGGTCTAAATAACTGCAGGATTCATCTGGCTCTGGTTGATTGGAGGGGTGATTAACTCCACCCTTCCAGCCCTCTTGCTGGGCTTAACCCCTCACTATCCTCCTGCATGCATAACAGTGAGCGTGCTAGAACCTGAAAAACAAATACGCCCCAAGCATGCTAGAAGGAGAAAATAAAAGCTCTCTAGCACTTCTAACACTGGAAGCTGAAAAACAAATGTCGCCTTAGCAGATAAGAATGACATTGAATTTTAGTATTTTGGAACTCCTCCTTCTAGGTGGGAGACCTAAACAAAGCTTGTTGAAAAGAACAGTCTTCAAAAGGAGTCTGTTTACTCAAACAGTAACTATATACTGAACGCCTGCAACCTGTGTGTCTGTTGTTGCTCATAGCAAGGAAACCAGGAGCACGCACCTGCCAGAAAAGACCGGGTGTGCTCAGTATGCCTGTAATAGTCAATCATTATGGCTTCATATTCCGACTTTCCTATGCGCATGCATGAAAATCGTTGCCTAAACCCTTCAGCTGTTTGCTTCCAAAAAGAAGAAAAGATGGAGCCTGCCTCCAGACGAGCCGCTTCCCAAATAAAACCTGCAGCCAGATCTGCAGCTGGTTTGCCTGATCCTGCTCTGCCTTTTATTCTTTTCCCGTAGCCAGCCTTGAAGAGGTTGGATCTGGCCTGAATCAGCCTCCTGCTGGTAAGCCTGCCTCAAAGCAGTTGGATCCTGGCTATATCCTTGATTAACCTCCTTTTGATAAATGTAACCCGGCTCGTCAGCTTCAACTGGCTTTTCAGGCTCCCTTTGGCCTTGTTACATGGGTAATATGGCCGTCGGAGCTGCTGAAGTACTTCAGAAACTGTTCCTTGATGGTGTAGTGCTCCCCCACTTGCTCACAGAAGGACTAGAGGACCAATAAAACGTTGACTGGAAGCGGGGAGGCAAGCTGCCCATCCACCCATGAATGAGACATTATTCTGCCTCCCCCACCACACCACCACAGATGTTGTCTACACTTTCACCAATATCCACCATCGACAGCCTAGTGACTCAGCCCCAAGGCCTCAGCAACCCATTAGTGAGTCCCAAATCATCATATGGACGCTATAGTGTCCTCAAAATACATTGACATTCTGATTAATTAACATGGCAACATGTAGGACTGTATATGGTAGAGTAGCATAAGGGCAAACACAGCAAGGAATAAAAAAAACACCAGTCCCTCATATGCTTGTTGTACAAATGATGCATGGAAGGGAAAGAGTCGATAAAGGGATGTTCTTTTCCTTCTCTCAAAACACCAGAACCAGGGGGCATCCGCTAAAACTGAGGGTTGGGAGAGTTAAAACAGATAAAAGGAAGTACTTTTTTACCCAGCAGGTAGTTAGTCTGTGGAACTCTTTGCCACAGGAGGTGGTGATGGCATCTGGTCTTGATGCCTTTAAGAGGGGATTGGACAGATTTCTGGAAGAAAAGTCCATTGTGGGCTATAGGCAATGATGGGTTGTAGCCTCCTTACATTAGTAGTAGGCTACTTCAGAGTACTGGGTGCAAGGGAGTGGCAACAGGATGCAAGCATCTTGTTGTCTCATGCCTCCCTGGGGCACCTGGTGGGCAGCTGTGAGATACAGGAAGCTGGACGAGATGGGCCTTTGGCCTGATCCAGCAGGGCTCTTCTTATGTTCTTATGTTCTTATGATTCCTTTCATTATGAAGACAATTTGTACCCTGCTTTTCACCTAGTGACTCAAAGCATGTCTCCATAGCACACAAGTAAGGAACTTCTGCTGTAAATTGTCACAATGAGACGCTTGATAATGTTCTGCTGGTGCTTCATGTGGTGTTTCTTTTCTCTCTCTGACTCTGACAGCATCATTGGCCTTAGTCTGAGAGCCTCCAGATGTCTGGAATCTTTGTGTTCGAATGTTGTGTGATGTATTAAGAACCATAAAAGTAATTGGAAACTCTTGTCACTGTCTGTGGTGGGCCCGGAGCCCAGTTCTCATGTTCAACTCCACGGGTTGACTCCAGGAATGGAAGCAGGGATAAGATTGTGCCCCTTGGTCCTGACTACAACCTCTGTGAGAGCGCAATCCTAACCTGGAGTTAGGCTGGCACTGTAAGGCTAGCAAAGTTTGGCTGGCACAAGGGACACTGTAAAGTATGTTTGGACCACTCTTGGTGTCAGAGAGGCTAGCACACAGATGTGCATCATCCTCTCTGACTCAGAGCAGTCCAAACACGCTTTATGGTGGCCCTTGTGCTGGCCAAACTTTGCTGGCCTATTATGCTGGCCTAGCTCCAGGTTAGGATTGCACCCTGCGGGCACAATCCTAACCAGCTTTCCAGTGCTGACATAGCTGTGCCAATGGGGCATGTGCTACATTCTGCAGTGGAATAGTAGTCATGGAGGCCTCCTCCATTCCCCCAACAAAGGGCATGTTTGTTCCCTTACCACAGAGCTGCACTGCCCTTACCCCAGTGCTGGAAAGTTGGTTAGGATTGTGCTCTGAGTCAGTTAGCCTCAGCGCAGGTGTCAGGTTGTGTTAGCGTAGCCAGTCCTGGGGGAAATCAAGGCCACCACATTGCTTAATGGCTGCGATGGCAAGGGGGAGGAGCGGTTTTAGACAGCAAGGTAAGGCATCTTGCAAAACTAGGCACACTGCCCTCCTCTAGGGACACCAGTGTTGTGCAAAGGTCTCAAATTCAGGTCGAGTCAGTGCAGGAGTCTCCGCCCCCTCGTGAATTGACCCGTGCACGAGGGCTAGCGCGGCAACTCCACCCTGGAATTTCACAAGTCATTTTCATGAGTCACAAGTCTTTTTGTGGCAAGCTGTGGGGTGGGTCAGGCCCTTTTCAGTTTCTTCAGGTTCTCTTTGCTGACTCAACCCCATCTACTTCCACTCAGGATATTATCTAGAATGCCTGACAGTGGCTTTCCAAGATTTCAGGCAGATGTCTGGTCTAGGAATGTGCATCCTAAGAATTTTCACACATAGAGAAACGCATTGGCTGCTCTGGAGAATTCAGACATTCCACATGAGAACAATTCTGAAATTCACCTGGAACTTGATTCTGTGTGAAGTTTTGAGTCTTTCCCAGCCCTATCTGGAGATGCCAGGGATGTATGCTGGAATTCTCTGCATGCAAAGGCAGTGGCATGGCTAGAAGAGTGCACAACTGTAAAGGCCCATTCCTAATGGGGCCTATGCTGGCGGGACTGTGTATCGCTGGTGCTGGTGTCGCAAAGGTTCCGTAAGGCATCTCCAGAACTGGTGGTAAGCCCTTACCACCTGCACTGGTCCAGTGCCGGTCCTGGGCACCCAGAGGTGCCCACGTGGAGCCAATGAGTAGTAAGTAAAACTGCTGCCGGGTGGGCAGAACTGGGCGGGGGAAGGGGCAGAGTGGGGCTCCCAACCAAGCCGTGTAAGTGGCACCTTCCCTTACATGGCTGTTATTTTCATCGCCCCAACTGGCTCCAGCGGCGGGGGAGGAGCCGCTTACATGGCTTGGCCTGGAGCCATAAAAGACTTATGGTTTGGCACCCCTCTGGCTATGCCACTGTGCAAAGGCATATGCTTTGTTGCTGTGCGTGAGCCCATACCCTAGTCTCAGAATGCAATCCTAACCTAGAGTTAGGCCGGCACAGTTAGGCCAGCAAAATTTGGCTGGCACAGGGGCCACCGTAAAGCACATTTGGGCCACTCTCGGACTCAGGGAGGGTGTCGCACGTCTGTGTGCTGGCCTCGCTGACTCCGAGGGTGGTCCAAATGTGCTTTACGGTGTTCCTTGTGCCGGTCAAACTTTGCTGGCCTAGCTGTGCCAGCCTAACTCTAGGTTAGGATTGTGTACTCAGTTTATTTGCAACATCATAATGTAGCATTTGCACTTGTATTCAGAAAAAGACTAGAGTTCAGTTTTCAATACTATGAATGGCTTTTGCAACTGGATCAGCACAGTGCCCTGGACTGCAGATCACTAAGTAAGTTCTGCTCCCCACCAGACCCCATTTTTCATTTCAAAGCTTGGATAGTGCAATGGCTTTGGTGGTAAATGTTTTCTTACACGTTCAGCCATCAGAAGGTTAGCGGTGGGAATAAGTTGTCATGTGGTCACCTCAGAGGTACCAGCTTTGCAATAACCTCCAAGTACAACCTGTTTCGTCATGACCACAAAGTCCAAATTATAGCTTGAGTACACAGGACATCTGCCAAAATTCCAAAGAGAAGAATGGACACAGCTTTAACGAGGCAGCAGGAACTTGATGCCTCCCCGTATATTCCAGCTTGTGAAGCTATTTACATCTGTGCAATGGAAAATTTGGGCAATTAACACACATACACCACAGCTCGTCTAGGACACTTGGACCAGAGGTACAAATGCAGGAGAGTATTGAGGTTATACAGGGGTGTCTGTAATCAACCTAATAATTCAGTTAAAAATAGGAGCTGCTTGGAGTGCCAAAACATACTGAAAAATATGCTGGCCCTCACCAGAAATTTGGAATGTTGAGGCCAAAAGAGATGTGAAACTAGGGCTTCAAGAGATTCTCATGCAGATCCCAGATGCTCAGCACACTCATGAGCTGGAGAGATGGTCTCAGGTTGTGGATTGGAGGGAGGGAGCAGATTGGCCCCAAGCCTCACCCTGTCCCCGCCCAGCTTTGCTAGCTGCAGTGGTGACCTGGTTCCTAGACACACTACTGTAGCAATGACCACCACTGTTGCCACCACCCCCTGCTTACACTCCTACTGCCATAGGGAAAAAAAGCAGTGGAAGAAGGAATGTGGGGAAGAGGAATGGGCAAATGCAGGCAGTGGTCTAGAACAATTTCTCAAACTGTGGGTTAGGACCCACCAGTTGGGTCACAAGCCAATTTCAGTTGGGTCACGTAGCACCTAGGGCAGCCATCTTTGAAATATGGGAAGATGGGATACTGGAAAGGAGGAGGGCTATGTTGCTATGTTGCTTGTGTCAAGGTTTTAAATAGGCTCCCCCCCCTTTCCAATTCACTTTGCTACTGGAAAATGACTGAGAAATAACCCAACTTATTGCTGCATCCTCAGCAGGCTCTGGTGTCACAATGCTGGTACCTCCGGCCATGACATCACTTCCTGTAGGTCCCATACTGATTGTCATTCTAAAGAGTGTGTCCAGGTGCTAAAAGGTTTGAGAATCACTGGCTTAGAACATCTTTGGGTATGGCCCTAGCCCTGAGGAGAAGGTGACAGAGGTGACATCAGCACCAGGGGTGGTGGAGGCTGGTTATGGACAGAGTGGCTAGGAAAGGGGAGGTGCTTATATGCATGCACAGTCAAGGATGAGGCAAAAAAGTCCCATCCCAGGCATGGTGAAGAGGGGCTTGGGAAAGCCTGGAGAGGGACACAGGGTGTATGTGTGCCTAGAAGGAGTACACATGCCATATTTTTCTGTGTTACAGATGATCAATAAACTGAATCAGACATTCTTCTTCTTCTTCTTCTTCTTCTTCTTCTTCTTCTTCTTCTTCTTCTTCTTCTTCTTCTTCTTCT
>JAJKFI010000008.1:14280419-14302556 GCA_029204185.1 Lerista edwardsae
CTTCTTCTTCTTCTTCTTCTTCTTCTTCTTCTTCTTCTTCTTCTTCTAGCAGCTTCAGATGAGCTTTATGGCTGCTTGTGTTTCTAAGAGGAGAACAATGCCTTTCCATTTGAGTGTTCCAAGTGGGGGGGGAAATGCTAAGTTTTTCAGAAGCCTGAGCTCCTGTGTAAAGCAGCCCTTCCCCCCGTGCCTTCAGAGCAATTCGTGGCTCAGAGAGGAAAGCCTCCAAGCCAATTCTCCAAGCTGTGAGTGGCTCTAAAAGCAAGGGGGTGGGGCCACTTTTCACAGGAGCTCAGGCTCCTGAAAAACTTAGCATTTTGCCCTACCCCCTTGGAACACCACTGCTTTCCATGAAATTGTTCCTATTCAGTAGCCATATTTCCAGAGTTTATCATTTGACTTAGGATGGCCGTTCACTTATTTAACCACTTATACATCACACTTCTTCCCCCCACCCCCCAATCAGGGAAATGCTCAAGGCAGCTTATAACCATGTTATACATGACAGTTTTCATGAACCTTATTTACAAATTTCTGAAACAAAAGCCGTGAAGCCTTGAAGGGATCTTCTTTTCTCCAGAGATCTGAGGCAAGCGTGAAAAAGGCATCAGCACCAATGGCAGCGATGTCATACTTGGTTGATACACAGGGCCGAGTCAGCGTTCATGGTGCCTGCTGAGGGCCAGAAGTGGCAGCATTCAGCAGGAAGCGGCTTCACGGAGCAGACGACAGCCAGAAACAAGCACTTTGTTCTCACTTAGAAACTCATTAGCTGCAAATTATAGAAAAGAAAATGGGCAAATGTGCTCATTTTTCAATCAATCAATCAATCAATCAATCAATCAATCAATCAATCACTAGTATTTATATACCGCTTTTCAACACAAAGTTCACAAAGCAGTTTACATCCATCGTGGGCTATAGGCAATGATGGATTGTGCAACTTCCTTACATTAGTAGTAGGCTACTGTAGAGTACTGGGTGCAAGGGAGTGGCAACAGGATGCAAGCATCTTGTTGTCTCATGCCTCCCTGGGGCACCTGGTGGGGCCGCTGTGAGATACAGGAAGCTGGACTAGATGGGCCTTTGGCCTGATCCAGCAGGGCTCTTCTTATGTTCTTATGTTCTTACAGGCAAATAATAACATTAAAGTTATATGGCTCCCTGTCCCAAAAGGGCTCACAATCTAAAAGAATGCAGAACACCACCAGCAACAGCCACGAGAAAGGCACTGTGCTGGGGTGAAGAGGGACAATTGCTCTCCCCCTGCTAAATGTAAGAGGACACCACTTGAAAAAGTGCCTCTTGCCAGTTTTCTTCACATATCTTTAAGGTATGAGAGAGCCCAATTATGATGTGAGAGCCCAGTTATAAAGGGGGTCAGATAAATTTCTTCCAGGGGCCACATTCAGCCCACAGGCTTTATGTTTCTCACCCCTGGCCTATGGTGCATATGGTTAACCCCTACCATCCTTTCTAGCAAGCAGATTTTGCGTGGGGTTTTTGCCGTCTTTCAAAAAACTGGCCTATATGCAACCAGAACTTGTGCAACCAGAGACAACAGAAGAACCAAAGAAATGGGTGCCTACCACACTGGAAACAGTGCCTCTAGCATAGTTTCTTCAACCTGCTTAAAAAAACTACAGGCTGTCATTTTTAGCGCGCAATCCTAACCAACTTTCCTGCACCGGCATAGCTGTGCCAACGGGGCATGTGTGGTGTCCTGCAGTGGAGTCGTAGTCAGGGAGGCATCCACAGGTTAAGGGAATGTTTGTTCCCTCACCTTGGAGCTGCATTGCCTTTACCCCAGTGCTGGAACAATGGTTAGGATTGTACCCCCAGGCAGTTGGGATCCTGGCCCTCATGTATTGCTGAGCGGCTGCGATCCTAAACATGCTTGTTCCACCAATGAATAAAATCAAAGCAATCTTCTTAAAGATAGGGATAAAGGGATAAAGTGGATAGAGGGATGATCTTTTCCCTCTCTCAAAACACCAGAACCAGGGGGCATCCACTAAAACTGAGGGTTGGGAGAGTTAAAACAGATAAAAGGAAGTACTTTTTTACCCACCGGGTAGTTAATCTGTGGAACTCCTTGCCACAGGAGGTGGTGATGGCATCTGGTCTTGATGCCTTTAAGAGGGGATTGGACAGATTTCTGGAGGAAAGGTCCATCGTGGGCTATAGGCAATGATGGATTGTGCAACCTCCTTACAAAGGTGGTGGGCTACTGGTACCGGGTGCAAGGGAGTGGCAACAGGATGCAGGCATCTTGTTGTTTCATGCCTCCCTGGGGCACCTGGTGGGCCGTTGTGAGATACAGGAAGCTGGACTAGATGGGCCTTTGGCCTGATCCAGCAGGGCTCTTCTTATGTTCTTATGTTCTCCCATGTAAGCATGGCTCCAATGGTTAGAATTGTTGCATTAGTCCTTGAGAGTAACATGCTTCTCTTCTTGCTAATTTATGCCAACTTATTATTTCTGAAAGGGAGTTGTTTTTTAACCTTTCAATTCTTTAACCCTTCAATGAAAAAGAAAAGGTCTTCGGTGGAACACAAACCAGAACTCACCAAAGAGGGAGAAAAAGAACAATAGGGGAGGGTTTGATTTGCTTAATGCCGAAATCAAGGTCACGAGAGAAAAGTACTACAGATTTTGATATATGCTTGGGCTCTCTTTTTTGTTGTTGTTTTGTGTTTTCTTTCTTTTCTTTTTGGGCAACATCTTTCGAGTCACTTGATGGTCCCCGTCGTCCCCGGCATGGAACGTGTTCCTGATCCAGCCTGCATTCAAAGCTGTTATTAAGCGGAGTCTTTTAGATTTTAGAGAAATGATAATGGCTCCAAAGATGACAGAAAGTGGCAGCTGGTGACAAAAAAACCCCTTGATAAGACGACAACAGTAAATCAAACTACCGCCACTTTTTCGTTTCATGTTTGTTAATACCACCTCGTCTTTTGAAGTTTAAAGCAAGGTTCAAAAGAGCCAGGTGCTGAATCATAATATTAAAGCAAGGAAGGAGCTCCATGAAAGAGCGGAGATCTGAGAGGGGAAGGCAACAAACACGGCTTTCAACTGCCTTTTGTCGGCCTTTCTGCAGATGTCACCAGTTGTTATCCCCAGCAGAGGCGTCAGGCTTGTAGCAGTGCCTCTGGCTGATTCCGACTCCACGTTTCAAGTGTCAATCAAAAAAAAAGGAAGGACGCAGCTTAGGTCCTGGTCATTGTCCTGTAAAAAGAGCCAAGCATTTAACATTGATTTAGCTCCCTCAATATACAAAGCTAGAGCCAGCTTTGTGCAGTGAAAAGGGCCTTTGGCAAGGTTGCTTGTAGAGCAATTCCATTGCATCCGATGCTCCTTGGTTTAGCTGTCACACTGCAGTGTCTGGAGTCCTATGAAAAGTTATTCAGGAATGAGTGAGCAAATTAAAAAGAAATAACATGCTCTCCTAAATAGCAATGTGGGCTATAGAAAAAGGCTTTCAACGTCATTTAGCCTTGAAAAGCATTTTCATAAAAAAGTGCTTTATGCTCCTAAATGCCATTTTGCAAGGAGAATCAGATATTCGAGGACAAGGGAAACGCCTGGTGAAAGCCATCAGGAGGAGTCTATCTGCATGAGCAGTTTGACATGCATTTTGGACCCCATCTTTCTTTGGGACTTGGTTGCATACCAGTCAATATTTGTGGCTTTCTGTGTACTTGTTTGTATACGGAGAGAACCAAGGAAATGGAATTCCCTTGCATGCTTCTATTCTTTTGGGGGTGGGTTTTTTTTTGGGAGGGGCGAGGAGGAATTGCATTTTACATATTTTTCCTTTTGTTAATAGTCTTTGTGAGGCTCTGGAGCCCCTTTCAAATTCCTCTGGCAGCCATACTGTTTCTCAGACAGCCTATGATCAATAAGGTGAGCTTTGAATGGTTTTCACAATGGACCAACCCAATGCACGTGAACAGTTCTGTCCAGTTAATAGAAATGGATTCTGCCCTTACAACTGAATCTGCAGAACAGGCAAATAGGGATCAGGCTTGTCCTGAGTCAGCTCATTGGTCCATTTAGGTCAGTACGGTCTACACTGACTGACTGTAGCTCAGCAGGGTTTCAGATAGGCTTTTTTCTTCTTCTTCTTCCAAGCCTACGAAGAAATAGCAGGGATTATTTTCTGTAGGCAAAACAGGGACCCCACCACTGAGCTACAGACCCATACCCTGTCATGTAGTGAAGGGAGAGCCCTTAGTCCTGATGTTCTCAAACTGGTCACAGTTCCGATCATAAAACAGGGCTGTGATTGTTATTTTTCGCGGTTCCAAACAACGTTTGGGGAGCCCTGCAGAGGTGTCCGCAGGATGCCCTGCACCCCCTCTAGAGGCTAGTGCCCCTGTTGCCTCCGGCAGTGATATGACCCTGGGGGTCATGTCATTGCCTTCCACCCTCCCCCGCAACAACTTACTGCAGCTCCCAACGTCCTGGAGAATTTGGGAACCGCTGGCTTAGACCCTTCCTCTCGGTGAACCAATGTGGTGTCACGGTTAAGAGTGTTCAGACCAGGACAACCAGGGAGCTCATCACACTTTGCCTAGCTTAACTCACAGGGTTGTGAGGATGAAGGAAGAATGCCAAGGTATCCCATCCTGAGCTCCTTGCAGGAACAGCAGGATAAAAATGTAATTGATAATTCAATGGTATTTGAAAATAGGCTTTTGGAATTAATGTAGATTTATTTAATCCATCTACTCTTGATTAGCTTTTAAGCATGACTGCAGGTAGTATGAGCAGGGCACCATGCCTGGCCATTTAAAAATGGTATCGTTCTTGTCTTGTAGGTCTTTATTTTTTTAATTTTTCACCCTGTCATTTAATTTAAAAGCTAGGTTTCAAAGGCTGTGAACAATTTCTTACTCCCATGATTTAAATGAATTAGCAAGAATGGGAATGGGTCCACATGGACCTGTGTGAGCGATTTTACTAGTGCAGGTCAGAGTAGACCCTTTGGCACAATGAAGGCTTAACTCCGGGTTAAGAAGTGAATGTTCTCTTACCCAGAGGAGACCTCCCAGTCTGCCCCCTCACAGGATGCAGCATATATGAGTGGGCTTGAATAACCCTCAGTTCCCAGGAGAAACACAATGAGTCATTTCCTGTCCCTTGCCTGAACACCGACTGCAATCCTAAATTAGGCCGGCAGCAAAGACCAGCAATGTTTGGCTGACACGCAGACGTGCACCATCTTTCCTGACTCCAAGAGTGGTCCAAACGCACTTTACGGTGATCCTTTTGCTGGCCAAACTGTTCCAGCCTAATTATGCCAGCCTAACTCCAGGATAGGATTGTGCCCTCTATCAGCTACAACAAAGTTTTGGCCTGACTGAAGGTGAACTGAATATACAGTATACAGTATTCACTAGTGGACTGAATATAGAGCACATCTCCTGCTACATTGCTTGGAAGGCAGTTTTGAGTCATCCAAAACGTGAGGCCGAACTGCTCTAACCAAGACTTCATTTGCCTGTGCCTGACTGTGAGCCTCACTGACACTGAATTAGGTATTATATACTCCCCAGGCTCATGTGACCAAGGCTTCCTTTGTCTTTGCTACCCATACCACACATAACCAATTTCTGAACCACTCATTCTCCTTGGAGGTCAAACCAAACAACTACTAAGATCACTGTTATATACATAAACAGTTTTATAGAAAATCCCTTTCTCTTTCTCTGCACAACAAAAACACACATTATCTCCTTAGAGGTCACACGATAATGCATTTTTGCTTTATTCCAATAATGTAGAAGTTAATGCTTCTGGTACCCATTGTGTCCTGTGGAAATAATGGCTTCTGGTCATCATAGGTTGGCAGAAGGAAGCATCAGAACACATCAAATCTGTTTTGATAATGTACATGCCATTGTACATCCTGTGGCTCCGGTCTTATCCATAGAGACTGCTGGCCTCAAACTGTTGGCAGAAAAAAAGATGCAAATTTTAGGAGCACAAGGGGTATATGGCTCAATTCATAATTTCATTTTCCATAAGGACCTGCTTTTTGCACTATAATTACAATACTTCCTCCAGTATAAGTGTCTCTTTTCCCTTATAGCCATTATTAAAGGCTACCACACAGTGAAATAGCTTTTATTTCCGATTACAGCTCTCTACATTTGCACTATACCCTTATTAGCTGTCCCTCAACATGCAAACTCTCTACTGAGAGTGTTCATGCTTAAAGTCCACCTGGTAAACATCCATTAAGCAGAACAAAAATATTTGTAGCTAGTTTTATGCCATGCAGTTATCAACACACCACTGTGTCAACGTAAAGCTGTCATTCCTTCCTCCCACCAACAAGCCATTATCCATTACTTGGGAAAGTGCTCATAGTGTGAATTTTGTGAATGTTCCCTAGGCTGCTGAGACAAATGTTGCATTCAGACCAGAGAGAAAATAAGGCTGGGGTTGTGGCTGGTGGCAGGAAATAACCAGGCATCAACATTTCCCATAAGACTGAGAGCGCAATCCTAAACTGGAGTTAAAAGAAAAGGTTTCCCCATGACTGAATGGTCTAGTCATGACCGACTGTATGGGGCGGTGCTCATCTCCGTTTCAAAGCCTGTAGAGCTAACGTTTTGTCCGACGACAAGTTTCCGTGGTCATGTGGCCAGCATGACTATACACCGTAGCGCACGGAACGCCGTTACCTTCCCACCAAAGTGGTCCCTATTTATCTACTTGCATTTAGGTGCTTTCAAACTGCTAGGTTGGCAGGAGCTGGGACAAGCAGCGGGAGTTCACTCGGTCACGCAGTCTTGAACTCCCAACCTTGCAGTCGGAAAGCCCAGCAACAGCGGATTAACTCGATGCGCCACCACATCCCCACCTTAGGCCGGCATAAAATAAGACAGCAAAGTTTGGCCAGCGCAAGGGCCACCATAAAGCATTTTTGGACTACTCTAGGAGTCAGGGAGGATTGCTCACGTCTGTGTGTTGGGCTCTCTGACTCCAGGACTTTTACAGTGGCCCTTGTGCTGGCCAAACTTTGCTGGTTTAGCTTATGCCGGCCCAGCTCAGTTTAGGATTGTGCCCTAAATTTGGAGTGAATTTCCTTCCCAGCCAGAATATCTGAGTCTGTTTGAGGGAAACCAAACACATTTCTATAAGACAACTCAGGGCACAATCCTAACTTGGAGTTATGCCCAGCACAGTTAAGCTAGCACAGTTTGGTGGGCACAAGGGCCACCGTAAAGCACATTTTACAGAGTCAGGAAGGATGGAGCACATCTGTGTGCTGGCCTCTCTGACTCTGAGAGTGGTCCAAACACTTTCTGACTCTGAAAGTGACTCTGATTCTGAAAGTGGTCCAAACCAAAACAAAGTGGCCCTTGTGCCCGCCAAACTTTGCTGGCCTAACTTTGCCAGCCTAACTCCAGGTTAGGATTGCACCCTAAAACTGGGGAAGGAGAGGATACTTCACCCCCCCCCCATCCTCACTTGTAAGAGGTAGAAGAGCAATAGGGTCAAGTTGGAGAAGGCTGCCTGCAATATGGATATCGATCAAAAGAAATTTGGAAAGTAACAACAGTTGCACAATAGAATAACATTCTAATTATAGTAATATGTGAATAATTGAACAGATCAAGATTCTAGAGCATTCTTTGTATGCCTGAAAAAGTCCAATCCTAAGCGGCCCAATCCTAACCAGGCCTTGTGCCTCTGGAAAACAGTGTAAATCCTTTACAGCTGTTGCAAAAGCTGACAAGCCACTGGGCATGGCATGGCCACTGCCGTAAGATGCATATGGCCAGATCTGCATGCTAGAGGGATGGGAGCGCTTGCCAGCACCAGTGCGAGATCTCACACAATGTCAGCCTTCCAAGCTCAGAAGAAGATGTCACGGGAGGCCACATGGCACTCTTGAGAGTGTGAAGGGTGCCATGGACCCAGTAAATTTGGGAACCACTGCCACACAAGAATCCCCCACTCTATTTTTGCCTCCTCTGTTCACTCTTCACATTGATGACCATAACATTACAATGTTCATGTTTGCTCCTTTCTGAGACCTGATATGCCGACCTGGATGTGGTCGGAAGCAAGAACATGCCTTCCCAACCACCTATCACACCAGCCTCCTGTCCAATATTATTGGGCACATTATGCGCTCAAAGGGAAATCTGCATCAAATCCAATGCTCCCAGGCCAGATTAGGTACTTAGGAAACTTCCTGATGCTGAGGCAGACCATTGGTCCAACTGGTTCTGTACTGCCCACACTAACTGGCAGTACTCCTCTAAGGTCATTACCGTCTCCAGGTAGAGCTGGAGATGGACAGTTGAACTAGAGACTCTCTATAGGCAAAGCGTGTGCTCTAAGCTATAGTCAACATCTCAGGCAAAATCAGGATAGCTGCATGATCTGGGCTTTACAGCCCTTGGAGATTAAGCACATATGCCATAAGTTAAAACCACATTGAGAAGTGAGCACTCCGTGGCACTGGAGGTAGGATAGGTGAGCCAGGTGGGCAGGGCAGGAAGGGACGCAGATTTGGGCAAGCATATCATCCCATCCGCCTGATCCATGTTGATCCCTTTTCTCTTTCACCCCATCAACAACACACTTTTCCTTTGTTCTAGCCCAAGTTCTTATTATTACTGGATTTGGATCTACCTCGAGTCTAATTACAATGCTATTATAATGAAATGTTTGCCATTTCTGAAACTCTCCCATTCGGTAATCACATCCTTTGTGGGCGTCGAAGCAGAGTCAAGAATTGCCGTCTTCTTAGAGCTCCATCCTTTATATGCGTTGTCGAAGGAAGCAGACTGCCCAGCTTTTGTTGCTGTCCCAACGTCTGGGCTGCACTCCATTTACTAGTGAACGTTCTCCCTCTCCCTTAGTAAATACGGCAACATGCAGCATCCTTTCATGCCCAAGCTTTTAAGAAATCTTTGCACCATTAAAGACAGGCAATTGCTAAATACAGGGCTGCCGCCATTGTTCCTTCCATTTAAAGGTTTAATCACACTTAATAGCTCTCTTGAAAAAAAAAAAAGAGGAAAAAAAACCTTGAATTTTCTATTTCGATGGCTTTACCCCACTGAAAGAGTTTACTAATATTCTTTCCAAGTGTTTTCTTTCTAAATGAGCTATTTAAGGAAGTTTTGTACAAAAATGTAAGATTTATTTATTTAAAAAGCACAGCCTCAAGGGCATCTTTATTGCTTTAATCAATGGGCTTCTCCTCCCATTTTACTATAATCAGAAAGAGGTATGTGCGTGTGTGTGTGTGCATGCACGCATGTGTGCACGCACCCACTCTATTTTTCTACTTCTGTAGACTGCAGGGGTGGTGCGTGAAAAATCTGCCAAATATTTATATTCCAATTTTTGTTCAGGTCTCGCAGGTTTTCAAGACATAGCTTTATGACACAGTGATCAGCCCGTATAGAATAGGTGCGTATGAGTCCAATATACATTGACGCGTGAGTATTATATAGGTGAAAAACGGCAGTGCATTCTAGACTCAGAAGGTTGTGCATGGGTGACAGCAGTCTGCAGATTGGCCATAGAGCCAGGTGAGGTGGCGGATGTCACTACCACCAGATCTGCCCAGTCTCGCCCCAGTACACCCTGGCCCAGCCCAGTCCTGCCCTGATCTGGCTCTGCCAAGCTAAATTGGGATGGTAGGGTGGATTGGGGCAAGTCTGGGTAGGGATCAGACTGATTAGCCCAGATCTAATGCTCCGGTTTTGGGCCCAGTACAGCCCCTTGGACCCCACATATTTACACCAAATAAAATAGCAGGCATAGTTCTGAATAGACCATAAGGGTCCAGACCAGCTGTGAAGGTGATTAGATAAGAAATAGGTTTATTTACTCCTCTGCCTGCCAGCCTAGTCCCCAGGTGGCCTGCAGGATGCAACCGAGGCTGGATGAAGATAGGATTGGGCTGTAAGACTTTTAAACTTAAGGGGAATCATAACCTGGAGTTAGGGCGGCACAGTTAGGCCAGCAAAGTTTGGCTGGCACAAGGGACACCATAAAGTATGCCTGGACCACTCTCAATCCACTCTCACCATAAAGTATGCCTGGAGTTAGGCTGCCACAGTGAGGCCAGCAAAGTTTGGCCAGCACAAGGGCCACCATAAAGTACGTTTGGACCAAACATAAAGTATGTTTGGTTGAAAAGAGATCTATAAATATTTTTAATAATATTAATATTACAGGAAAGAATTATAAATAATTATGGAAAACTCAAGGCATGAAAACAGATGGTTAAAATGACAAGTTCCACTTATCAGGGGACTGTCCCTGGTTATAGGTTCTTCTGGGCCATTCAGCCTCCTAGAGGAGATCTTACAGGAGATCTCAACCAAGCACACCGCCCTTTGCTGCAAAAGTGAAGCTTTTTCCTCCAGTTATCATGAGACTTGTCTGTTCCTGAGGGCTTTTGGGCATACCTCTTAAATACAGTAGGTAGTACAAGTTGCCCATCCTACCTGAAGCAATCTAATTCAGGGCGCAATCCTAACCTGGAGTTAGGCGGAACAGTTAGGCCGGCACACAAAGTTTGGTCGGCATAAGGGCCACCATAAAGCACATTTGGACCACTCTCGGAGTCAGGGAGGATGTGCACGTCTGTGTGCTGGCCTCTCTGACTCCGTGTGGTCCAGCCATACTTTATGGTGGTCCTTGTGGCAGCCAATCTTTACTGGTCTAACTGTGCCGGCCTAACTCCAGGTTGGGATTGCACCCTAAGTAGTGAAGTTCTGCTTCTAGGTGGGCTCATAGGCCATAGATAATTTCCAAGCTGCCTTGTGGCCATGAGTCTCTTAAATTAAGTATGCATTGTATGACAAAGTACAGTACCTCCTTTGATTTGTCTTGACACTCCTACCAGTCAGCTTCTTTAAGTGACAGTGAAACTATTTACCGAGCTGTCATGAATGTATCCACGATATCGTGAGTGCATCCACGATTTCTGCGATGAGCTCTGTGACCCGTGGATTGTCCTACATTCTTTCAACTCAACAACTCTCTGACACAATTAACCCTGAAAGTGTGTGACTGCCCCAAGATCACCCCATGGGGTTTCATGGGATTTGAACTCATCATCCCCAGTCCAAGCCCAAGCCTTTTCTAATTCACCTTTTCAATGTTTCATCCTTTCTCTTCAGTCTAGCTGCTGGATCAAGGCCTACTTCAAATTGCAACTAGGGTTGGAACTGACAGCAAAGCAAACTGAGCTTGATAACAAGATCAATGTGCTTTATTTGCCATGATTTGTCTTGTGATCCCAATAACACAACTGGGTTGACTTGTGCATCCGGGGGGGGGGGGGGCCTTTCCATGATGAATATGTCTTACACTGAGTTGTAACTTTCTCATTCCTGCTGGAAAATGCTGTGCTCCTTATCATCTGAAGTCCACCTTCTATGTCACATGAGTGGGTCTTTATAAACAATGCATGTGATGTCCATTCAGTGTGTTGTCATGAATACAAACAGTACTGTAAAGTTACTGATTAATTGGACAAAGCACAAGAAGAACAAATGCTTTCTTGTTCCTGCCCCCTGACTCTCTCAAGATATAAAAATGCAAATCATTTTGTCTACTTGGTGTTCGTCGCTTGCCTTTCTTCTGCGTACATGCGCTCTCTTCCTAAGATTCTCAGTTGGATAATATGGCAGTGGTGACCTCTGTCTCATCTGGTTTGCCATCTAAACAGTGTTTATTTCCAAACAACTTCTTTGCATTTTCCCCGCAAAATTGCTGTCCATGTTCTTCCATGAACTCCTTGTCAAGTTTGCACATGAGTGTGGCATAGCGGCAACTTCCCTGGTAGTATTTATTTTTTAGAAGGCAAATATTGTGCCAGTGATAACTTCAATTAAGAGACTTATTTGACAATCTGACTTCTCCATCTGATGCCTCAAGGGCAAATTTCAACACTTTTATGAGAGCGATTGGCCAATGGCTGCTCCCTGTGAATAAAACGAAGGAGGCATTTTGATAAGCATTCCAAAACATGGACATGTTGTATATCTTCTGCTTGGGAGCAGGTGGTCCACCCTCTATCCACCCTCTATCTGGCAACTGGTCAGCCTTGTTCAGTGGAACAAGGACTTGCCAGCCACATTTTTGACGTGCTGTCGACATCAGTGGTTTTTGCACCTCAGGGTCCCAGACAATCTCCACCCTTTGTAAAATGGCTGAGGAAGGAAAAAAAAGGAGTGAAAGGATTGTGTCAACAGGGGAAGACATGATCTTCCTTGCACTCATGTGCAGAAGCATCACATGTGAGAGGTCATCACATGACCCCCATGATAGACCTTGTCCTATACCAGACAATACAGAATAATTTACAATATCATATGCAGCCTAAATGCAGTGGCAGCACTAGGGTTGGTGTAACCCAGTAGTGAAATTCAGGGGGTTCGCCCAGGTTCTATAGAACCGGTTGTTAAATGGCCGGGCCCCGCCCACTCGCTTACCTCGGCTGGCTTCGGGGGTTTTTTTGGCTCTGGCTATGACGTCATAGAACCGGTTGTTAATTCATTTGAATTGCACCACTGGTGTAACCCCCACTAATTTTATTTAATACAGAAGAGTTCATGTCACCCAACAAAACACTGATTAGTAACCAATAAAAAAACCAGTGGCCAACTTGATGGCACTCAAACAACTGAATAAGAGTTTTAGTATTAACTCTGATACATGGAAATGAGAACTGACTCATACTAACACCTTATTGGTTCCCTGCTGTGTCATAACAACACCTTACTAACTTTCATATCAGTTTCATATCAAATCCACTCTTTGTTACATAAGGCAGTTGCATAAGGCAGTTACATAAGGCATTTTCTTTTTCTGGTTATTGATAGAATACAGATTTTTGAACACAGTTTGTGTCATTATATTCTGCATTAAATTCCACATCTAAACGTATATAACATGATGGTATTAATTGAAGATCTAGTACCAAGATCTTCCAATTTGGCCAGTCTCTCTCTCTCTCTCTCTCTCTCTCTCTCTCTCTCTCTCTCTCTCTCTCTCACACACACACACACACACACACACACACACACACACACACAGAGAGAGAGAGAGAGAGAGAGAGAGAGAGAGAGAGAGAGAGGTCTGCACCCCTGCAATCCCCCTACAAATGGCATTGCTCATGTGTCCTTATCTTCATTGTCATCCACTTCATTCATTTCCTTTCTGACGTCTCTGTCTTTGCTACACTTTCCTATCATCTTCCCAAGTAATTCTCAAGCTCAGGGGCAATGAGAGGGCCGAGAGCTATCTTATGTTCCTGATCAGCCTTTAAACTATTTTTCTACCTTAGTTAACCCTCGTTATAGAAGAGCCTTTATGTTAGCGCAGTTTAACATTTTCCCTTCCTCCATGCATTTTGGTCGCTTTTCCCGTATTCCTTCGTCCCAACGTAGTTGTTATTTTTGTCAATTCTCTCCTGATTCTTTAGAGCATATTATATTGCATATGTCCGGCTCATAGTGCTTCTCGCTCAAAATTTCTCTTCTCTTTTCTTGTCTTTTTCTAATCCTTTACCCATAATTTTGAGTGATTGTTGTTTTCTGTACACAAATTCTGTTGCCAGATTTCTTGCTGATGTCATGTCTTTTCCTATACCTCATCGATAATCATGTTATTATGTTATATGTTTTTGTATTATTATTTTTGTATTATGCCAATAAAGGTCACAGAAACGGAAACGGAATGGGCAGAGAGCCAAAGGAATATGTGATTAAGGGTGCAAGTCAAAGTACCTGCTGGGCTGACACATGTGGCCTGCATCAGCCCAGGGCTGTTGTGCGGAGCAAACTGCCAGTGGTGGTGGGGCAATCCAGGAGGTCACATCTGGATAAGGGAATAATTGTTCCCTTTTCTATGAATAAGACTCTGTGTCATGGAGGTGGGCCTACTCAAACCTGCACTAGCTAAATATCCCACGATGTGGAAGTACTTTTTTACTAATTAATCTGTGGAACTCCTTTTCACAGGAGGTAGTGATGGCATCTTGCCTAGGTGCCTTTAAAAGGGGATTGAACAGATTTCTGGAGGAAAAGCCCATCATGGGCTATAGGCCCTCCTTACATTAGTAGTAGGCTACTTCAGAATGCCAGGTGCAGGGAGCGGCAGAGGGATGCAGGCATCTTGTTGTCTCACCTTCTCCTTGAGGCACCCTGTGGGCCACCGTGAGATACAGGAAGCTGGACTAGATGGGCCTTTGGCCTGATCCAGGAGGGTTCTTTTTATGCTCTTACATAGGATTAGGGCTGGGAAGGGGGATAAGATATCAGCGCCATTGACCCTGTCCCTTCTGCACCCGATTTGCCCATCCCTGCCCCTCTGCTGCCGCCCTCCCCTGTCCAATGTTGCCCACTCTCTGTTCCTGTTCTGCTCTCCCCTCCCTCTCCCACTGACTGATCTTCACTGGCGAGTGGCAGGAGAAGTGCTAGAGCAGGCTTTATGGCAGTCTATGCCAGCATGAAAAGAGGACTGCCATTGGACAGCTCAGCACACTAAGTATAGAATTGGGCCCTTTCCTGAAAACACAATGGGAAGGGGCACCAGGATTCAATTGCATGCAGTTACACCCAACATGTAGCCAGGGCCTTAGCATTCTATAGTTTTAGTGTGTCTTGGTAACATCTACTGAATTATGCTGCATGTCTTTGCATGTCTGAGTAAACAGTAACCAAGAGACACAGGCTATCAATCTTAGTTCTTAAAAAAGAAAAGAAAAAGAATACAGCTGCTGGGGTGGGGGTGCTACAGTCTAATGAGACTTTAATCAGAAGAGCTATGAAGCCTAAAATTCAGGTTTTATCACAGAATTTGTCATGGACCTTTAAGTACAGCACCAGGAACAGACTCTGCTGTCATTATAGACCATAAACTGGGAGCTGAGCTCATTGTGGGCTGTGTTTTGCAGAGTGTGAAATGTTTTGAAACTCTGTGCATAATGTTCACCCTTTATAACATGATTGGTTTATTCTTGGTTTTATCCAAGGAGAGAAATGTGGGTAATGCCTTTGTAAGGAGAAAATGTGGTCACAGATGCCATCCAGTTACTACTGCTTACAGCATGAATATACTCTTAATAACAATAACAATACATCAAGTGATTTATACTTTGGTTACTGAACCATCTAGCTCAGTATTGTCTGGTATAACCATCTGTGGTTCTCCAAGGTCCAATGCAGAGTCCTTTCCTAGCTTTCTGTCAGAGATCCATTTTAGCTGGGTGTCTGAGAATGCAATCCTAACCAGGAGTTAGGCCAACACAATTAGGCCAGCAATGTTTGGCCGGCACAAGGGACACTGTAAATTATGTTTGGAGTCAGATGTGCTGACGCTTGGAGTCAGATGTGCACCACCCTCCCTGACTCCAAGAGTGGTCCAAACACACTTTACCAGGTGGCGCCAGGTGGCTCTGGTGCTGGCCGAACTTTGCTGGCCTAACTATGCTGGCCTAACTCCAGGTTAGGATTGCACTCTCAGTTAAAACAATTTGGTGCATCATCCTTCCAATGGGAACAACAACGTAGGGACTCCACCACCACCACCACCCAACCAGGCAGCCAATGAAATGTCAATAAATAGCCTGGTTCCTAATCTCAAGGAATCATGAGGAGCAAGGTTTCCTGTTCCTGCTCGTCTCTGGTCACTAGAAAACATGGAGGCAGGAAGAGAGTCATTAAGCCAGGAAGGTTGGGGAAACTGGTCATACCTGGGAGCAGGGAGATATGAGACTAGTCTAGAATGTTCTGAAGAGGAAAATGGAAGGTTGGCTAGCAGAGGACTCCAAAGTATAAAGGAATGAAGTATAAAGTATAAAGTATAAAGGAATGAAGTACAAAGTATAAAGAATGAATAAAGTACAAAGTATAAAGGAATGAAGGAATGAAGGTATGCTACCTTTTATAAAGAAGAAGGACAAGGGGGATTCCCTCTGAAGGAATCTGAGGCACTAACAAGAGGGAGGGAGCAGGAAAGGAGGAATAGAGGGACAAAATAGAAGGAAAAAATAGATTATTCTTTTACCAAAAGAAGTAAAGTAAGTATTAGAGAACCTCCTCGTGGCTGTCATGTTTTGCCCCTACAATTCTTTGATGTTGGGTCACTTCAAGGCATTATGGGAAGGTAGGAAATTGCTTCTGCTAATGGCAGTCATTATTAAAAAATCTGTCTAAGCCACTAATTACCACCACATCTAGAAGCAATGAATCCCAACAACTTAATTCAAGGTGTGTGAATAACTGTTCTTATTTGTCCATCTGAGGTCCACTGCAAATTAATTTCATTGAGTGACTTCAAGTGAATATTACGTATTCATAGGGTTACAACCTGGGTCCAAACTGGGACAGAGTGTCAATACTTTTAACCATTGTACAGAAGAGGGAATTTGAGCAGGTACAGCTTATCATGGAAGAGTTTCAAAAGTTACACCTGCCAAAATTCCCTCTTCTATACAATGGTTAAACGTATAGGTACTCTGTCCCAGTTTGGATCTGGTAACCCTACATATTCAGCAATGCAGAATCTGTTTCCAAGAATGTGGAGTTGAAAAGTAGCATTGATCCTGTGGCACTCACCAAATGGCCCTTTGGATTAAGGCCTATCTAAACAGTCATTCCTGTTGAAACAAATGTCTAATTATCCAGCTACTTTGGGAACTCCCCAAGCGATTCAGAAAAAGACAGAATTGTCTTGCCTAAGGCTGTCAACCTGATTTTTAAAATTCTGTTACGTGCGTTCCTTTGGCCTAATTGATTCAGACAAACATCACACTATCTCGCCATAACTATTATTTTGAGTATCCACCATTAATATTAATGATCACAGTTCCTTATGATGACACTCACAAATTGCTTAATGCCACAAATGTATTCAATGCAATGCCAGAATCGAAAAACATACAGCACATAGTAGTTTGACTAGAAATCCATGCCATTTATGCAGTAGTTCTCTACAAAGGTAGAAATCCCAACACATATACGAGCCTGCAAGGTCTTCTGCATTTATTTATAGATGGTGATAGATCTTGCATCCAAAGGGATGCAGGCACTGGTGTAGCTAATGAAAGTGTAGCCCAGTGCAGAGGACAAAATGATACCTTGGAAGTGGCATCACAACAGGAAGTGACCTCATACTTGTAGTTTCATTTTCTTGAGTTTTTGGCCACAACATTTGATAGAATACATGTATTCTAACATGGTTTGTTCCGTTGCATTCAGCATTAAGTTATCTTTCCAGTGATATATAACATGATGGTATTATTCATACTTAGCAAGATTCGCACAATTTTGGCCACTAGTGTCAAGCTTGGCTTGTTGCCCCCCAGAGAACCCCCTGCACTTTTCTAGCTATGCCCCTGGATACAGCTACTCCACCATGAAGTGAAAGCAGCCTTAGCTAAGAGCTCACTCCTAACCCCGGGCTGGACTAGGCAGGATGACACACCTGCCCCATATCCAGCCCAGGATTGGGGCTGGCTGCCGTGCAACCTGGGGAAAGGAGAAAACATTCCATTTCCCCTGGGTAACGTGCAGTAGCCTGGATAGGGCTACTCAGAGCTGCGCCAGTGAAATAGCTGCTGGATCCTGTCTCCACCCCTCTCCTTGGGCTTGCCCGCCTACAGGTCCACCCTCTCTCCACCCTCCCCCACCCTGTTCCACCTTCCCTGGCCCTCCTCGGACCCCTGTACCAGCCTAGATCGTCTGGCCTTACCTGGGTGAGCTTGCAGTGCAAGGAGGCTGGTGCAAGTCCTTGTGCCGGCCTCCCTGTTGGCAGAAGTGGTGCAAACGTGCTTTGCGGTGCACTTGTGTCACTTGCAGTCTGCGCAAGGGAGTTGTGCCAGCCTAGAGCACCTTTAGGATTGCACTCTAAGTGGTGCTGGAATACATCCATCAGCGCCTGTAAGTGGTGCTGGTTTAGCACCAGTGGGATTGTGTCCAGGAAGAGGGCTTGGATTTTGCTGCCAAACCCCACTACCTTTGAAGCCGATCAGTAACACAGCACATGCTTTGTACGTGGAAGGTCTCAGGGCCTACATCCAGCATCAAAAGAATCTACCTCTTTTGAAGAGTGGCGCAAATGCTCTTTACGGCCTACCTCGAAGGTAGGATTGCACTGCTAATCTCATCACTAAGGGGACATATAATCAGTTGAGAGTGCAAAGAAGAGAGGACAATATTAAACGAAGAGACTATTTCCATCAGGCACAAAAAGACAAAAAATTTCAAAAGTGCCAAAAATATTTGCAAAAGTAAAAATTGTTTTGGTTCAACATGGTCCTAAATATGCAGGCATGCCCCAGTATCCACTGATTCGGTATCCACGGCTTCAGTTATCCACAGACACCAAAGATACTGGGGCTCCTATTAAAAAGAGAGGGGAACATTTCACAAATCTTTTTTTTAACCTTGTTGCAGCAAAACCACGGATGTCCCCCTAGCTTTAAAAAGGCGTCCCCAGTATCCACGGTTTCAGGTATCCATGGTGGGGTCTGGAATGGAACCCCTGGGTAACCCAGGGCATGCCTGTACCGATAAACCCAATTTTGCTTCCCTTTGAAGTGGGGAGTACTCTTGTCTGCTCCCATTCAATCCAATGAGGCCAGAGCTGGAGAACTTTCCCAAGGACTGTACCCGGAGTGGGTAGCACCATGCCAGCCGCCAAGTAAATACCTCTTTAATTACAAGCCTTCTTTTGATATATTTTTTTCAAAAAAAAATCATTTCATCCCAAAGCCTTTTTAATGTAATTTATTCCTGCTCTTCCAACAAGGATAGGTGATTGGGAGGCAGGCTGTGTGCATTTTTTTTTCCATTTCTTAGGAGTCATTTTATTTGATAATGACATTAAATATTAGAAACTATAACAGCTGGTGTGTTTATCCTTACTTGAGTGTATTAACCTCTTTAGCCTTTTTTTCCAGAAGAAGGATTCAGCATTACAGATTTGACTGTCAGCTGCACTGCCTGGCGGCCCGATGGGTTGGCACCCTGACAGATTCTAAAGTCCACTGCAGCAGGCAAACAGGGATGACATTGCAGAGAGAGGAGGAAACGGCCTCACTCAAGGCACCTGCAGCTGCTTGCACCCGAATCCAAGCAGAGGTTGCGGTCACCGGTGTGGAAAAACACTGAATTTACCTCTCATTATTATTATTATTTGGCCTGCAATGTGTAATTTTTGTTTGTTGTTTTCCTTGGGCTTTGATGAAACGGATAAATCCTAAACCCGTTGAAAGACTTAACAAAACCTGGCTATAGAATTTAGATTATAAGGGGGGAAAAAAAGATTTTATTTAACATACGTTAGGAGTAAGATTTGATACTATAAGTATTATTTTATGGTTTAAGACACCTCGCAATGATTTACCTTATGTGTTTCCCTTGTTAACCCCTTTTCCCTTTATTTTCTGTATCCTTTACCCGTATCTTTATTAATAAATAAAAAAAATATTTATTTATTTTTTAAAAAAAAGACTTAACAAAACCTACCCAGGCATAGTTCAACTAGTAAGGTTTAACCATCATCAGGAGGGCCATTCTGCTTGTGCAGTTTGTGGCTCTTACCACCAAGTGGTTTACTGCCGGTGTTACTAACAGGTGTAAAATGAGGAAGCTAATGCTGAAGACAGAAGCCGATTTCGGTGGGATTTTTTCCTCAACATGTGAGTTGTGTTTTAAAGCTTATGAAACATTGAAGGAAAAAAAAAAGCTCAAAACAAGTCGAATCTCACTGGGTTATCGAGGAAAGCCTTTGATCCGTTAAATATTCCTGATTTCCTGGGCAGGTCCAGAAAATCTTTTGAATCCTGGAAGTCAGGGACACATCACAAAAATGATGTTTTTTTGTTCCTAAGTCAAAATTCCATGATAAATACAAGGTTCATTCATATTCATTGTTTTGGTGAAATGGTTTTAATGTGATGATCTTATGGATCCTTCACACAACTCTTTTAAGGGTGCAATCCTAACCGACTTCCTAACACTGATATACAGCGCAATCCAACCCTGCCCGTTGTGTTGATGTTACATCATAGTGTTGATGCAACGGACATAGCGCCAACATGGGGGCGCTGATTGGCACCGCGCGTTGGCGCTCGAGCAATGGGACTGGTGCTGCCTGCAATGGGACCGGCATATCCACTGTATATCCATTGGAGACTGTCATTGGAGATAATATGTGTTTAATATTTTCCTTATACTTTTTTTTAAGCACCCTGTCTACAGCATAGTAGAATGGCCTTTCCTGGGCTAGAGCCAGTGTGTCATGGCGAATGATCTACAGGGTTGCTGCAGGAGATTGGGCACACCTACTCATTTCTTAGTAGGGCCATTGGGGGTGTGAGCCCTCCGCCAGCAGCATGGTCTGCCTTGGTAATTGTCAAAAAATTGCTGGGTTAGAGGATCCATTCAGATATACGCCCCCATTACTGTCTGAAATGGTACAGTCCAGCAGGAGCTGCACCAAGTGGTTCCCTTGATCATGTGACTTGGTTCTTTTAGGAAACTATGGCTTGGGACTTTGAACCATGACAAGAAACAAGTTTCATTTTATGCTGCCTTGAGATACAAGATCCAAACAGTCTTTTGGACCAGCCCTTGTAAACAGAAGTGTTTAAAGAAGTCAGAGGTGTTTTTTTTTTAAAAAAAATCAGAATTTCTTCACAACTTCAACAGGCTCAAAGGACTGTATGAATGGTAGCAAAGTGTGTCTTACCAATTCTTCTCACTCATGCAGTTGGTCAAAATAATATTTTATTCCCATTCTGCTAAGCACTCTGCACATATAGACTGTAAACGACATAGGATTCAATCTTGCTTCATTAAATTCAACGGAAGTTTGGTCAGTAAGTTCAAAAGCTTTCAGACTGTATGAATTGCAGCCTGCAGTCACATGGTGGAAATCAGTGGTGTCATCTACTCTCTCGCAAGCCGGAACGCTGGGCGGGACTTGAGTGATTGACAGCCCGTCGACTCACTTCCGCTTTCTTCGCGCTCCCTGCGCGGCTTTCCCTCGCCTCAGAGGGGGCGCCTGCTCGCCAGGGGGGATGGGTGGGGGGCGCGCCGGGTGCCTGGGCGAGCAGGCTCAATCTGTTTTACCAAACATTTTCAAATCATGGGCGTCAATGTAAGACGTGGGCAATTTCTATCCCTGCAGTGCAAGTGCAAAAGAGCCACTTAAACAAGCAATAAAAATGTCACTGCTGAAAGGTGGGGAGAGGAAAGGTAGGAGTTGCAGAAGTGACAGATTGGGACCGCTCATCCTCCCCCCACCTTGTCTGCCACCTGCACCCCTTCATGAAATCGCGTTGCTTCCATTTTTGAAAAGAATCTCCATTCTTTTTCGTTGCAGGCCACCAGCAAAGCTACCTTTTGTGTGGAACCCTGGCTAGCCAAGGTGGAGTCATATCAATCACCGCCTCCCTCGAGATCCTACCTTGCCTCTCTGGCCCTGGATCAGAGAGAAGCAGATGGTTATTTACAAATAAAAGAATCACGACCTCAAGAACGCCGCCACCCCTCCTCTCCCGCAATCCACCCACAAAAGAGGCCAAAACCAGCTCCACTTGCCCACAGCCAGTCTGCCAGCTTTCAAGGACACCGTCGGGACTGCGAGGGCTCGAGCCATCCTTTGAAATGGAATCGCACTCCCGAACAAGGAAGCCTCACGGCACCTCTGGCTATAGAGTTCCTTCAGCTTTTTCCTGTGGCATTCAAGCCCCTCCGTCGGCTGAAAGACACAATGAATTAATGGCGAGTTATTATGCACGACTCCCCTCCGCCACCACAGACCCGCTCTCCGTCAGGTCCTTTAGAAGTGATACAGCGGCTGCCTTTGAATCTTGTCAGTAGCCATAGTCACCCTGCGTCTTTATTTACCGTCGAGTGTTACGCATTTAGCCATAAAAACCCAAACAAAAGGCCAAGAAAGCAGGTGCTCTGCCAGTTTACTCTGGAGCAGCTGCCAGGAAGGCCGGCTGGAGTTATATATTTATTTTAGGGAACCAGAGGAGTTTGTGGAAAGCATTGGGAGATGAAAATGATGACATGCACACTTATTATTATTATTATTATTATTATTATTATTATTATTATTATTATT